>CATQIS010000024.1:134839-237684 GCA_958296335.1 Urtica urens
AAAACCTATCTTAACTTGTAAAAAACCTATCTTAACTTATCAAAACATAACTTTAACTTGTCAAAACGTAAGTTTAACTTGTTAAAAACATATATTAACTTGTAAAAAACGTACTTTAACTTGTCAAAAATGTGGTTTAACTTGTAAAAAATGGACTTTAACTTGTAAAAACGTAATTTAACTTGTAAGAAACGTACTTCAACTTGTAAAAAAAACTACTTTAACTTGTCAAAACGTAACTTTAATTTGTCAAAACGTAAGTTTAACTTGTTAAAAATGTAGTTTAACTTGTCAAAACGTATCTTTAACTTGTAAAAAACGTACTTTAACTTGTCAAAATGTAATTTTAATGTGTCAAAACGTAACTTTAAGTTGTTAAAACGTAACTTTAACTTGTAAAAAATGTACTTTAACTTGTAAAGAATGCATTTCAACTTGTAAAACACGTACTTTAACTTGTAAAAAACGTACTTCAACTTGTAAAAAATGTACTTTAATTTGTAAAAAACGTATTTTGACGTGTTAAAATGTAACTTTAACTTGTCAAAACGTAAATTTAACTTGTAAAAAACCTACTTTAACTTGTCAAAACGTAACTTTAACTTATAAAAAATCTACATTAACTTGTCAAAACATAACTTTAACTTGCCAAAACGTGAGTTTAACTTGCTAAAAACATACATTAACTTGTAAAAAACATAATTTTACTTGTCAAAAATCTGGTTTAACTTCTAACAAATGTACTTTAACTTGTAAAAACGTACTTCAAGTTGTAAAAAACATACCGTAACTTATAAAAAATGTATTATAACGTGTCAAAATGTAACTTTAACTTGTTAAAACGTAACTTTAACTTGTTAAAAACGTACTTTAACCTGTAAAAAACGTACTTTAACTTGTAAAAAACGTAATTTAACATGTCAAAATGTAACTTTAACTTTTCAAAATTTAACTTTAAATTGTTAAAAACGTACTTTAACTTGTAAAAAACGTACTTTAACTTGTAAAAAAAATACTTTTACTTGTCAAAACGTTACTTTAACTTTTAGAAAACCTACTTTAACTTGTCAAAACGTAACATTAACTTGTCAAAACATAAGTTTAACTTGTTAAAAACATTTATTCACTAGTAAAAAACGTACTTTAACTTGTAAAAAACGTAATTTAACATGTCAAAATGTAACTTTAACTTGTCAAAATGTAACTTTAAATTGTTAAAAACGTACTTTAACTTGTAAAAAACGTACTTTAACTTGTCCAAATGTAACTTTATCTTGTAAAAAACCTACATTAACTTGTCAAAACGTAACTTTAACTTGTTAAAACGTGAGTTTAACGTGCTAAAAACATAAATTAACTTCTAAAAAACATACTTTTACTTGTCAAAAATGTGGTTTAACTTGTAACAAATGTACTTTAACTTGTAAAAACGTACTTCAACTTGTAAAAAACCTACTTTAACTTGTCAAAACGTAACTTTAATTTGTCAAAACGTAAGTTTAACTTGTTAAAAACATAATTTAACTTGTCAAAGAGTAACTCTAACTTGTAAAAAACTTACTTTAACTTGTCAAAATGTAATTTTAATGTGTCAAAATATAACTTGAAGTAGTTAAAACGTAACTTTAACCGGTAACAAATTTACTTTAACTTGTCAAAACGTAATTTTAACTAGTTAAAAACGTACTTTGATTTATAAATAGCGTATTTTAACTTGTCAAAATGTAATTTTAATGTGTCAAAAGGTAACTTCAAGTTGTTTAAACGTAACTTTAACTTGTAAAAAATGTACTTTAACTTGTAAAAAACGTACTTCAACTTGTAAAACAGTTACTTTAACTTGTAAAAAACGTACTTCAACTTGTAAAAAACGTAATTTAACATGTAAAAATCGTATTTTAACGTGTCAAAATGTAACTTTAACTTGTCAAAACGTAACTTTAACTTGTTCAGAACGTACTTTAATTTGTAAAAAACGTACTTTAACTTTTCAAAACGTAACTTTAACTTGTAAAAAACCTAATTTAACTTGGCAAAACGTAACTTTAACTTGTCAAAACGTAAGTTTAACTTGTTAAAAACATACATTAACTTGTAAAAAACTTACTTTAACTTGTCAAAAATGTGGTTTAACTGGTAACAAATGTACTTTAACTTGTAAAAACATACTTCAACTTGTAAAAAACGTACTTTAACTTGTAAAAAACCTACTTTAACTTGTTAAAAATGTAGTTTAACATGTCAAAACGTAACTTTAACTTGTAAAAAACGTACTTTCACTTGTCAAAATATAATTTTAATGTGTCAAAAAGTAACTTTAAGTTGTTAAAACGTAACTTTAAATTCTAAAAAATGTACTTTAACTTGTAAAGAAATCTCTTCAACTTGTAAAACACGTACTTTAACTTGAAAAAAACGTACTTCAACTTGTAAAAAACGTACTTTAATTTGTAAAAAACGTATTTTAACGTTTTCAAATGTAACTTTAACTTGTTAAAACGTAAATTTAACTTTCCAAAAACGTACTTTAACTTGTCAAAAACCTACTTTAACTTGTCAAAACGTAACTTTAACTTGTGAAAACGTAACTTTAACTTGTAAAATACGTACTTTAACTTGTAAAAATGGTATTTTAACTTGTCAAAATGTAACTTTAACTTATTAAAACAGAACTTTAACTTGTTAAAAACGTACTTTAACTTGTAAAAAACTTACTTTAACTTGTAAAAAACGTACTTTAACTTGTCAAAACATAACTTTAACTTGTGAAAACGTAACTTTAACTTGTCAAATCGTAAATTTAACCTGTTAAAAACGTAGTTTAACTTGTAAAAAACTAACTTTAACTGTCAAAACCAACTTTAACTTGGCAAAATGTAACTTTAACTTGTCAAAATGTAAGTTTAACTTGTTAAAAACATACATTAACTTGTAAATAACGTACTTTAACTTGTCAAAAAATTGGTTTAACTTGTAACAAATGAACTTTAACTTGTAAAAACGTACTTTAACTTGCAAAACATAACTTTAATTTGTTTAAAACGTAGTTTAACCTGTCAAAACGTAACTTTAACTTGTATAAAACGTACTTTCACTTGTCAAAATATAGTTTTAATGTGTCAAAACGTAACTTTAAGTTGTTAAAACGTAACTCTAAATTCTAAAAAATGTACTTTAACTTGTAAAGAAAGCACTTCAACTTGTAAAACACGTACTTTAACCTGTAAAACACGTACTTTAACTTGTCAAAACGTAACTTTAACTTGTCAGAAAAGTACTTTAACTTGTCAAAAATGTGGTTTAACTTGTAACAAATGTACTTTAACTCGTAAAAACGTACTTCAACTTGTAAAAAACGTACTTTTACTTGTATAAAACCTACTTTAACTTGTCATAACGTAACTTTAATTTGTCAAAACGTAACTTTAACTTGTTCAAAACGTACTTTAATTTGTAAAAAACGTACTTTAACTTGTAAAAAACGTACTTTAACCTGTCAAAACGTAACTTTAACTTGTAAAAAACCTACTTTAACTTGGCAAAACGTAACTTTAACTTGTCAAAACATAAATTTAACTTGTTAAAAACATACATTAACTTGTAAATAACGTGCTTTAATTTGTCAAAAAATTGGTTTAACTTGTAACAAATGGACTTTAACTTGTAAAAACGTACTTTAACTTGTCAAAACATAACTTTAATTTGTTTAAAATGTCGTTTAACTTGTCAAAACGTAACTTTAACTTGTGAAAAACGTACTTTATCTTGTCAAAATATAATTTCAATGTGTGAAAACGTAACTTTAAGTTGTTAAAACGTAACTTTAACTTGTAAAAAATGTACTTTAACT
Organism: Urtica urens; assembly: GCA_958296335.1. NCBI lineage: Eukaryota > Viridiplantae > Streptophyta > Magnoliopsida > Rosales > Urticaceae > Urtica > Urtica urens. The sequence goes on from CATQIS010000024.1 coordinate 138,690, forward strand.
TGTAAAGAACATACTTCAACTTGGAAAACACGTACTTTAACTTGTAAAACACGTACTTTAACTTGTAAAGAACGTAACTTTAACTTGTCAAAATGTAACTTTAACTTGTCAAAACGTAACTTTAACTTGTCAAAAAAGTACTTTAACTTGTCAAAAATGTGGTTTAACTTTTAACAAATGGACTTTAACTTGTCAAAACGTACTTCAACTTGTAAAAAACGTACTTTAACTTGTAAAAAACCTACTTTAACTTGTCAAAACGTAACTTTAATTTGTCAAAAAGTAAGTTTAACTTGTTAAAAACGTAGTTTAACTTGTCAAAACGTAACTTTTACTTGTAAAAAACGTAATTTAACTTGTCAAAATGTAATTTTAAAGTGTCAAAACGTAACTTTAAGTTGTTAAAACGTAACTTTAACTTGTTAAAAATGTACTTTTACTTGTAAAGAACGTACTTCAACTTGTAAAACATGTACTTTAACTTGTAAAAAACGTACTTCAACTTGTAAAAAGCGTACTTTAATTTGTAAAAAACGTATTTTAACGTATCAAAATGTAATTTTAACTTGTCAAAACGTAACTTTAACTTGTCAAAAACGTAACTTTAACTTGTTAAAAATGTACTTTAACTTGAAAAGGACGTACTTTATGTTGTAAAAAACGTACTTTATTTTGTCAAAACGTAACTTTAACTTGTAAAAAACCTACATTAACTTGTAAAAAACGTAACTTTAACTTGTCAAAACGTGAGTTTAACTTGTTAAAAACATATATTAACTTGTAAAAAACGTACTTTAACTTGTCAAAAATGTGGTTTAACTTGTAACAAATGTACTTTAACTTGTAAAAACGTACTTCAACTTGTAAAAAACGTACTTTAACTTGTAAAAAACCTACTTTAACTTGCCAAAACGTAACTTTAACTTGTGAAAACGTAACTTTAACTTGTAAAAAACGTACTTTAACTTGTAAAATACGTCCTTTAACTTGTAAAAATGGTATTTTAACTTGGCAAAATTTAACTTTAACTTATTAAAACAGAAATTTTAACTTGTTAAAAACGTACTTTAACTTGTTAAAAACTTATTTTAACTTGTAAAAAACGTACTTTAACTTGTCAAAACGTAACTTTAACTTGTGAAAACGTAACTTTAACTTGGAAAAAACGTACTTTAACTTGTAAAAAACGTATTTTAATGCGTCAAAACGTACTTCAACTTGTAAAAAACATACTTCAACTTGTAAAAAACGTAATTTAATTTGTAAAAAACGTATTTTAACGTGTCAAAATGTAACTTTAACTTGTCAAAACGTACTTTAATTTGTAAAAAACGTATTTTAAGTTGTCAAAATGTAACTTTAACTTGTTCAAAACGTACTTTAATTTGTAAAAAACGTACTTTAACTTGTAAAAATCGTACTTTAACTTGTCAAAACGTAACTTTAACTTGTAGAAAACCTACTTTAACTTGGCAAAACGTAACTTTAAATTGTCAAAACGTAAGTTTAATTTGATAGAAACATACATTAACTTGTAAAAAACGTACTTTAACTTGTCAAAAAATTGGTTTAACTTGTAACAAATCGACTTTAACTTGTAAAAACGTACTTTAACTTGTCAAAACATAACTTTAATTTGTTAAAAACGTAGTTTAACTTGTCAAAACGTAACTTTAACTTGTAAAAAACGTACTTTATCTTGTGAAGATGTAAATTCAATGTGTCAAAACGTAACTTTAAGTTCTTAAAACGTAACTTTAACTTGTAAAAAATATACTTTAAGTTGTAAAGAACGTACTTCAACTTGTAAAACACGTACTTTAACTTGTAAAACACGTACTTTAACTTGTAAAATACGTCCTTTAATTTGTAAAAAACGTATTTTAAAGTGTTAAAATGTAACTTTAACTTGTTAAAACATAAATTTAACTTGTTAAAAACGTACTTTAACTTATAAAAAACCTACTTTAACTTGTCAAAACGTAACTTTAACTTGTCAAAACGTATCTTTAACTTGTAAAAAACGTACTTTAACTTTTAAAAAACGTACTTCAACTTGTAAAAAACGTACTTAAAATGGTAAAAAACGCAACTTTAACTTGTAAAAAACCTACATTAACTTGTCAAAACATAACTTTAACTTGCCAAAACGTGAGTTTAACTTGTTAAAAACATATATTAACTTGTAAAAAACGTACTTTAACTTGTCAAAAATGTGGTTTAACTTGTAACAAATGTACTTTAACTTGTAAAAACGTACTTCAACTTGTAAAAAATGTACTTTAACTTGTAAAAAACCTACTTTAACTTGTCAAAACGTAACTTTAACTTGTTAAAACTTAACTTTAACTTGTAAAAAACGTACTTTAACTTGTAAAATATGTCCTTTAACTTGTAAAAATTGTATTTTAACTTGTCAAAATGTAACTTTAACTTATTAAAACAGAACTTTAACTTGTTAAAAACGTACTTTAACTTGTTAAAAACTTACTTTAACTTGTAAAAAATGTACTTTAACTTGTCAAAACGTAACTTTAACTTGTGAAAACGTAACTTTAACTTGGAAAAAACGTACTTTAACTTGTAAAAAACGTATTTTAACGCGTCAAAACGTACTTCAACTTGTAAAAAACATACTTCAACTTGTAAAAAACGTAATTTAATTTGTAAAAAACGTATTTTAACGTGTCAAAATGTAACTTTAACTTGTCAAAACGTACTTTAATTTGTAAAAAACGTATTTTAACTTGTCAAAATGTAACTATAACTTGTTCAAAACGTACTTTAATTTGTAAAAAACGTACTTTAACTTGTAAAAATCATACTTTAACTTGTCAAAACGTAACTTTAACTTGTAGAAAACCTACTTTAACTTGGCAAAACGTAACTTTAACTTGTCAAAACGTAAGTTTAACTTGTTAGAAACATACATTAACTTGTAAAAAACGTACTTTAACTTGTCAAAAAATTGGTTTAACTTGTAACAAATCGACTTTAACTTGTAAAAACGTACTCTAACTTGTCAAAACATAACTTTAATTTGTTAAAAACGTAGTTTAACTTGTCAAAACGTAACTTTAACTTGTAAAAAACGTACTTTATCTTGTGAAGATGTAAATTCAATGTGTCAAAACGTAACTGTAAGTTCTTAAAACGTAACTTTAACTTGTAAAAAATGTACTTTAAGTTGTAAAGAACGTACTTCAACTTGTAAAACACGTACTTTAACTTGTAAAACACGTACTTTAACTTGTAAAATACGTCCTTTAATTTGTAAAAAACGTATTTTAAAGTGTTAAAATGTAACTTTAACTTGTTAAAACGTAAATTTAACTTGTTAAAAACGTACTTTAACTTATAAAAAACCTACTTTAACTTGTCAAAACGTAACTTTAACTTGTCAAAACGTATCTTTAACTTGTAAAAAACGTACTTTAACTTTTAAAAAACGTACTTCAACTTGTAAAAAACGTACTTTAAATGGTAAAAAACGTAACTTTAACTTGTAAAAAACCTACATTAACTTGTCAAAACTTAACTTTAACTTGCCAAAACGTGAGTTTAACTTGTTAAAAACATATATTAACTTGTAAAAAACGTACTTTAACTTGTCAAAAATGTGGTTTAACTTGTAACAAATGTACTTTAACTTGTAAAAACGTACTTCAACTTGTAAAAAATGTACTTTAACTTGTAAAAAACCTACTTTAACTTGTTAAAACTTAACTTTAACTTGTAAAAAACGTACTTTAACTTGTAAAATATGTCCTTTAACTTGTAAAAATTGTATTTTAACTTGTCAAAATGTAACTTTAACTTATTAAAACTGAACTTTAACTTGTTAAAAACGTACTTTAACTTGTTAAAAACTTACTTTAACTTGTAAAAAACGTACTTTAACTTGTCAAAACGTAACTTTAACTTGTGAAAACGTAACTTTAACTTGGAAAAAACGTACTTTAACTTGTAAAAAACGTATTTTAACGCGTCAAAATGTAACTTCAACTTGTAAAAATCATACTTCAACTTGTAAAAAACGTAATTTAATTTGTTAAAAACGTATTTTAACGTGTCAAAATGTAACTTTAACTTGTCAAAACGTACTTTCATTTGTAAAAAACGTATTTTAACGTGTCAAAATGTAACTTCAACTTGTAAAAAACATACTTCAACTTGTAAAAAACGTAATTTAATTTGTAAAAAACGTATTTTAACGTGTCAAAATGTAAGTTTAATATGTCAAAACGTACTTTAATTTGTAAAAAACGTATTTTAACTTGTCAAAATGTAACTTTAACTTGTTCAAACGTACTTTAATTTGTAAAAAACGTACTTTAACTTGTAAAAATCGTACTTTAACTTGTCAAAACGTAACTTTAACTTGTAGAAAACCTACTTTAACTTGGCAAAACGTAACTTTAACTTGTCAAAACGTAAGTTTAACTTGTTAGAAACATACATTAACTTGTAAAAAACGTACTTTAACTTGTCAAAAAATTGGTTTAACTTGTAACAAATCGACTTTAACTTGTAAAAACGTACTTTAACTTGTCAAAACATAACTTTAATTTGTTAAAAACGTAGTTTAACTTGTCAAAACGTAACTTTAACTTGTAAAAAACGTACTTTATCTTGTGAAGATGTAAATTCAATGTGTCAAAACGTAACTTTAAGTTCTTAAAACGTAACTTTAACTTGTAAAAAATGTACTTTAAGTTGTAAAGAACGTACTTCAACTTGTAAAACACGTACTTTAACTTGTAAAACACGTACTTTAACTTGTAAAATACGTCCTTTAATTTGTAAAAAACGTATTTTAAAGTGTTAAAATGTAACTTTAACTTGTTAAAACGTAAATTTAACTTGTTAAAAACGTACTTTAACTTATAAAAAACCTACTTTAACTTGTCAAAACGTAACTTTAACTTGTCAAAACGTATCTTTAACTTGTAAAAAACGTACTTTAACTTTTAAAAAACGTACTTCAACTTGTAAAAAACGTACTTTAAATGGTAAATTACGTAACTTTAACTTGTAAAAAACCTACATTAACTTGTCAAAACATAACTTTAACTTGCCAAAACGTGAGTTTAACTTGTTAAAAACATATATTAACTTGTAAAAAACGTACTTTAACTTGTCAAAAATGTGGTTTAACTTGTAACAAATGTATTTTAACTTGTAAAAACGTACTTCAACTTGTAAAAAATGTACTTTAACTTGTAAAAAACCTACTTTAACTTGTCAAAACGTAACTTTAACTTGTTAAAACTTAACTTTAACTTGTAAAAAACGTACTTTAACTTGTAAAATATGTCCTTTAACTTGTCAAATTAAAAAACGTAAATTGTATTTTAACTTGTCAAAATTTAACTTTAACTTATTAAAACAGAACTTTAACTTGTTAAAAACGTACTTTAACTTGTTAAAAACTTACTTTAACTTGTAAAAAACGTACTTTAACTTGTCAAAACGTAACTCTAACTTGTGAAAACGTAACTTTAACTTGGAAAAAACGTACTTTAACTTGTAAAAAACGTATTTTAACGCGTCAAAACGTACTTCAACTTGTAAAAAACATACTTCAACTTGTAAAAAACGTAATTTAATTTGTAAAAAACGTATTTTAACGTGTCAAAATGTAACTTTAACTTGTCAAAACGTACTTTAATTTGTAAAAAAATGTATTTTAACTTGTCAAAATGTAACTTTAACTTGTTCAAAACGTACTTTAATTTGTAAAAAACGTACTTTAACTTGTAAAAATCGTACTTTAACTTGTCAAAACGTAACTTTAACTTGTAGAAAACCTACTTTAACTTGGCAAAACGTAACTTTAACTTGTCAAAACGTAAGTTTAACTTGTTAGAAACATACATTAACTTGTAAAAAACGTACTTGAACTTGTCAAAAAATTGGTTTAACTTGTAACAAATCGACTTTAACTTGTAAAAACGTACTTTAACTTGTCCAAACATAACTTTAATTTGTTAAAAACGTAGTTTAACTTGTCAAAACGTAACTTTAACTTGTAAAAAACGTACTTTATCTTGTGAAGATGTAATTTCAATGTGTCAAAACGTAACTTTAACTTGTAAAAAATGTACTTTAACTTGTAAAGAACGTACTTCAACTTGTAAAGCACGTACTTTAACTTGTAAAACACGTACTTTAACTTGTAAAAAATGTCCTTTAATTTGTAAAAAACGTATTTTAAAGTGTTAAAATGTAACTTTAACTTGTTAAAACGTAAATTTAACTTGTTAAAAACGTACTTTAACTTATAAAAAACCTACTTTAACTTGTCAAAACGTAACTTTAACTTGTCAAAACGTATCTTTAACTTGTAAAAAACGTACTTTAACTTTTAAAAAACGTACTTTAACTTTTAAAAAACGTACTTCAACTTGTAAAAAACGTACTTTAACTTGTAAAAAACGTACTTTAACTTGTCAAAAATGTGGTTTAACTTGTAACAAATGTCCTTTAACTGGTAAAAACGTACCTCAACTTGTAAAAAACGTACTTTAACATGTAAAAAATCTACTTTAACTTGTCAAAACGTAACTTTAATTTGTCAAAACATAAGTTTAACTTGTTAAAAACGTAGTTTACCTTGTCAAAACGTAACTTTAACTTGTCAAAATGTAATTTTAATGTGTCAAAACGTAACTTTAAGTTGTTAAAAGGTACCTTTAACTTCTAAAAAATGTACTTTAACTTGTAAAGAACGCACTTCAACTTGTAAAACACGTACTTTAACTTGAAAAAAACGTATTTCAACTTGTAAAAATCATACTTTAACTTTTAAAAAATGTACTTTAACATGTTAAAATGTAACTTTAACTTGTTAAAACGTATATTTAACTTGTTTAAAACGTACTTTAACTTGTAAAAAACCTACTTTAACTTGTTAATACGTAACTTTAACTTGTCAAAACGTAACTTTAACTTGTAAAAAACGTACTTTAACTTCTAAAAAACGTACTTTAACTTGTAAAAAAGGTATTTTAACTTGTCAAAATGTAACTTTAACTTATTAAAATAGAACTTTAACATTTAAAAAACTTACTTTAACTTGTAAAAAACGTACTTTAACTTGTCAAAACGTAACTTTAACTTGTCAAAACGTAACTTTAACTTGTCAAAACATAACTTTAATTTGTAAAAAACGTACTTCAACTTGTAAAAAACGTACTTTAACTTGTAAAAAACGTATTTTAACGTGTCAAAATGTAACTTTAACTTGTCAAAACGTAACTTTAACTTGTTAAAAACGTACTTTAACTTGTAAAAAACGTAATTTAACTTGTCAAAATATAACTTTAACTTGTCAAAACGTAACTTTAACTTGTTACAAATGTACTTTAACTTGTAAAAAACGTACTTTAACTTGTAAAAAACGTACTTTAACTTGTCAAAATGTAACTTTAACTTGTCAAAACATAACTTTAATTTGTAAAAAACGTATTTCAACTTGTAAAAAACGTACTTTAACTTGTAAAAAAAGTTATTTAACTTGTAAAAAAACGTATTTTAACGTGTCAAAATGTAACTTTAACTTGTCAAAACGTAACTTTAACTTTTTCAAAACGTACTTTAATTTGTAAAAAACGTACTTTAACTTGTCAAAACGTAACTTTAACTTGTAAAAACCTACTTTAACTTGGCAAAACGTAACTTTAACTTGTCAAAACGTGAGTTTAGCTTGTTAATAACATACATTAACTTGTAAAAAACGTACTTTAACTTGTCAAAAATGTGGTTTAACTTGTAACAAATGGACTTTAACTTGTAAAAACGTACTTCAACTTGTAAAAAACGTACTTTAACTTGTAAAAAACCTACTTTAACTTGTCAAAACATAACTTTAACTTGTAAAAAACGTACTTTAACTTGTCAAAATTGTGGTTTAACTTGTAACAAATGTACTTTAACTGGTAAAAACGTACTTCAACTTGTAAAAAACGTACTTTAACATGTAAAAAACCTACTTTAACTTGTCAAAACGTAACTTTAATTTGTCAAAACATAAGTTTAACTTGTTAAAAACGTAGTTTACCTTGTCAAAACGTAACTTTAACTTGTCAAAATGTAATTTCAATGTGTCAAAACGTAACCTTAAGTTGTTAAAAGGTAACTTTAACTTCTAAAAAACGTATTTTAAGTTGTCAAAACATAACTTTAATTTGTTAAAAACGTAAATTAACTTGTCAAAACGTAACTTTAACTTGTAACAAACGTACTTTATCTTGTGAAGATGTAATTTCAATGTGTCAAAACGTAACTTTAAGTTGTTAAAACGTAACTTTAACTTGTAAAAAATGTACTTTAACTTGTAAAGAACGTACTTCAACTTGTAAAACACGTACTTTAACTCGTAAAACACGTACTTTAACTTGAAAAAAACGTACTTCAACTTGTAAAAAACGTACTATAATTTGTAAAAAATGTACTTTAACATGTTAAAATGTAACTTTAACTTGTTAAAACGTATATTTAACTTTTTAAAAACGTACTTTAACTTGTAAAAAACCTACTTTAACTTGTTAAAACGTAACTTTAACTTGTCAAAACGTAACTTTAACTTGTAAAAAACGTACTTTAACTTCTAAAAAACGTACTTTAACATTTAAAAGCGGTATATTAACTTGTCAAAATGTAACTTTAACTTATTAAAACAGAATTTTAACTTTTAAAAAACTAACTTTAACTTGTCAAAACGTAACTTTAATTTGTCAAAACATAACTTTAATTTGTAAAAAACGTACTTCAACTTGTAAAAAACGTACTTTAACTTGTAAAAAACGTATTTTAACGTGTCAAAATATAACTTTAACTTGTCAAAATGTAACTTTAACTTTTTCAAAACGTACTTTAATTTGTAAAAAACGTTATTTAACTTATATAAAACGTAACTTTAACTTGTAAAAAACCTACTTTAACTTGGCAAAACGTAACTTTAACTTGTCAAAACGTAATTTTAACTTGTTAAAAACATACATTAACTTGTAAAAATCGTACTTTAACGTGTCAAAAATGTGGTTTAACTTGTAACAAATGGACTTAAACTTGTAAAAACGTATTTCAACTTATAAAAAACGTACTTTAACTTGTAAAAAACCTACTTTAACTTGTCAAAACATAACTTTAATTTGTCAAAACGTAAGTTTAACTTGTTAAAAATGTAGTTTAACTTGTCAAAACGTAACTTTTACTTGAAAAAAACGTACTTTAACTTTTCAAAATGTAATTTCAATGTGTCAAAACGTAACTTTAAGCTGTTAAAACGTAACTTTAACTTGTAAAAAATGTACTTTAACTTGTAAAGAACGTACTTCAACTTGTAAAACACGTACTTTAACTTGAAAAAAAGGTACTTCAGCTTGTAAAAAACGTACTTTAATTTGTAAAAAACATATTTTAACATATCAAAATGTAACTTTAACTTGTCAAAACGTACATTTAACTTGTTAAAAACGTACCTTAATTGTAAAAAACCCAATTTAACTTGTCAAAACCTAACTTTAACTTGTCAAAACGTAACTTTAACTTGTTAAAAACGTACTTTAAGTTGAAACAAACGTACTTTAACTTGTAAAAAACGTACTTTAACTTGTCAAAACGTAACTTTAACATGTAAAAAACCTACATTAACTTGTCTAAACATAACTTTAACTTGTCAAAACGTGAGTTTAACTTGTTAAAAACATACATTAACTTGTACAAAACGTACTTTAACTTGTCAAAAATGTGGTTTAACTTTTAACGAATGTACTTTAACTTGTAAAAACGTACTTCAACTTGTAAAAAACGTACTTTAACTTGTAAAAAACCTACTTTAACTTGTCAAAATGTAACTTTAATTTGTTAAAACATAAGTTTAAATTGTTAAAAACGTAGTTTAACTTGTCAAAACGTAACTTTAAATTGTCAAAATGTAATTTTAATGTGTCAAAACGTAACTTTAAGTTGTTAAAACATAACTTTAACTTCTAAAAAATGTACTTTAACTTGTAAAGAACGCACTTCAACTTGTAAAACACGTACTTTAACTTTGAAAAAACGTACTTTAACTTGTAAAAAACGTAATTTAACTTGTCAAAATATAACTTTAACTTGTCAAAACGTAACTTTAACTTGTTACAAATGTACTTTAACTTGTAAAAAATGTACTTTAACTTGTATAAAACGTACTTCGACTTTTAAAAAATGTTATTTAACTTGTAAAAAACGTATTTTAAGTTGTCAAAACATAACTTTAACCTGTAAAAAACGTAGTTTAACTTGTGAAGATGTGATTTCAATGTGTCAAAACGTAACTTTAAGTTGTTAAAATGTAACTTTAACTTGTAAAAAATGTACTTTATCTTGTAAAGAACGTACTTCAACTTGTAAAACACGTACTTTAACTTGTAATACACGTACTTTAACTTGTAACAAACGTCCTTTAATTTGTAAAAAACGTATTTTCAAGTGTTAAAATGTAACTTTAACTTGTTAAAACGTAAATTTACCTTGTTAAAAAAGTACTTTAACTTATAAAAACCTACTTTAACTTGTCAAAACGTAACTTTAACTTGTCAAAACGTATCTTTAACTTGTAAAAAACGTACTTCAACTTGTAAAAAACGTACTTTAAATGGTAAAAAACGTAACTTTAACTTGTAAAAAACCTACATTAACTTGTCAAAACGTAACTTTAACTTGTCAAAACGTGAGTTTAACTTGTTAAAAACATACATTAACTTGTAAAAAACATACTTTAACTTGTCAAAAATGTGATTTAACTTGTAACGAATGTACTTTAACTTGTAAAAACGTACTTCAACTTGTAAAAAACGTACTTTAACTTGTAAAAAACCTACTTTAACTTGTCAAAATGTAACTTTAATTTGTCAAAACATAAGTTTAACTTGTTAAAAACGTAGTTTAACTTGACAAAACGGAACTTTAACTTGTCAAAATGGAATTTTAATGTGTCAAAACGTAACTTTAAGTTGTTAAAATGTAACTTTAACTTCTAAAAAATGTACTTTAACTTGTAAAGAACGCACTTCAACTTGTAAAACACGTACTTTAACTTTAAAAAAATGTACTTCAACTTGTAAAAAACGTACTTTAATTTGTAAAAAACGTATTTTAACGTGTTAAAATGTAACTTTAACATGTTAAATCGTAAATTTTTTCTTGTTAAAAACGTACTTTAACTTGTAAAAAACCTACTTTAATTTGTCAAAACGTAACTTTAACTTGTCAAACGTAACTTGAACTTGTCAAACGTAACTTTAACTTTTAAAAAACGTACTTTAACTTCTAAAAAACGTACTTTAACTTGTAAAAAAGGTATTTTAACTTGTCAAAATGTAACTTTAACTTATTAAAACAGAACTTTAACTTGTTAAAAACGTACTTTAACTTGTAAAAAACTTATTTTAACTTCTAAAAAACATACTTTAACTTGTCAAAACGAAACTTTAACTTGTCAAAACGTAACTTTAATTTGTAAAAACGTAACTTTAATTTGTAAAAACCGTACTTCAACTTGTAAAAAACGTACTTTAACTTGTCAAAAACGTATTTTAACGTGTAAAATGTAACTTTAACTTGTTAAAAACGTACTTTAACTTGTTAAAAACGTAATTTAACTAATCAAAATATAACTTTAACTTGTCAAAACGTAACTTTAACTTGTTCCAAATGTACTTTAAGTTGTAAAAAATGTACTTTAACTTGTAAAAAACGTACTTCAACTTCTAAAAAACGTACTTTAATTTGTAAAAAACGTACTTTAACGTGTTAAAATGTAACTTTAACTTGTTAAAACGTATATTTAACTTGTTAAAAACGTACTTTAACTTGTAAAAAACCTACTTTTAACTTGTCAAAACGTAACTTTAACTTGGCAAAACGTAACTTTAAGTTGTAAAAAACGTACTTTAACTTCTAAAAAAGGTACTTTAACTTGTAAAAAAGGTATTTTAACTTGTCAAAATGTAACTTTAACTTATTAAAACATAACTTTAACTTTTAAAAAACTTACTTTAACTTGTAAAAAACGTACTTTAACTTGTCAAAACGTAACTTTAACTTGTCAAAACATAACTTTAATTTGTAAAAAACGTATTTCAACTTGTAAAAAACAAACTTTAACTTGTAAAAAACGTACTTTAACTCGTAAAAAACGTATTTCAACATGTCAAAATGTAACTTTAACTTGTCAAAACGTAACTTTAACTTGTTAAAAACGTACTTTAACTTGTAACAAACGTAATTTAACTTGTCAAAATATAACTTTAACTTGTCAAAACGTAACTTTAACTTGTTACAAATGTACTTTAACTTGTAAAAAACGTACTTTAACTTGTATAAAACGTACTTCAACTTCTAAAAAACGTACTTTAACTTGTAAAAAACGTACTTTAACGTGTTAAAATGTAACTTTAACTTGTTAAAACGTATATTTAACTTGTTAAAAACGTACTTTAACTTGTAAAAAACCTACTTTAACTTGTCAAAACGTAACTTTAACTTGTCAAAACGTAAGTTTAAGTTGTAAAAAACGTACTTTAACTTCTAAAAAACGTACTTTAACTTGTAAAAAAGGTATTTTAACTTGTCAAAATGTAACTTTAACTTATTAAAACAGAACTTTAACTTGTAAAAAACTTACTTTAACTTGTAAAAAACGTACTTTAACTTGTCAAAATGTAACTTTAACTTGTCAAAACATAACTTTAATTTGTAAAAAACGTACTTTAACTTGTAAAAAACGTACTTTAACTTGTAAAAAACGTACTTTAACTTGTAAAAAACGTATTTTAACGTGTCAAAATGTAAGTTTAACTTGTCAAAACGTAACTTTAACTTGTTAAAAACGTACTTTAACTTGTAAAAAACGTAATTTAACTTGTCAAAATATAACTTTAACTTGTCAAAACGTAACTTTAACTTGTTACAAATGTACTTTAACTTGTAAAAAACGTACTTTAACTTGTATAAAACGTACTTCAACTTTTAAAAAACGTTATTTAACTTGTAAAAAACATATTTTAACGTGTCAAAATGTAACGTAAACTTGTCAAAACGTAACTTTAACTTGTTAAAAACGTACTTTAACTTCTAAAAACGTAATTTAACTTGTCAAAATATAACTTTAACTTGTTAAAACGTAACTTTAACCTGTTAAAAATGTAACTTTAACTTGTAAAAAATGTACTTTAACTGGTAAAGAACGTACTTCAACTTGTAAAAAACGTACTTTAACTTGTATAAAACGTACTTTAACTTTTTCAAAACATACTTTAATTTGTAAAAAAACGTACTTTAATTTGTAAAAAACGTACTTTAACTTGTCAAAACGTAACTTTAACTTGTAAAAAACCTACTTTAACTTGGCAAAACGTAACTTTAACTTGTCAAAAAGTAATTTTAACTTGTTAAAAACATACATTAACTTGTAAAAACCGTACTTTAACGTGTCAAAAATGTTGTTTAATTTGTAACAAATGGACTTTAAACTTGTAAAAAACGTACTTCAACTTGTAAAAAACGTACTTTAACTTGTAAAATAACCTACTTTAACTTGTCAAAATATAACTTTAATTTGTCAAAACGTAAATTCAACTTGTTAAAAATGTAGTTTAACTTGTCAAAACGTAACTTTTACTTGTAAAAAACGTACTTTAACTTGTCAAAATGTAATTTCAATGTGTCAAAACGTAACTTTAAGTTGTTAAAACGTGACTTTAACTTGTAAAAAATGTACTTTAACTTGTAAAGAACGTACTTCAACTTGTAACACACGTACTTTAACTTGTAAAAACGTACTTTAACTTGTCAAAACGTAAAATTAACTTGTTAAAAACGTACCTTAAGTTGTAAAAAAACCCACTTTAACTTGTAAAAACCTAACTTTAACTTGTCAAAACGTAACTTTAACTTGTTAAAAACGTACTTTAACTTGTAAAAAACGTACTTTAACTTGTAAAAAACGTACTTTAACTTGTCAAAACGTAACTTTAACTTGTAAAAAACGTACATTAACTTGTCAAAACGTAACTTTAACTTGTCAAAACGTGACTTTAACTTTTTAAAAACATACATTAACTTGTAAAAAATGTACTTTAACTTGTCAAAAATGTGGTTTAACTTGTAACGAATGTAATTTAACTTGTAAAAACTTACTTCAACTTGTAAAAAACGTACTTTAACTTGTATAAAACCTACTTTAACTTGTCAATATGTAACTTTAATTTGTCAAAACGTAAGTTTAACTTGTTAAAAACGTAGTATAACTTGTCAAAACGTAACTTTAACTTTTCAAAATGTAATTTTAATGTGTCAAAACGTAAGTTTAAGTTGTTAAAACGTAACTTTAACTTCTAAAAAAAGTACTTTAACTTGTAAAGAACGCACTTAAACATGTAAAACACGTACTTTAATTGTTAAAAACGTACTTCAACTTGTTAAAAACGTACTTTAACTTGTAAAAAACGTATTTTAACGTGTTAAAATGTAACTTTAACTTGTTAAAACGTAAATTTAACTTGTTAAAAACGTACTTTAACTTGTAAAAAACGTAATTTAACTTGTCAAAACGTAACTTTAACTTGTCAAACGTAACTTTAACTTGTCAAACGTAACTTTAACTTTTAAAAAACGTACTTTAACTTCTAAAAAACGTACTTTTAACTTGTAAAAAAGGTATTTTAACTTGTCAATATGTAACTTTAACTTTAAAACAGAACTTTAACTTGTTAAAAAACGTACTTTAACTTGTAAAAAATTTACTTTAACTTCTAAAAAACGTACTTTAATTTGTCAAATACGTAACTTTAAATTGTCAAAACGTAACTTTAATTTGTATAAAACGTAACTTTAATTTGTAAAAACCGTACTTCAACTTGAAAAAAAACGTACTTTAACTTGTCAAAAACGTATTGTAACGTGTCAAAATGTAACTTTAAATTTTTAAAAACGTACTTTAACTTGTTTAAAACGTAATTTAACTTATCAAAATATAACTTTAACTTGTCAAAACGTAACTTTAACTTGTTCCAAATGTACTTTAACTTGTAAAAACCTACTTTAACTTGTAATAAACGTACTTTAACTTGTCAAAAATGTGGTTTAACTTTTAACGAATGTACTTTAACTTGTAAAAACGTACTTCAACTTGTAAAAAACGTACTTTAACTTGTAAAAAACCTACTTTAACTTGTCAAAATGTAACTTTTAATTTGTTAAAACATAAGTTTAAATTGTTAAAAACGTAGTTTAACTTGTCAAAACGTAACTTTAAATTGTCAAAATGTAATTTTTAATGTGTCAAAACGTACTTTAAGTTGTTAAAACATAACTTTAACTTCTAAAAAATGTACTTTAACTTGTAAAGAACGCACTTCAACTTGTAAAACACGTACTTTAACTTTGAAAAAACGTACTTTAACGTGTAAAAAACGTAATTTAACTTGTCAAAATATAACTTTAACTTGTCAAAACGTAACTTTAACTTGTTACAAATGTACTTTAACTTGTAAAAAATGTACTTTAACTTGTATAAAACGTACTTCAACTTTTAAAAAATGTTATTTAACTTGTAAAAAACGTATTTTAAGTTGTCAAAACATAACTTTAACCTGTAAAAAACGTAGTTTAACTTGTGAAGATGTGATTTCAATGTGTCAAAACGTAACTTTAAGTTGTTAAAATGTAACTTTAACTTGTAAAAAATGTACTTTATCTTGTAAAGAACGTACTTCAACTTGTAAAACACGTACTTTAACTTGTAATACACGTACTTTAACTTGTAACAAACGTCCTTTAATTTGTAAAAAACGTATTTTCAAGTGTTAAAATGTAACTTTAACTTGTTAAAACGTAAATTTACCTTGTTAAAAAAGTACTTTAACTTATAAAAACCTACTTTAACTTGTCAAAACGTAACTTTAACTTGTCAAAACGTATCTTTAACTTGTAAAAAACGTACTTCAACTTGTAAAAAACGTACTTTAAATGGTAAAAAACGTAACTTTAACTTGTAAAAAACCTACATTAACTTGTCAAAACGTAACTTTAACTTGTCAAAACGTGAGTTTAACTTGTTAAAAACATACATTAACTTGTAAAAAACATACTTTAACTTGTCAAAAATGTGATTTTAACTTGTAACGAATGTACTTTAACTTGTAAAAACGTACTTCAACTTGTAAAAAACGTACTTTAACTTGTAAAAAACCTACTTTAACTTGTCAAAATGTAACTTTAATTTGTCAAAACATAAGTTTAACTTGTTAAAAACGTAGTTTAACTTGACAAAACGGAACTTTAACTTGTCAAAATGGAATTTTAATGTGTCAAAACGTAACTTTAAGTTGTTAAAATGTAACTTTAACTTCTAAAAAATGTACTTTAACTTGTAAAGAACGCACTTCAACTTGTAAAACACGTACTTTAACTTTAAAAAAATGTACTTCAACTTGTAAAAAACGTACTTTAATTTGTAAAAAACGTATTTTAACGTGTTAAAATGTAACTTTAACATGTTAAATCGTAAATTTTTTCTTGTTAAAAACGTACTTTAACTTGTAAAAAACCTACTTTAATTTGTCAAAACGTAACTTTAACTTGTCAAACGTAACTTGAACTTGTCAAACGTAACTTTAACTTTTAAAAAACGTACTTTAACTTCTAAAAAACGTACTTTAACTTGTAAAAAAGGTATTTTAACTTGTCAAAATGTAACTTTAACTTATTAAAACAGAACTTTAACTTGTTAAAAACGTACTTTAACTTGTAAAAAACTTATTTTAACTTCTAAAAAACATACTTTAACTTGTCAAAACGAAACTTTAACTTGTCAAAACGTAACTTTAATTTGTAAAAACGTAACTTTAATTTGTAAAAACCGTACTTCAACTTGTAAAAAACGTACTTTAACTTGTCAAAAACGTATTTTAACGTGTAAAATGTAACTTTAACTTGTTAAAAACGTACTTTAACTTGTTAAAAACGTAATTTAACTAATCAAAATATAACTTTAACTTGTCAAAACGTAACTTTAACTTGTTCCAAATGTACTTTAAGTTGTAAAAAATGTACTTTAACTTGTAAAAAACGTACTTCAACTTCTAAAAAACGTACTTTAATTTGTAAAAAACGTACTTTAACGTGTTAAAATGTAACTTTAACTTGTTAAAACGTATATTTAACTTGTTAAAAACGTACTTTAACTTGTAAAAAACCTACTTTAACTTGTCAAAACGTAACTTTAACTTGGCAAAACGTAACTTTAAGTTGTAAAAAACGTACTTTAACTTCTAAAAAAGGTACTTTAACTTGTAAAAAAGGTATTTTAACTTGTCAAAATGTAACTTTAACTTATTAAAACATAACTTTAACTTTTAAAAAACTTACTTTAACTTGTAAAAAACGTACTTTAACTTGTCAAAACGTAACTTTAACTTGTCAAAACATAACTTTAATTTGTAAAAAACGTATTTCAACTTGTAAAAAACAAACTTTAACTTGTAAAAAACGTACTTTAACTCGTAAAAAACGTATTTCAACATGTCAAAATGTAACTTTAACTTGTCAAAACGTAACTTTAACTTGTTAAAAACGTACTTTAACTTGTAACAAACGTAATTTAACTTGTCAAAATATAACTTTAACTTGTCAAAACGTAACTTTAACTTGTTACAAATGTACTTTAACTTGTAAAAAACGTACTTTAACTTGTATAAAACGTACTTCAACTTCTAAAAAACGTACTTTAACTTGTAAAAAACGTACTTTAACGTGTTAAAATGTAACTTTAACTTGTTAAAACGTATATTTAACTTGTTAAAAACGTACTTTAACTTGTAAAAAACCTACTTTAACTTGTCAAAACGTAACTTTAACTTGTCAAAACGTAAGTTTAAGTTGTAAAAAACGTACTTTAACTTCTAAAAAACGTACTTTAACTTGTAAAAAAGGTATTTTAACTTGTCAAAATGTAACTTTAACTTATTAAAACAGAACTTTAACTTATAAAAAACTTACTTTAACTTGTAAAAAACGTACTTTAACTTGTCAAAATGTAACTTTAACTTGTCAAAACATAACTTTAATTTGTAAAAAACGTACTTCAACTTGTAAAAAACGTACTTTAACTTGTAAAAAACGTACTTTAACTTGTAAAAAACGTATTTTAACGTGTCAAAATGTAAGTTTAACTTGTCAAAACGTAACTTTAACTTGTTAAAAACGTACTTTAACTTGTAAAAAATGTAATTTAACTTGTCAAAATATAACTTTAACTTGTCAAAACGTAACTTTAACTTGTTACAAATGTACTTTAACTTGTAAAAAACGTACTTTAACTTGTATAAAACGTACTTCAACTTTTAAAAAACGTTATTTAACTTGTAAAAAACATATTTTAACGTGTCAAAATGTAACGTAAACTTGTCAAAACGTAACTTTAACTTGTTAAAAACGTACTTTAACTTCTAAAAACGTAATTTAACTTGTCAAAATATAACTTTAACTTGTTAAAACGTAACTTTAACCTGTTAAAAATGTAACTTTAACTTGTAAAAAATGTACTTTAACTGGTAAAGAACGTACTTCAACTTGTAAAAAACGTACTTTAACTTGTATAAAACGTACTTTAACTTTTTCAAAACATACTTTAATTTGTAAAAAAACGTACTTTAATTTGTAAAAAACGTACTTTAACTTGTCAAAACGTAACTTTAACTTGTAAAAAACCTACTTTAACTTGGCAAAACGTAACTTTAACTTGTCAAAAAGTAACTTTAACTTGTTAAAAACATACATTAACTTGTAAAAACCGTACTTTAACGTGTCAAAAATGTTGTTTAATTTGTAACAAATGGACTTAAACTTGTAAAAACGTATTTCAACTTGTAAAAAACGTACTTTAACTTGTAAAAAACCTACTTTAACTTGTCAAAACATAACTTTAATTTGTCAAAACGTAAGATTAACTTGTTAAAAATGTAGTTTAACTTGTCAAAACGTAACTTTTACTTGTAAAAAACGTACTTTAACTTGTCAAAATGTAATTTCAATGTGTCAAAACGTAACTTTAAGTTGTTAAAACGTGACTTTAACTTGTAAAAAATGTACTTTAACTTGTAAAGAACGTACTTCAACTTGTAACACACGTACTTTAACTTGTAAAAACGTACTTTAACTTGTCAAAACGTAAAATTAACTTGTTAAAAACGTACCTTAAGTTGTAAAAAACCCACTTTAACTTGTAAAAACCTAACTTTAACTTGTCAAAACGTAACTTTAACTTGTTAAAAACGTACTTTAACTTGTAAAAAACGTACTTTAACTTGTAAAAAACGTACTTTAACTTGTCAAAACGTAACTTTAACTTGTAAAAAACGTACATTAACTTGTCAAAACGTAACTTTAACTTGTCAAAACGTGACTTTAACTTTTTAAAAACATACATTAACTTGTAAAAAATGTACTTTAACTTGTCAAAAATGTGGTTTAACTTGTAACGAATGTAATTTAACTTGTAAAAACTTACTTCAACTTGTAAAAAACGTACTTTAACTTGTATAAAACCTACTTTAACTTGTCAAAATGTAACTTTAATTTGTCAAAACATAAGTTTAACTTGTTAAAAACGTAGTTTAACTTGTCAAAACGTAACTTTAACTTTTCAAAATGTAATTTTAATGTGTCAAAACGTAAGTTTAAGTTGTTAAAACGTAACTTTAACTTCTAAAAAAAGTACTTTAACTTGTAAAGAACGCACTTCAACTTGTAAAACACGTACTTTAACTTTAGAAAAACGTACTTCAACTTGTAAAAAACGTACTTTAATTTGTAAAAAACGTATTTTAACGTGTTAAAATGTAACTTTGACTTGTTAAAACGTAAATTTAACTTGTTAAAAACGTACTTTAACTTGTAAAAAACGTAATTTAACTTGTCAAAACGTAACTTTAACTTGTCAAACGTAACTTTAACTTGTCAAACGTAACTTTAACTTTTAAAAAACGTACTTTAACTTCTAAAAAACGTACTTTAACTTGTAAAAAAGGTATTTTAACTTGTCAATATGTAACTTTAACTTAAAACAGAACTTTAACTTGTTAAAAACGTACTTTAACTTGTAAAAAATTTACTTTAACTTCTAAAAAACGTACTTTAATTTGTCAAAACGTAACTTTAAATTGTCAAAACGTAACTTTAATTTGTAAAAACGTAACTTTAATTTGTAAAAACCGTACTTCAACTTGAAAAAAACGTACTTTAACTTGTCAAAAACGTATTGTAACGTGTCAAAATGTAACTTTAACTTTTTAAAAACGTACTTTAACTTGTTTAAAACGTAATTTAACTTATCAAAATATAACTTTAACTTGTCAAAACGTAACTTTAACTTGTTCCAAATGTACTTTAACTTGTAAAAACCTACTTTAACTTGTAATAAACGTACTTCAACTTGTAAAAAACGTAATTTAACTTGTAAAAAACGTATTTTAACTTGTCAAAATGTAACTTTAACTTGTCAAAACGTAACTTTAACTTGTTCAAAACGTACTTTTATTTGTAAAAAACGTACTTTAACTTGAAAAAAACGTACTTTAATTTGTCAAAACGTAACTTTAACTTGTAAAAAACCTACTGTAACTTGGCAAAACGTAACTTTAACTTGTCAAAACGTAATTTTAAATTGTTAAAAACATACATTAAGTTGTAAAAATCGTACTTTAACTTGTCAAAAATGTGGTTTAACTTGTAACAAATGGAATTAAACTTGTAAAAACGTACTTCAATTTGTAAAAAACGTACTTTAACTTATAAAAAACCTACTTTAACTTGTCAAAACATAACTTTAATTTGTTAAAACATAAGTTTAACTTGTTAAAAACGTAGATTAACTTGTCAAAACGTAACTTTTACTTGCAAAAAAGGTACTTTAACTTGTTCAAAACGTACTTTTATTTGTAAAAAACGTACCTTAACTTGAAAAAAACGTACTTTAATTTGTCAAAACGTAACTTTAACTTGTAAAAAACCTACTGTAACTTGGCAAAACGTAACTTTAACTTGTCAAAACGTAATTTTAAATTGTTAAAAACATACATTAAGTTGTAAAAATCGTACTTTAACTTGTCAAAAATGTGGTTTAACTTGTAACAAATGGAATTAAACTTGTAAAAACGTACTTCAATTTGTAAAAAACGTACTTTAACTTATAAAAAACCTACTTTAACTTGTCAAAACATAACTTTTACTTGTTAAAACATAAGTTTAACTTGTTAAAAACGTGGATTAACTTGTCAAAACGTAACTTTTACTTGCAAAAAACGTACTTTAACTTGTCAAAATGTAATTTCAATGTGTCAAAACGTAACTTTAAGTTGTTAAAACGTAACTTTAACTTGTAAAAAATGTACTTTAACTGGTAAAGAACGTACTTGAACTTGTAAAACACGTACTTTAACTTGTTAAAAACGTACTTCAACTTGTAAAAAATGTACTTTAATTTGTAAAAAACGTATTTTAACGTGTTAAAATGTAACTTAAACTTGTTAAAACGTAAATTTAACTTGTAAAAAACCTACTTTAACTTTTCAAAACGTAACTTTAACTTGTCAAAACGTAACTTTAACTTGTAAAAAACGTACTTTAACCTGTAAGAAACGTACTTAAACTTTTAAAAAAGGTATTTTAACGTGTCAAAATGTAACATTAACTTGTCAAAACGTAACTTTAACTTGTTAAAAACGTACTTTAACTTGTAAAAAACGTAATTTAACTTGTCAAAATATAACTTTTACTTGTCAAAACGTAACTTTAACTTGTTACAAATGTACTTTAACTTGCAAAAAACGTACTTTAACTTGTAAAAAACGTATAACAACTTGTAAAAAACGTAATTTAACTTGTAAAAAACGTATTTTAACGTGTCAAATTGTAACTCTAACTTGTCAAAATGTAACTTTAACTTGTTCAAAACGTACTTTAATTTGTAAAAAACGTACTTTAACTTGTAAAAAACTTACTTTAACTTGTCAAAGAATAACTTTAACTTGAAAAAAACCTACTTTAACTTGTCAAAAATGTGGTTTAACTTGTAACAAATGGAATTAAACTTGTAAAAACGTACTTTAACTTGTAAAAAACATAATTTAACTTGTCAAAATATACTTTAACTTGTCAAAACGTAACTTTAACTTGTTACAAATGTACTTTAACTTGTACAAAAACGTACTTTAACTTATAAAAAACGTACTACAACTTGTAAAAAACGTAATTTAACTTGTAAAAAACGTAACTTTAACTTGTTCAAAACGTACTTTAACTTGTAATAAACGTACTTTAACTTGTAAAAAATGTACTTTAACTTGTAAAAAAACGTACTTTAACTTGTCAAAAGGTAACTTTAACTTGTAAAAAACCTACATTAACTTGTCAAAACGTAACTTTAACTTGTCAAAGCGTGAGTTTAACTTGTTAAAAACATACATTAACTTGTAAAAAACGTACTTTAACTTGTTAAAAATGTGGTTTAACTTGTAACAAATGGACTTTAAATTGTAAAAACGTACTTCAACTTGTAAAAAACGTACTTTAACTTGTAAAAAACCTCCTTTAACTTGTCAAAACGTAACTTTAATTTGTCAAAACATAAGTTTAACTTCTAAAAAACGTACTTTAACTTGTAAGAAACGTACTTTAACTTTTAAAAAAGGTATTTTAACGTGTCAAAATGTAACATTAACTTCTCAAAACGTAACTCTAACTTGTTAAAAACGTACTTTAACTTGTAAAAAACGTAATTTAACTTGGCAAAAAATAACTTTTACTTGTCAAACCGAAACTTTAACTTGTTACAAATGTACTTTAACTTGCAAAAAACGTACTTTAACTTGTAAAAAACGTACTACAACTTGTAAAAAACGTAATTTAACTTGTAAAAAACGTATTTTAACGTGTCAAATTGTAACTCTAACTTGTCAAAACGTAACTTTAACTTGTTCAAAACGTACTTTAATTTGTAAAAAACGTACTTTAACTTGTAAAAAACTTACTTTAACTTGTCAAAGAATAACTTTAACTTGAAAAAAACCTACTTTAACTTGTTAAAAATGTGGTTTAACTTGTAACAAATGGAATTAAACTTGTAAAAACGTACTTTAACTTGTAAAAAACATAATTTAACTTGTCAAAATATACTTTAACTTGTCAAAATGTAACTTTAACTTGTTACAAATGTACTTTAACTTGTAAAAAACGTACTTTAACTTATAAAAAACGTACTACAACTTGTAAAAAACGTAATTTAACTTGTAAAAAACGTAACTTTAACTTGTTCAAAACGTACTTTAACTTGTAATAAACGTACTTTAACTTGTAAAAAATGTACTTTAACTTGTAAAAAAACGTACTTTAACTTGTCAAAACGTAACTTTAACTTGTAAAAAACCAACATTAACTTGTCAAAACGTAACTTTAACTTGTCAAAGCGTGAGTTTAACTTGTTAAAAACATACATTAACTTGTAAAAAACGTACTTTAACTTGTTAAAACGGTGGTTTAACTTGTACCAAATGTACTTTAACTTGTAAAAACGTACTTTAACTTGTAAAAAACCTCCTTTAACTTGTCAAAACGTAACTTTAATTTGTCAAAACATAAGTTTAACTTGTTAAAAACGTAGTTTAACTTGTCAAAACGTATTTTTAACTTGTCAAAATGTAATTTTAATGTGTCAAAACGTAACTTTAAGTTGTTAAAACGTAACTTTAACTTCTAAAAAATGTACTTTAACTTGTAAAGAACGCACTTCAACTTGTAAAAAACGTATTTTAACTTGTTAAAATGTAACTTTAACTTGTTAAAAACGTATTTTAACTTGTAAAAAACTTACTTTAACTTCTAAAAAACGTACTTTAACTTGTCAAAACGTAACTTTAACTTGTCAAAACGTAACTTTAATTTGTAAAAAACGTACTTCAACTTGTAAAAAACGTAAATTTAACTTGTAAAAAACCTACTTTAACTTTTCAAAATGTAACTTTAACTTGTCAAAACGTAACTTTAATTTGTAAAAAACGTACTTTAACTTGTAAGAAACGTACTTGAACTTTTAAAAAAGGTATTTTAACGTGTCAAAATGTAACATTAACTTGTCAAAACGTAACTTTAACTTGTAAAAAACGTAATTTAACTTGGCAAAATATAACTTTTACTTGTCAAAACGTAACTTTAACTTGTTACAAATGTACTTTAACTTGCAAAAAACGTACTTTAATTTGTAAAAAATGTACTACAACTTGTAAAAAACGTAATTTAACTTGTAAAAAACGTATTTTAACGTGTCAAATTGTAACTCTAACTTGTCAAAACGTAACTTTAACTTGTTCAAAACGTACTTTAATTTGTAAAAAACGTACTTTAACTTGTCAAAGCGTGAGTTTAACTTGTTAAAAACATACATTAACTTGTAAAAAACGTACTTTAACTTGTCAAAGCGTGAGTTTAACTTGTTAAAAACATACATTAACTTGTGAAAAACGTACTTTAACTTGTCAAAAATGTGGTTTAACTTGTAACAAATGTCCTTTAACTGGTAAAAACGTACCTCAACTTGTAAAAAACGTACTTTAACATGTAAAAAATCTACTTTAACTTGTCAAAACGTAACTTTAATTTGTCAAAACATAAGTTTAACTTGTCAAAAACGTAGTTTAACTTGTCAAAACGTAACTTTAACTTGTCAAAATGTAATTTTAATGTGTCAAAACGTAACTTTAAGTTGTTAAAACGTAACTTTAACTTCTAAAAAATGTACTTTAACTTGTAAAGAACGCACTTCAACTTGTAAAAAACGTATTTTAACTTGTCAAAATGTAACTTTAACTTGTTAAAAACGTATTTTAACTTGTAAAAAACTTACTTTAACTTCTAAAAAATGTACTTTAACTTGTCAAAACGTAACTTTAACTTGTCAAAACATAACTTTAATTTGTAAAAAACGTACTTCAACTTGTAAAAAACGTATTTTAACTTGTCAAAATGTAACTTTAACTTGTTAAAAACGTACTTTAACTTGTAAAAAATGTAATTTAGCTTGTCAAAATATAACTTTAACTTGTAAAAACGTAACTTTAACTTGTAAAAAACGTACTTTAACTTGTAAAAAACGTACTTGAACTTGTAAAAAACGTACTTTAACTTGTTAAAAACGTATTTTAACGTGTCAAAATGTAACTTTAACTTGTCAAAACGTAACTGTTGTCGCTCGTTTTCGGACAACGATTTAGGAACCCAAAACGGTTCGACCCAAGGTCGGACCAAGTGATCGCGTTCGGGTTCTAGCGTGTCAGACTCGGTATCCCAAGTCGTCCCTTAGCTGTCAATGAGGTTCGTTCTATGCAGGTATCTGAAATGTGAAAAAATCAAATGAACTACAAAGGGGAAACAGAGGGGTTGCCTCTGTTTACCTCTCCGACGCTCAACATTAGTTGGATTGAGGTGGATAAAAAGGTTAGGAGTTTAGAGGTTTAAGGTTTGAGAGAAACGAGTGAAGTACGAGTTCAGCAGCGTTTCAATACTCAAGAGTTCGTTACCTCTTATTGGGAATCGTGTCCCCTATTTATAGGACCTCAGGCAGCCTTGGCCCGGAGAAGAGCTATCAACCTGCCCTCGGCCGACCAAAATGACCTGGGCCTCCCCTTGGCCGGTGGAGCCTCCCTGGGCCTCCCCTTGGCCGAGGGATAAACCCTTGGGCCTCCCCTTGGCCGGGTGAAGAGAGGCAGGGCCTTGGATCTCCCTTTGGCCGAGGGAACCCCTGGGCCTCCCCTTGGCCGGGTGAAGGGAGGCAGAGACTTGGTCCTCCCCTTGGCCGAGAGAACCCTTGGGCCTTCCCTTGGCCGGGTGAAGGGAGGCAGGGCCATGGCCCTCCCTTTGGCCGAGGGAACCCTTGGGTCGGCCCTTGGACGGGCCTAGGGAAGGTTTGAGCCTCCCTTTGGCCGAGGGAACCCTTGGGCCGGCCCTTGGATGGGCCTAGGGAAGGTTTGAGCCTCCCTTTGGCCGGGGGAACCCTTGGGCCGGTCCTTGGATGGGCCTAGGGATGGCTTGAGCCTCCCTTTGGTCGAGGGAAGGCTATACTCGGCCTTTGGCCGGATGAGCATGCCCTAGACGTTGGTTAGGGCAAGCTTCCGCCCTTCTCGGTGTTTCCGTCGAACCGTCGTACCTTTTAGTGCCCACAACACTAGCCCCCCGAGTCCATCATTTGAACGGAGATCGTGTGGTGGACTCAAGCTCATCCGTCCCCGATTACCACGCCCCTTTTTGTTTTGGTAAGCCTTTTCAACACATTTTATTTTTTTTTGACGTCATTCCCAGCCGCGTGCACATGGATCCGGCCGACCACGCGTCAGGAAGTGGGTCCATCGAGGACGAACTTTTTCCCTTTCTCGGGGACCAAAACATCGACTTAGAGCAATTCTGGAACCAATTTTCATCTCCCCCGAAACCTCTCCCCTTTCCCTCCTCTTCACCGTGCACGGGTGTTTTTGCCATGGGAGAAGGAAAATTTTCTTCGATTGAGACGTGGCTGACCGACGGGGAAGAGGCTGAACGAGGGTGCCAAGATGCTCCGAAAATCAGGGAGGTTGGCGACCCGTCCTCCGTGAACCCGAGCGACGGGACTGGTGGAAGCTCGGGCGGTGATTTCCGCGTGGATCTGGGTGGCAGGCCCCGTGCGAGCCCGGGCGGTGAACCTCGCAGGGTTCTGGGCGGCGATGTGGCCCACGCGGGTCTGGGCGGCGACGCGGTCCACGCAGGTCTTGGCGGCGACGCTCGCGTGGGTCGGGACGGTGACACGCCTGGCGCGGGATCGAGCAAGGTTCCCAGCGCGGATCTCAGCTGCGGCGTGACCCACGTGGGTCTGGGCAACGCGGTGACCTCCGCGGGTCTGGGCAGAGACGTGACCCACGCGGGTGTGGGCAACGTTGAGACCTCCGCGGGTCTGGGCAGGGATGTGACCCCCGCGGGTCTGGGCAGCCTCGTGACCTTTGCGGGTCTGGGCGGAGATGAGACCTCCGCGGGCCTGCGCAACCTTGCGACCTCCGCGGGTCTGGGCGGTGACGTGCTTGGCGCGGGATCGGACGGCGATTCCCGTGTGGGGCTGGGCAGCGATGTGCCCCGCGTCGATCCGGGTGGCAATCCCCACACAAGTTTGAGTATCGAGCCCCAAGTGGGTGCTAGCGTCGGGGAAGACACCGGCGAGCGTGGTGTGGGGGCGGAGACGCCGATTCTAGCAAGGTTGGTCGAAAGCTCTGGCGAATCGAGGGCTCTGGCGAATCACCCGACCACGACCTCGACTTGGTTACACCCGCAACCTTGACTGCGCAAGAGGAGAAACGTGCGTTGTCGTTTCCGGTCGGGGAGTCGATGTCCCGAGAGGGGTTTGATTGCTCCGGGGTCGATTTCCCGAGCTCTCTTTCTCTCGCGAGCTTCACAAGTTTAAGGCGACGGTTCCATATACCGACTTCCATCTCGCTACTGCGGCCCCTGCCAGATGATCTCCCAAGTCGCCCACGACTAGGATATGTGGCCATTCACGAGGCTAGTCTTCGGGGGGGTCTACGATTGCCCTTCCAGTCAGTGATCCGAGAATTACTAATCCGATTGGGAGTCCACGCGTCTCAGATGTCACCACTGTTTTATCGCATGGTAGCCGCCTGTCACATGATGCTACACCGAGCGCGGGTTCGGGGTGTGACAGCCGACGAGATCTGAAACATTATGTCTGTCCATGGCGTGTCGGGGAAACCGGGCTTTTATAAGGTTCAACATTGTAAGAAATCCCCCCTTCTCACGAGGTTGTCGACCAAGCATCGTTATCCCTGGGTATGGGTATCTGAATCTGCTTTCGGAACGGCACCACTGACTTTTGGCCCCGTTGCCGATTTCTCGGCGGATCGCAACACCGAGGTCAGAACTTGCCCAAGTGATCGGAGCTATTCCAGACTCACGGAGGCAAGGTGTGCTTTTTGAATCCCTAGTCAGGAGGTAACTTCAGATCTCACGTCAAACGAAGGGCCCGTCGGGGTTTTCGACCTTGAGGCGGCGATCGAGCCTCCCTTGCCTCCTGATCTGGGGGGTATTATCCGTCTCTTTCCTTTCAAGGGAGTTGATACTCTAAATTTGTATTATTTGTTGTTATTTTTCCTCTGACGAACGACTATGTTTATTATCTCAGATACGATGGCTCGCAATCGTTCTCGCGCCTGTCTGCCGAGGGGAGAACCTACTGCCGAGGCCGTGGCTGCGGCACGATCTCGCATCGAGGCCCGTGGAAGATCCCCGACCCACGTTCGGGGTGAGATGCTTTCGTCGAACAAACGACCAGTACCGGCCTCATCAGTCGAGGAACCATCTGGTGGGAAACGTGTCCATACTTCGAGCGTATCGGGCGTTGCAGAATCCAATCTGATGAGAGAAGCCGAGGCGTTACGGGGCCAATGTTCTCGGGGAATCCTTGACTCTTCTTTGCGGGAATTCAAGGGTCTTCTGACTACAGGTGACCTTGACTACTTCCAGAATGGGATTAGCGACGCTCGCAAGGTACACCTATTTCCACCTAGCCTCGTGTTGTCCATTAGTCATTCCTTTTTACTTGCAAACGCATAAGTGCCTTCATCGTTGTTTTGACAGATGCTTGCCCGACAAGAACGGGGTGACGCGATTCTCCGAGACCTGCTGCGGAGGATGTCGGTCATGAAGAAAGATGCCGAGAAAATGACAGCTGATCATGCTGCCGCCTTGACGGAGGTTCGGCCTGTCCGGGAGTTCCACATCCTAGAGGGGGAGCTGCGAAGAGTTCGCGTGGAGTTGGACGCCGAAAGAAAGTTGCGAGCAGAGGATCGCACATCCCGAGAGAAGGCGGAGCAGGCGGCCGACACCTTTTTGGGCGAGACGAAGAAACTCCAGACGGCGCTCTCGGGCCGAGATGAGGAGTTGAAGATCGTCCATGCTCAACTGATGACCAGCGAGATCTCCCGTGTCCAAGCCGAGAGGGAGAGAGATTCCCTACTCCTCGAGATGCAGGCCCTCATCGAGGAGAAAGATGATGCTGTGAAGTCAAAGGCCGACCTGGAAGATGATTGGGATCTAGCCTTGGAGGAGGCCCGTCACGCGGCTGCCGTGCGCGTTCGTGATGCTGTTGCGAGGGAGAATGTGACCCGGGGGGTAACCTTTTCCTTCTTTGAAGTGATGTTTCCTTCGCTGGATGACGCTCCTCGACTGAGTGGTGCGCCATTTGGGGCTCCTTCAGAGGTCGCCCAGTCCACGAACCGTCCCCCCGATGGGGAAACCACTGATGGGTCCGGAGCTCCGGCTGACGAGGAACAAGTAGATTTTGGTTCCGAGTGATTATGTTTCTTTTTGTCCATTTTGCGCATGTGTTTAGCGCTTGCTTTCTTTTACATGTCTTCATGAACATCTTCATTTGGTGATTTTTATTCGTCATGAGAACCTTCCTTTGGTATTTATTTTTGTCACGATGTGAGAATGTTTTGGGCCCATGCCTTTCGGTGGGCGAGACATAGCCGTTTGGCATACGCCATATGGCGGGCGAGATTTGCTGCCTGTCGGCGTGCGAGTGCCTGGTTATCCGGTGCGCGGATGTTGGCCCTTTAGCGGGTTTTTCGAGACTCGTTGCCTGTCGGCGTGCGAGTGCGCGGTTTTATGTCATCCGGTGCGCGGATGTTGACCCTTTAACGGGTCTTGCGAGTACGCGGTCGCTTGGCGCGAACCGGGTTATGTGAGGATATGGACTACGTCGTAGCCCCCCGAGTTTATTTAGAAACTTGCAAAGGTTATAAATAAATTGCTATGAAGCGTATTTCGTATTCATTGTCAAGAAAAATGTTACACTTCACGGGTCATGGACCATGCATACAATGAATTTAAACTGAAAGACAATAAAACGGGTCGTCCCTTAATTGATAGTATTGTCTCAAGTGCTCGGCATTCCATGGGTGGGTGAAGACGAGACCTTCGAGATTTTCCAGCTCGTAAGTGCCGTTATGAGTGGCTTGACGTATCCGATATTGTCCTTCCCAGGTGGGTCCCAGAACTCCGGCTCCCGGGATTTGTGTGTTTTGGAAAACCCTCCTGAGAACAAGGCTTCCGTTTGCGAATTTCCTTATTTTGATTCTTGAATTGTAGTACTTTTCCACTTTCCTCTTTTGTTCAGTTAAACGTGACAACGTGCCCATCCTCTTTTCGTCGATGAGATCTAGTTCCATCCTCATTGCCTCGTCGTTTCGATCGCTGTTGTAATCGATAACCCGACAAGTGGGGATACTTGTCTCTAAAGGTATCACGGCCTCAACGCCAAATGCTAACGCGAACGGAGTTTCGCCGGTAGCGTTTCGTGCCGTGGTTCGAAATGCCCATAAGACTGTCGGTAACTCTTCCGCCCAAGCCCCTTTTTTCGCTTCCAGCCTTTTCTTCAAGTTTTCTTTGATCGTCTTGTTGACTGCTTCGACTTGACCATTAGCTTGAGGGTGTCGAGGCGACGAATAAGTCTTACGAATCCCCAATTGTTCACACAGCTCCCGAAGGCGTGCGTTGTCAAATTTTTTCCCATTGTCGGTGACGATCGACTCTGGAACCCCAAAGCGACAAATTATGTTTTTCCACATGAAACTTGTCGTGTTTGCCTCTGTGATCTTGGCGAGTGGTTCTGCTTCTACCCATGTCGTGAAGTAATCTACTGCCACGATTGCGAATTTGTATTGTCTTGGGGCTGTGGGTAATTCCCCAATGAGGTCGACCCCCCATTTGGCGAAAGGTCGGGGTACGATGACCGGGCATAAAAGTGTCGGAGGCTGTCTCGATACATGTGCGAATCTCTGGCACTTGTCGCATTTCTTGGCCCACGAGTGAGCGTCCCTCTTCATGGTTGGCCAAAAATATCCCGCTCGGAGTAATTTCAAAGCCAATGACTGTCCGGCCGAAAAGGTTCCCACAAACCCCTTCGTGTACTTCATGCAACGCTTTTTTCGCTTCGTCTTCGGATAAGCACCGGAGGTGCCTCTGTTTACCTCTCCGACGCTCAACATTAGTTGGATTGAGGTGGATAAAAAGGTTAGGAGTTTAGAGGTTTAAGGTTTGAGAGAAACGAGTGAAGTACGAGTTCAGCAGCGTTTCAGTACTCAAGTGTTCGTTACCTCTTATTGGGAATCGTGTCCCCTATTTATAGGACCTCAGGCAGCCTTGGCCCGGAGAAGAGCCATCAACCTGCCCTCGGCCGACCAAAATGACCTAAGCCTCCCCTTGGCCGGTGGAGCCTCCCTGGGCCTCCCCTTGGCCGAGGGAAAAACCCTTGGGCCTCCCCTTGGCCGGGTGAAGAGAGGCAGGGCCTTGGATCTCCCCTTGGCCGAGGGAACCCCTGGGCCTCCCCCTGGCCGGGTGAAGGGAGGCAGAGACTTGGTCCTCCCCTTGGCCGGTGGAGCCTCCCTGGACCTCCCCTTGGCCGAGGGAAAAACCCTTGGGCCTCCCCTTGGCCGGGTGAAGGGAGACAGGGCCTTGGATCTCCCTTTGGCCGAGGGAACCCCTGGGCCTCCCCTTGGCCGGGTGAAGGGAGGCAGAGACTTGGTCCTCCCCTTGGCCGAGGGAACCCCTAGGCCTCCCCTTGGCCGGGTGAAGGGAGGCAGGGCCTTGGCCCTCCCTTTGGCCGATGGAACCCTTGCGCCGGCCCTTGGACGGGCCTAGGGAAGGTTTGAGCCTCCCTTTGGCCGAGGGAACCCTTGGGCCGGCCCTTGGACGGGCCTAGGGAAGGTTTGAGCCACCCTTTGGCCGGGGGAACCCTTGGGCCGGTCCTTGGATGGGCCTAGGGATGGCTTGAGCCTCCCTTTGGCCGAGGGAAGGCTATACTCGGCCTTTGGCCGAATGAGCATGCCCTAGACGTTGGTTAGGGCTAGCTTCCGCCCTTCTCGGTGTTTCCGTCGAACCGTCGTACCTTTTAGTGCCCACAACAGTAACTTTAACTTGTTAAAAACGTACTTTAACTTGTAACAAACGTACTTTAACTTGTAAAAAACGTACTTTAACTTGTCAAAACGTAACTTTAACTTGTAAAAAACCTACATTAACTTGTCAAAACGTAACTTTAACTTGTCAAAACGTGAGTTTAACTTGTTAAAAACATACATTAACTTGTAAAAAATGTACTTTATCTTGTCAAAATTGTGGTTTAACTTGTAACGAATGTACTTTAACTTGTAAAAACGTACTTCAACTTGTAAAAACGTACTTAAACTTGTATAAAACCTACTTTAACTTGTCAAAATGTAACTTTAATTTGTCAAAACATAAGTTTAACTTGTTAAAAACGTAGTTTAACTTGTCAAAACGTAACTTTAACTTGTCAAAATGAAATTTTAATGTGTCAAAACGTAACTTTAACTTCTAAAAAATGTACTTTAACTTGTAAAGAACGCACTTCAACTTGTAAAACACGCACTTTAACTTAAAAAAAACGTACTTCAACTTTTAAAAAACGTACTTTAATTTGTAAAAAACGTATTTTAACGTGTTAAAATGTAACTTTAACTTGTTAAAACGTAAATTTAACTTGTTAAAAACGTACTTTAACTTGTAAAAAACCCACTTTAACTTGTCAAAACGTAACTTTAATTTGTCAAAACGTAAGTTTAACATGTTAAAAATGTAGTTTAACTTGTCAAAACGTAACTTTTACTTGTAAAAAACGTACTTTAACTTGTCAAAATGTAATTTCAATGTGTCAAAACGTAACTTTAAGTTGTTAAAACGTAATTTTAACTTCTAAAAATTGTACTTTAACTTGTAAAGAACGCACTTCAACTTGTAAAACACGTACTTTAACTTTAAAAAAACGTACTTCAACTTGTAAAAAACGTACTTTAATTTGTAAAAAACGTATTTTAACGTGTTAAAATGTAACTTTAACTTGTTAAAACGTAAATTTAACTTGTTAAAAACGTACTTTAAATTGTAAAAAACCTACTTTAACTTGTCAAAACGTAACTTTAACTTGTCAAACGTAACTTTAACTTGTCAAACGTAACTTTAACTTGTAAAAAACGTACTTTAACTTCTAAAAACCGTACTTTAACTTGTAAAAAAAGTATTTTAACTTGTCAAAATGTAACTTGAACTTATTAAAATAGAACTTTAACTTGTTAAAAACGTACTTTAACTTGTAAAAAACTAACTTGAACTTCTAAAAAACGTACTTTAACTTGTCAAAACGTAACTGTTGTCGCTGAAATTTGGACAACGTTCAGAGACCTAAGCGGTCAGATCCTCGCTCAAAGCGGGTGACCCTCGCTTCGGCCTAAGCGTGTCAGATCCGGTGTCCCGGATCGTCTCTCAGCTGTCGTGTGGTCTTCGAGTCCTTCTGTTATCTGAAAAGAGTAGACAGACGTGAACTAAGAAGGGAAAACAGAGGGGGGTCCTCTGTTTACCTCTCCGACGCTCAACATTAGTATAATGTGGGTGGAGTTTGTAGGATGACGAGGAAGGATCGACAAGATCGGGCGGAAGCGGAGACTTAAGAGTCAACGTCGCTTCGATGCTCGGACCTTGGATCTTAGGGAACAATTCCTATGGGAACCTGTCCCCGACTCAGCTTCCCGAGGAGGGTATGGCCGAGATAGAGAGTAAGAGAGAGGGAGTATAGTTTTCTCTTGGGAAAACTCGTGTACCTTGTTAAGAGGATTAGAGGGGCTATTTATAGCCGCGGGTGTACCCTTGGCGCCGAGTGGGGAGCCTCTGGGCGTCGGTGGCCGGCCAGGCCCCTCCCACGGGTGAGGAAGGCCGGCCAGGTCCCTCCCCTGGGTGAGAAGGCCGGCCAGGTCCCTCCCTTGGGTGAGGAAGGCCGGCCAGGTCCCTCCCCTGGGTGAGGAAGGCCGGCCAGGTCCCTCCCTTGGGTGAGGAAGGCCGGCCAGGTCCCTCCCCTGGGTGAGGAAGGCCGGCCAGGTCCCTCCCCTGGGTGAGGAAGGCCGGCCTGGTCCCTCCCTTGGGTCAGGAAGGCCGGCCAGGTCCCTCCCCTGGGTGAGGAAGGCCGGCCAGGTCCCTCCCCTGGGTGAGGAAGGCCGGCCAGGTCCCTCCCTTGGGTGAGGAAGGCCGGCCAGGTCCCTCCCCTGGGTGAGGAAGGCCGGCCAGGCCCCTCCCATGGGTGATGATGGCCGACCAGGGCCCTCCCGGGGGTAGGGACGATCGGCTAGGCGCGCGAGGGCGAGTCATGGTTGTCCCGGGGGAGGCGTCTCTCCTTCGCGCCTCGGAAGTCGCCGGTCGGCCGGAAGTCGCCGGCCGGCCGGAAGTCGCCGGCCGGATGTCGCCGGCTGGCCAGAAGTCGCCGGCCGGACAAAGGTCTCCGGCCGGACTGAGGTCGCCGGCCGGACTGATGTCGACGGCCGGACTGAGGTCGACGGCCGGACAGAGGTTGCCGGGTGGACTGAGGTCTCCGGCCGGATTGAGGTCTCCGGCCGGACTGAGGTCGCCGGTCGGACAGAGGTTGCCGGCCGGATTTAGGCTCGCCGAAAGGCCCAAGGCGTGCCATTGTAAACCTGGCGTGGGTTCCAAGTGTTGGTCGATCGGAGGACGACAGGGGAGGCATATACTAGAGTTGCCGTGTGAGAATACGGCGACAACATTAGCCCCCCGAGTTCAATGTCGAACATGTGGTCGAGAATGAACTCAAATCAGGATCCTCTTATTGTCGTTCGAGCTAGACCATTTTATATCTCCTGATGAGCGTCATCGTAGAGTAAAAATGTCTTCGAGGGACATTGTGGTCCCTACGTTCACCGAGGTGACCTATGGTGGAGTGGCATGTTACGACGTCATGAGCTAAAGGTCCGCTGTGGGTTCCTCTGACTTGCGTGGCAATTGTCTGATCAGAACCGTCTGATGTCGTATGGGAATGATTTATTTTCTTCAGCTTATCGTCAGAGGTTAGCTTAGGAGCGACATGTTTTCATCGAGTCGCCCCGAGGGGCAAGCTCGGATGTCGCTTTTGGAGCGACGTCTTCTCATCGAGTGGCCGTGAGGGGCAAACTCGGACGTTGTTTCAGCACAACGTATTTCATCGAGTCGCCTCGAGGGGCAAACTCGGATGCTGTTTTGTAACAACTTATTTTCATTGAGCCGCCTTTAGGAGCGAGCGACGTATTTTCGTCAAGTTGCCATTACGGGCTGCCTCGGACGTCGTTTAGGAGAGACGTATTTTCATCGAGTTGCCGTTAGGGGCTAACTCGGACGCCGTTTAGGAGCGACGTATTTTCGTCGAGTTGCCGTTAGGGGCTGACTCGGACGCCGTTTAGGAGCGACGTATTTTCGTCGAGTTGCCGTTAGGGGCTGACTCGGACGCCGTTTAGGAGCGACGTATTTTCGTCGAGTTGCCGTTAGGGGCTGACTCGGACGCCGTTTAGGAGCGACGTATTTTCGTCGAGTTGCCGTTAGGGGCTGACTCAGACGCCGTTTAGGAGCGACGTATTTTCGTCGAGTTGACGTTAGGGGCTGACTCGGACGCCGTTTAGGAGCGACGTATTTTCGTCGAGTTGCCGTTAGGGGCTGACTCGGACGCCGTTTAGGAGCGACGTATTTTCGTCGAGTTGCCGTTAGGGGCTGACTCGGACGCCGTTTAGGAGCGACGTATTTTCGTCGAGTTGCCGTTAGGGGCTGACTCGGACGCCGTTTAGGAGCGACGTATTTTCGTCGAGTTGCCATTAGGGGCTGACTCGGACGCCGTTTAGGAGCGACGTATTTTCGTCGAGTTGCCGTTAGGGGCTGACTCGGACGCCGTTTAGGAGCGACGTATTTTCATCGAGTGGCCATGAGAGGCAAACTCGGACGTTGTCTCGGAACAACGCATTTCATCGAGTCGCCTCGAGGGGCAAACTCGGTCGTCGCTTTTGGAGCGATGTCTTTTCATCGAGTGGCCATGAGAGGCAAACTCGGACGTTGTTTCGGAACAACGCATTTCATCGAGTCGCCTCGAGGGGCAAACTCGGACGTTGTTTCGGACCAACGTATTTCATCGAGTCGCCTCGAGGGGCAAACTCGGATGTCGCTTTTGGAGCGATGTCTTTTCATCGAGTGGCCATGAGAGGCAAACTCGGACGTTGTTTCGGAACAACGCATTTCATCGAGTCGCCTCGAGGGGCAAACTCGGACGTCGCTTTTGGAGCAATGTCTTTTCATCGAGTGGCCATGAGAGGCAAACGCGGACGTTGTTTCGGAACAACGCATTTCATCGAGTCGCCTCGAGGGGCAAACTCGGATGTCGCTTTTGGAGCGATGTCTTTTCATCGAGTGGCCATGAGAGGCAAACTCGGACATTGTTTCGGAACAACGCATTTCATCGAGTCGCCTCGAGGGGCAAACTCGGACGTCACTTTTGGAGCGATGTCTTTTCATCGAGTGGCCATGAGAGGCTAACTCGGACGTTGTTTCGGAACAACGCATTTCATCGAGTCGCCTCGAGGGGCAAACTCGGACGTTGTTTCGGACCGACGTATTTCATCGAGTCGCCTCGAGGGGCAAACTCGAATGTCGCTTTTGGAGCGATGTCTTTTCATCGAGTGGCCATGAGAGGCAAACTCGGACATTGTTTCGGAACAACGCATTTCATCGAGTCGCCTCGAGGGGCAAACTCGGACGTCGCTTTTGGAGCGATGTCTTTTCATCGAGTGGCCATGAGAGGCAAACTCGGACGTTGTTTCGGAACAACGCATTTCATCGAGTCGCCTCGAGGGGCAAACTCGGATGTCGCTTTTGGAGCGATGTCTTTTCATCGAGTGGCCATGAGAGGCAAACTCGGACGTTGTTTCGGAACAACGCATTTCATCGAGTCGCCTCGAGGGGCAAACTCGGACGTCGCTTTTGGAGCGATGTCTTTTCATCGAGTGGCCATGAGAGGCAAACTCGGACGTTGTCTCGGAACAACGCATTTCATTGAGTCGCCTCGAGGGGCAAACTCGGACGTTGTTTCGGACCAACGTATTTCATCGAGTCGCCTCGAGGGGCAAACTCGGATGTCGCTTTTGGAGCGATGTCTTTTCATCGAGTGGCCATGAGAGGCAAACTCGGACGTTGTTTCGGAACAACGCATTTCATCGAGTCGCCTCGAGGGGAAAACTCGGACGTTGTTTCGGACCAACGTATTTCATCGGGTCATTATCGACTTTGTTATTGACCCGCCCCAGTCCCCCGAGTTTGGTGGTATTCGTGGAATAACCATGAAACACGAATATGGAAAATACAAAATATGGAGAATAACAAAGGATATTCTTTATTGTGAAACATAGAATTGGGCCCGTTTTTGGGCTCATAGCCTCGTTTGAGATACATAGGAAAGGGACATAGCATGCCGTCCGGTTAACTTGTACCCCTTATGCAATCGAGCTGGTAGGTGAAGTTGCGGGGGAGCTCTCTGCCGAGTTACTTAATTTCGGAGAGCGTGTGCCGAATTCTTTGAGTCTTCCACCTTTCGCCAGTGCCTCAATTCGCTTCTTTAGCTTGGAACAGTCAGAGGTCGTGTGTCCATGATCGCGGTGGTATTCGCAAAACTTGTTCTTGTCCCGCGTCGCATAACTCTTTTTCAATGGAGCGGGCGACCCGAGTTCATCTCGATGAAGAGTCAAGATTTGGGCTGGAGATGAACTTTGCGGGGTGAGGGTTTCTCCCCGGTACTCATCGGCGTAAGGCCTCTTTAGCCTTGACAGGGGGGTGTCACTAGTGACATAACTATCCCTTCCCTGTTTGCTTCGAGTGTCGGGACAATCATCGGTGCAATAGCTGTTGTTCGGCCCCCTGCCCCTTCTGTCGTCGAGGTAATCCTCGATTCTCATATGTGTCTTGGCACAGGCCATGAGCTCTGCCAAGTCCCTCGGGGGCTTTCCCGCAATCGACTTTAAGAAGTCGCTGGGTTCGGCGCCTTCGGTGATGGCGACTATGGCATCCCGATCGTCGAAGTCTTCGACTTTGTGAGATTCTTCGGTAAAACGAGCCAGGTACTGACGCAGGCTCTCGCCCGGTTTCTGCCTGATTGTCCAAAGGTATGATTTGGACTTCTTCTGTACCACTAAGGTGGCGAATCTGGCGAGGAAAGCCTCTCGGAGAGCTCGAAAAGAGTTGATACTCCCGGGTTTAAGACTTCTTAACCAATCGAAACCCGATCCGATCAATGTCAGGCTAAATGCCTGGCAGAGAGTTGCGTCTGACAGTCCCTGCATCAACATCCACGTTTCATAGTGGTGGATGTGGAAATTGGGGTTAGAACGCCCGTCATATGAAGAGCCGGCGGGGAGCTTGAACCTCCTTTCAGGCGGTTGTGCAAGCACCACTGCCGTGAAAGGTGAGTATGATCCCTCCAGGCCGTTGCTAGGTTTGGAACCCCCCGGGCCTGCTTCCCGAAGCTCGATGATCTGATTCTGGAGTCCCCGAATCATGGTGATCATCTCAAGTCCGTTAGCGGCACCTGCGACTGGTCCCACTGGCGTGGGGGCCTGCCGCTCATTGGACCCTTGGTCCATGAAGTTGGGAGGAGGGTTCCCGAGGGTTGCAGCCCCGGCAGCCGCCCGACGGGCGTCCAATTTTCTCCTTAGGTCTCCCTTGTGGGGATCCCGTTGCGAGCCAAGACGGGTCCTAAGGTCTTCCTTGGCGGAGTACGAGGGTCTAACCATCGATGGGCGACCTTTGCGACGGACCCCACGATTATTCGCGCCATCATCTCCTCGTTGAGAAGACGTTTGGCACAAACGTCGGGACCATCCGCTGCGGGCATTGCTACAGCCCTCGCGTTGAGAGCCTGTCTGAGCTCGACCAACCGATGGTTCTAACGTAGCGTCGTCTGCGCCTGCCAAGCGCGATGGGGTGAAGCTTTGACTCGTGTCCGTCTTCGAGACCATGTCATCTCCGACATAATTCTCGTCCCGGGTCGAATTATCCTCTTCCTCGTATCCGAGGAGGTTAACGGCCAAACCCCTGTTCACCTTCGGCTGCGCTAGCAATTCTGCTAGGCGGCGGTCGTTCTCATCTCTTAGGCCGCTTTCGTTATCACGAAGGGCAGAGGCGACGTTTCCAGAATTCCTCACCGCAGGCTGTTGCCTGGTCACTTGGCGGGGGAGTTGCCGGAACTCATACCGTGAGCTAGTCGCTCGAACGATGAGATTACTCGATCGGACAACCGCGGGGGTTGCCGGAACGTCACTCATTTTATGTGAGTGGAAAAGAAAAGAGATGTGATAGAGAGATGTGGATTGGATGAGCTTCAAGATTGAAGGCCCCTCCTTCTAGCGCCAAAATGTTGTCGCTGAAATTTGGACAACGTTCAGAGACCTAAGCGGTCAGATCCTCGCTCAAAGCGGGTGACCCTCGCTTCGGCCTAAGCGTGTCAGATCCGGTGTCCCGGATCGTCTCTTAGCTGTCGTGTGGTCTTCGAGTCCTTCTGTTATCTGAAAAGAGTAGACAGACGTGAACTAAGAAGGGAAAACAGAGGGGGGTCCTCTGTTTACCTCTCCGACGCTCAACATTAGTATAATGTGGGTGGAGTTTGTAGGATGACGAGGAAGGATCGACAAGATCGGGCGGAAGCGGAGACTTAAGAGTCAACGTCGCTTCGACGCTCGGA
Source organism: Urtica urens (assembly GCA_958296335.1). Classification (NCBI taxonomy): domain Eukaryota; kingdom Viridiplantae; phylum Streptophyta; class Magnoliopsida; order Rosales; family Urticaceae; genus Urtica; species Urtica urens. The sequence goes on from CATQIS010000024.1 coordinate 178,375, forward strand.
CCTTGGATCTTAGGGAACAATTCCTATGGGAACCTGTCCCCGACTCAGCTTCCCGAGGAGGGTATGGCCGAGATAGAGAGTAAGAGAGAGGGAGTATAGTTTTCTCTTGGGAAAACTCGTGTACCTTGTTGAGAGGATTAGAGGGGCTTTTGTAGCCGCGGGTGTACCCTTGGCGCCGAGTGGGGAGCCTCTGGGCGTCAGTGGCCGGCCAGGCCCCTCCCACGGGTGAGGAAGGCCGGCCAGGTCCCTCCCCTGGGTGAGGAAGGCCGGCTAGGTCCCTCCCTTGGGTGAGGAAGGCCGGCCAGGTCCCTCCCCTGGGTGAGGAAGGCCGGCCAGGTCCCTCCCCTGGGTGAGGAATGCCGGCCAGGTCCCTCCCCTGGGTGAGGAAGGCCGGCCAGGTCCCTCCCCTGGGTGAGGAAGGCCGGCCAGGTCCCTCCCTAGGGTCAGGAAGGCCGGCCAGGTCCCTCCCCTGGGTGAGGAAGGCCGGCCAGGTCCCTCCCTTGGGTGAGGAAGGCCGGCCAGGTCCCTCCCCTGGGTGAGGAAGGCCGGCCAGGCCCCTCCCATGGGTGATGATGGCCGACCAGGGCCCTCCCGGGGGTAGGGACGATCGGCTAGGCGCGCGAGGGCGAGTCATGGTTGTCCCGCGGGAGGCGTCTCTCCTTCGCGCCTCGGAAGTCGCCGGTCGGCCGGAAGTCGCCGGCCGGCCGGAAGCCGCCGGCCGGATGTCGCCGGCTGGCCAGAAGTCGCCGGCCGGACAAAGGTCTCCGGCCGGACTGAGGTCGCCGGCCGGACTGAGGTCGACGGCCGGACTGAGGTCGACGGCCGGACAGAGGTTGCCGGGTGGACTGAGGTCGCCGGCCGGATTGAGGTCTCCGGCCGGACTGAGGTCGCCGGTCGGACAGAGGTTGCCGGCCGGATTTAGGCTCGCCGAAAGGCCCAAGGCGTGCCATTGTAAACCTGGCATGCGTTCCAAGTGTTGGTCGATCGGAGGACGACAGGGGAGGCATATACTAGAGTTGCCGTGTGAGAATCCGGCGACAACAGTAACTTTATACTTGTAAGAAACGTATTTTAACTTGTCAAAATGTAACTTTAACTTATTAAAACAGAACTTTAACTTGTTAAAAACGTACTTTAACTTGTAAAAAACTTACTTTAACTTCTAAAAAACGTACTTTGACTTGTCAAAACGTAACTTTAACTTGTCAAAACGTAACTTTAATTTGTAAAAAACGTACTTCAACTTGTAAAAAATGTACTTTAACTTGTAAAAAACGTATTTTAACGTGTCAAAATGTAACTTTAACTTGTTAAAAACGTACTTTAACTTGTAAAAAACTTACTTTAACTTCTAAAAAACGTACTTTAACTTGTCAAAACGTAACTTTAACTTGTCAAAACGTAACTTTAATTTGTAAAAGACGTACTTCAACTTGTAAAAAATGTACTTTAACTTGTAAAAAACGTATTTTAACGTGTCAAAATGTAACTTTAACTTGTTAAAAACGTACTTTAACTTGTAAAAAACGTAATTTAACTTGTCAAAATATAACTTTAACTTGTAAAAATGTAACTTTAACTTGTAAAAAACATACTTTAACTTCTAAAAAACGTACTTCAACTTGTAAAAAACGTAATTTAACTTGTAAAAAACGTATTTTAACGTGTCAAAATGTAACTTTAACTTGTCAAAACGTAACTTTAACTTGTTCAAAACGTACTTTAACTTGTAACAAACGTACTTTAACTTGTAAAAGACGTATTTAACTTGTTAAAACGTAACTTTAACTTGTAAAAAACCTACATTAACTTGTCAAAACGTAACTTTAACTTGTCAAAACGTGAGTTTAACCTGTTAAAAACATACATTAACTTGTAAAAAATGTACTTTATCTTGTCAAAAATGTGGTTTAACTTGTAACGAATGTACTTTAACTTGTAAAAACGTACTTCAACTTGTAAAAACGTACTTAAACTTGTATAAAACCTACTTTAACTTGTCAAAATGTAACTTTAATTTGTCAAAACATAAGTTTAACTTGTTAAAAACGTAGTTTAACTTGTCAAAACGTAACTTTAACTTGTCAAAATGTAATTTTAATGTGTCAAAACATAACTTTAACTTCTAAAAAATGTACTTTAACTTGTAAATAGCACTTCAACTTGTAAAACACGCACTTTAACTTTAAAAAAACGTACTTCAACTTGTTAAAAACGTACTTTAATTTGTAAAAAACGTATTTTAACGTGTTAAAATGTAACTTTAACTTGTTAAAACGTAAATTTAACTTGTTAAAAACGTACTTTAACTTGTCAAAATGTAATTTCAATGTGTCAAAACGTAAGTTTAAGTTGTTAAAACGTAATTTTAACTTCTAAAAAATGTACATTAACTTGTAAAGAACGCACTTCAACTTGTAAAACACGTACTTTAACTTTAAAAAAACGTACTTCAACTTGTAAAAAACGTACTTTAATTTGTAAAAAACGTATTTTAAGGTGTTAAAATGTAACTTTAACTTGTTAAAACGTAAATTTAACTTGTTAAAAACGTACTTTAAATTGTAAAAAACGTACTTTAACTTGTCAAAACGTAACTTTAACTTGTCAAACGTAACTTTAACTTGTCAAAAGTAACTTTAACTTGTAAAAAACGTACTTTAACTTCTAAAAAACGTACTTTAACTTCTAAAAAAGGTATTTTAACTTGTCAAAATGTAACTTTAACTTATTAAAATAGAACTTTAACTTGTTAAAAACGTACTTTAACTTGTTAAAAACGTACTTTAACTTGTAAAAAACTAACTTGAACTTCTAAAAAACGTACTTTAACTTGTCAAAACGTAACTTTAACTTGTAAGAAACGTATTTTAACTTGTCAAAATGTAACTTTAACTTATAAAAACATAACTTTAACTTGTTAAAAACGTACTTTAACTTGTAAAAAACTTACTTTAACTTCTAAAAAACGTACTTTGACTTGTCAAAACGTAACTTTAACTTGTCAAAACGTAACTTTAATTTGTAAAAAACGTACTTCAACTTGTAAAAAATGTACTTTAACTTGTAAAAAATGTATTTTAACGTGTCAAAATGTAACTTTAACTTGTTAAAAACGTACTTTAACTTGTAAAAAACGTAATTTAACTTGTCAAAATATAACTTTAACTTGTAAACATGTAACTTTAACTTGTAAAAAACGTACTTTAACTTGTAAAAAACGTACTTCAACTTGTAAAAAACGTAATTTAACTTGTAAAAAACGTATTTTAACGTGTCAAAATGTAACTTTAACTTGTCAAAACGTAACTTTAACTTGTTCAAAACGTACTTTAACTTGTAACAAACGTACTTTAACTTGTAAAAGACGTACTTTAACTTGTCAAAACGTAACTTTAACTTGTAAAAAACCTACATTAACTTGTCAAAACGTAACTTTAACTTGTCAATACGTGAGTTTAACTTGTTAAAAACGTACATTAACTTGTAAAAAATGTACTTTATCTTGTCAAAAATGTGGTTTAACTTGTAACGAATGTACTTTAACTTGTAAAAACGTACTTCAACTTGTAAAAACGTACTTAAACTTGTATAAAACCTCATTTAACATGTCAAAATGTAACTTTAATTTGTCAAAACATAAGTTTAACTTGTTAAAAACGTAGTTTAACTTGTCAAAACGTAACTTTAACTTGTCAAAATGTAATTTTAATGTGTCAAAACGTAACTTTAACTTTTAAAAAATGTACTTTAACTTGTAAAGAACGCACTTCAACTTTTAAAACACGCACTTTAACTTTAAAAAAACGTACTTCAACTTGTAAAAAACGTACTTTAATTTGTAAAAAACGTATTTTAACGTGTTAAAATGTAACTTTAACTTGTTAAAAAGTAAGTTTAACTTCTTAAAATCGTACTTTAACTTGTAAAAAACCTACTTTAACTTGTCAAAACGTAACTTTAATTTGTCAAAACCTAAGTTAACATGTTAAAAATGTAGTTTAACTTGTCAAAACGTAACTTTTACTTGTAAAAAATGTACTTTAACTTGTCAAAATGTAATTTCAATGTGTCAAAACGTAACTTTAAGTTGTTAAAACGTAATTTTAACTTCTAAAAAATGTACTTTAACTTGTAAAGAACGCACTTCAACTTGTAAAACACGTACTTTAACTTTAAAAAAACGTACTTCAACTTGTAAAAAACGTACTTTAATTTGTAAAAAACGTATTTTAACGTGTTAAAATGTAACTTTAACTTGTTAAAACGTAAATTTAACTTGTTAAAAACTTACTTTAACTTGTAAAAAACCTACTTTAACTTGTCAAAACGTAACTTTAACTTGTCAAACGTAACTTTAACTTGTCAAACGTAACTTTAACTTGTAAAAAACGTACTTTAACTTCTAAAAAACGTACTTTAACTTGTAAAAATGGTATTTTAACGTGTCAAAATGTAACTTTAACTTATTAAAATAGAACTTTAACTTGTTAAAAACGTACTTTTACTTGTAAAAAACTTACTTTAACTTCTAAAAAACGTACTTTAACTTGGCAAACCGTAACTTTAACTTGTCAAAACGCAACTTTAATTTGTAAAAACGTAACTTTAATTTGTAAAAACCGTACTTCAACTTGTAAAAAACGTACTTTAACTTGTCAAAAACGTATTTTAACGTGTCAAAATGTACTTTTAACTTGTTAAAAACGTACTTTAACTTGTTAAAAACGTAATTTAACTTATCAAAATATAACTTTAACTTGTCAAAACGTAACTTTAACTTGTTCCAAATGTACTTTAACTTGTAATAAACGTACTTCAACTTGTAAAAAAATGTAATTTAACTTGTAAAAAACGTATTTTAACGTGTCAAAATGTAACTTTAACTTGTCAAAACGTAACTTTAACTTGTTCAAAACGTACTTTAATTTTTAAAAAACATACTTTAACTTGTAAAAAACCTTCTTTAACTTGTCAAAACGTAACTTTAATTTGTCAAAACATAAGTTTAACTTATTAAAAACGTAGTTTAACTTGTCAAAACGTAACTTTAACTAGTCAAAATGTAATTTTAATGTGTCAAAACGTAACTTTAAGTTGTTAAAACGTAACTTTAACTTCTAAAAAATGTACTTTAACTTGTAAAGAACGCACTTCAACTTGTAAAAAACGTATTTTAACTTGTCAAAATGTAACTTTAACTTGTTAAAAACGTACATTAACTTGTAAAAAATTTACTTTAACTTCTAAAAAATGTACTTTAACTTGTCAAAACGTAACTTTAACTTGTCATAACGTAACTTTAATTTGTAAAAAACGTACTTCAACTTGTAAAAAACGTACTTTAACTTGTAAAAAACGTATTTTAACTTGTCAAAATGTAACTTTAACTTGTTAAAAACGTACTTTAACTTATAAAAACGTAACTTTAACTTGTAAAAAACGTACTTTAACTTGTAAAAAACGTACTTCAACTTGTAAAAAACGTAATTTAACTTGTAAAAAATGTATTTTAACGTGTCAAAATGTAACTTTAACTTGTCAAAACGTAACTTTAACTTGTTAAAAACGTACTTTAACTTATAACAAACGTACTTTAACTTGTAAAAGACGTACTTTAACTTGTCAAAACGTAACTTTAACTTGTAAAAAACCTACATTAACTTGTCAAAACGTAACTTTAACTTGTCAAAACGTGAGTTTAACTTGTTAAAAACATACATTAACTTGTAAAAAATGTACTTTATCTTGTCAAAAATGTGGTTTAACTTGTAACGAATGTACTTTAACTTGTAAAAACGTACTTCAACTTGTAAAAACGTACTTAAACTTGTATAAAACCTACTTTAACTTGTCAAAATGTAACTTTAATTTGTCAAAACATAAGTTTAACTTGTTAAAAACATACATTAACTTGTAAAAAATGTACTTTATCTTTTCAAAAATGTGGTTTAACTTGTAACGAATGTACTTTAACTTGTAAAAACGTACTTCAACTTGTAAAAACGTACTTAAACTTGTATAAAACCTACTTTAACTTGTCAAAATGTAACTTTAATTTGTCAAAACATAAGTTTAACTTGTTAAAAACGTAGTTTAACTTGTCAAAACGTAACTTTAACTTGTCAAAATGTAATTTTAATGTGTCAAAACGTAACTTTAATTTCTAAAAAATGTACTTTAACTTGTAAATAACGCACTTCAACTTGTAAAACACGTACTTTAACTTTAAAAAAACGTACTTCAACTTGTAAAAAACGTACTTTAATTTGTAAAAAACGTATTTTAACGTGTTAAAATGTAACTTTAACTTGTTAAAAAGTAAATTTAACTTCTTAAAATCGTACTTTAACTTGTAAAAAACCTACTTGAACTTGTCAAAACGTAACTTTAATTTGTCAAAACGTAAGTTTAACATGTTAAAAATGTAGTTTAACTTGTCAAAACGTAACTTTTACTTGTAAAAAACGTACTTTAACTTGTCAAAATGTAATTTCAATGTGTCAAAACGTAACTTTAAGTTGTTAAAACGTAATTTTAACTTCTAAAAAATGTACTTTAACTTGTAAAGAACGCACTTCAACTTGTAAAACACGTACTTTAACTTTAAAAAAACGTACTTCAACTTGTAAAAAACGTACTTTAATTTGTAAAAAATATATTTTAACGTGTTAAAATGTAACTTTAACTTGTTAAAACGTAAATTTAACTTGTTAAAAACGTACTTTAACTTGTAAAAAACCTACTTTAACGTGTCAAAGCGTAACTTTAACTTGTCGAACGTAACTTTAACTTGTCAAACGTAACTTTAACTTGTAAAAAACGTACTTTAACTTCTAAAAAACGTACTTTAACTTGTTAAAAAGGTATTTTAACTTGTCAAAATGTAACTTTAACTTATTAAAATAGAACTTTAACTTGTTAAAAACGTACTTTAACTTGTAAAAAACTTACTTGAACTTCTAAAAAACGTACTTTAACTTGTCAAAACGTAACTTTAACTTGTAACAAACGTATTTTAAATTGTCAAAATGTAACTTTAACTTATTAAAACAGAACTTTAACTTGTTAAAATCGTACTTTAACTTGTAAAAAACTTACTTTAACTTCTAAAAAACGTACTTTGACTTGTCAAAACGTAACTTTAACTTGTCAAAACGTAACTTTAATTTGTAAAAAACGTACTTCAACTTGTAAAAAATGTACTTTAACTTGTAAAAAACGTATTTTAACGTGTCAAAATGTATCTTTAACTTGTTAAAAACATACTTTAACTTGTAAAAAACGTAATTTAACTTGTCAAAATATAACTTTAACTTGTAAAAACGTAACTTTAACTAGTAAAAAATGTACTTTAACTTGTAAAAAACGAACTTCAACTAGTAAAAAACGTAATTTAACTTGTAAAAAACGTATTTTAACGTGTCAAAATATAACTTTAACTTGTCAAAACGTAACTTTAACTTGTTCAAAACGTACTTTAACTTGTAAGAAACGTACTTTAACTTGTAAAAGACGTACTTTAACTTGTCAAAACGTAACTTTAACTTCTAAAAAACCTACATTAACTTGTCAAAACGTAACTTTAACTTGTCAAAACGTGAGTTTAACTTGTTAAAAACATACATTAACTTGTAAAAAATGTACTTTATCTTGTCAAAAATGTGATTTAACTTGTAACGAATGTACTTTAACTTGTAAAAACATACTTCAACTTGTAAAAACGTACTTAAACTTGTATAAAACCTACTTTAACTTGTCAAAATGTAACTTTAATTTGTCAAAACATAAGTTTAACTTGTTAAAAACGTAGTTTAAACTTGTCAAAACGTAACTTTAACTTGTCAAAATGTAATTTTAATGTGTCAAAACGTAACTTTAACTTCTAAAAAATGTACTTTAACTTGTAAAGAACGCATTTCAACTTGTAAAACACGCACTTTAACTTTAAAAAAACGTACTTGAACTTGTAAAAAACGTACTTTAATTTGTAAAAAACGTATTTTAACGAGTTAAAATGTAACTTTAACTTGTTAAAAAGTAAATTTAACTTCTTAAAAATGTACTTTAACTTGTAAAAAACCTACTTTAACTTGTCATAACGTAACTTTAATTTGTCAAAACGTAAGTTTAACATGTTAAAAATGTAGTTTAACTTGTCAAAACGTAACTTTTACTTTTAAAAAACGTACTTTAACTTGTCAAAATGTAATTTCAATGTGTCAAAACGTAACTTTAAGTTGTTAAAACGTAATTTTAACTTCTAAAAAATGTACTTTAACTTGTAAACAACGCACTTCAACTTATAAAACACGTACTTTAACTTTAAAAAAACGTACTTCAACTTGTAAAAAACGTACTTTAATTGGTAAAAAACGTATTTTAACGTGTTAAAATGTAACTTTAACTTGTTAAAAACGTACTTCAACTTGTAAAAAACCTAATTTAACTTGTCAAAACATAACTTTAACTTGTCAAAACGTAACTTTAACTAGTAAAAAATGTACTTTAACTTGTAAAAAACGTACTTCAACTTGTAAAAAACGTAATTTAACTTGTAAAAAACGTATTTTAACGTGTCAAAATATAACTTTAACTTGTCAAAACGTAACTTTAACTTGTTCAAAACGTACATTAACTTGTAAGAAACGTACTTTAACTTGTAAAAGACGTACTTTAACTTGTCAAAACGTAACTTTAACTTCTAAAAAACCTACATTAACTTGTCAAAACGTAACTTTAACTTGTCAAAACGTGAGTTTAACTTGTTAAAAAACATACATTAACTTGTAAAAAATGTACTTTATCTTGTCAAAAATGTGATTTAACTTGTAACGAATGTACTTTAACTTGTAAAAACATACTTCAACTTGTAAAAAACGTACTTAAACTTGTATAAAACCTACTTTAACTTGTCAAAAATGTAACTTTAATTTGTCAAAACATAAGTTTAACTTGTTAAAAACGTAGTTTAACTTGTCAAAACGTAACTTTAACTTGTCAAAATGTAATTTTAATGTGTCAAAACGTAACTTTAACTTCTAAAAAATGTACTTTAACTTGTAAAGAACGCATTTCAACTTGTAAAACACGCACTTTAACTTTAAAAAAACGTACTTGAACTTGTAAAAAACGTACTTTAATTTGTAAAAAACGTATTTTAACGTGTTAAAATGTAACTTTAACTTGTTAAAAAGTAAATTTAACTTCTTAAAAATGTACTTTAACTTGTAAAAAACCTACTTTAACTTGTCAAAACGTAACTTTAATTTGTCAAAACGTAAGTTTAACATGTTAAAAATGTAGTTTAACTTGTCAAAACGTAACTTTTACTTTTAAAAAACGTACTTTAACTTGTCAAAATGTAATTTCAATGTGTCAAAACGTAACTTTAAGTTGTTAAAACGTAATTTTAACTTCTAAAAAATGTACTTTAACTTGTAAACAACGCACTTCAACTTATAAAACACGTACTTTAACTTTAAAAAAACGTACTTCAACTTGTAAAAAACGTACTTTAATTTGTAAAAAACGTATTTTAACGTGTTAAAATGTAACTTTAACTTGTTAAAAACATACTTTAACTTGTAAAAAACGTAATTTAACTTGTCAAAATATAACTTTAACTTGTAAAAACGTAACTTTAACTAGTAAAAAATGTACTTTAACTTGTAAAAAACGTACTTCAACTAGTAAAAAACGTAATTTAACTTGTAAAAAACGTATTTTAACGTGTCAAAATATAACTTTAACTTGTCAAAACGTAACTTTAACTTGTTCAAAACGTACTTTAACTTGTAAGAAACGTACTTTAACTTGTAAAAGACGTACTTTAACTTGTCAAAACGTAACTTTAACTTCTAAAAAACCTACATTAACTTGTCAAAACGTAACTTTAACTTGTCAAAACGTGAGTTTAACTTGTTAAAAACATACATTAACTTGTAAAAAATGTACTTTATCTTGTCAAAAATGTGGTTTAACTTGTAACGAATGTACTTTAACTTGTAAAAACATACTTCAACTTGTAAAAACGTACTTAAACTTGTATAAAACCTACTTTAACTTGTCAAAATGTAACTTTAATTTGTCAAAACATAAGTTTAACTTGTTAAAAACGTAGTTTAACTTGTCAAAACGTAACTTTAACTTGTCAAAATGTAATTTTAATGTGTCAAAACGTAACTTTAACTTCTAAAAAATGTACTTTAACTTGTAAAGAACGCATTTCAACTTGTAAAACACGCACTTTAACTTTAAAAAAACGTACTTGAACTTGTAAAAAACGTACTTTAATTTGTAAAAAACGTATTTTAACGTGTTAAAATGTAACTTTAACTTGTTAAAAAGTAAATTTAACTTCTTAAAAACGTACTTTAACTTGTAAAAAACCTACTTTAACTTGTCAAAACGTAACTTTAATTTGTCAAAACGTAAGTTTAACATGTTAAAAAATGTAGTTTAACTTGTCAAAACGTAACTTTTACTTTTAAAAAACGTACTTTAACTTGTCAAAATGTAATTTCAATGTGTCAAAACGTAACTTTAAGTTGTTAAAACGTAATTTTAACTTGTAAAAAACGTACTTTAACTTGTAAATAACGCACTTCAACTTATAAAACACGTACTTTAACTTGAAAAAAACGTACTTCAACTTGTAAAAAACGTACTTTAATTTGTAAAAAACGTATTTTAACGTGTTAAAATGTAACTTTAACTTGTTAAAAACATACTTTAACTTGTAAAAAACGTAATTTAACTTGTCAAAATATAACTTTAACTTGTAAAAACGTAACTTTAACTAGTAAAAAATGTACTTTAACTTGTAAAAAACGTACTTCAACAGTAAAAAACGTAATTTAACTTGTAAAAAACGTATTTTAACGTGTCAAAATATAACTTTAACTTGTCAAAACGTAACTTTAACTTGTTCAAAACGTACTTTAACTTGTAAAAAACGTACTTTAACTTGTAAAAAACAGTACTTTAACTTGTCAAAACGTAACTTTAACTTCTAAAAAACCTACATTAACTTGTCAAAACGTAACTTTAACTTGTCAAAACGTGAGTTTAACTTGTTAAAAACATACATTAACTTGTAAAAAATGTACTTTATCTTGTCAAAAATGTGGTTTAACTTGTAACGAATGTACTTTAACTTGTAAAAACATACTTCAACTTGTAAAAACGTACTTAAACTTGTATAAAACCTACTTTAACTTGTCAAAATGTAACTTTAATTTGTCAAAACATAAGTTTAACTTGTTAAAAACGTAGTTTAACTTGTCAAAACGTAACTTTAACTTGTCAAAATGTAATTTTAATGTGTCAAAACGTAACTTTAACTTCTAAAAAATGTACTTTAACTTGTAAAGAACGCATTTCAACTTGTAAAACACGCACTTTAACTTTAAAAAAACGTACTTGAACTTGTAAAAAACGTACTTTAATTTGTAAAAAACGTATTTTAACGTGTTAAAATGTAACTTTAACTTGTTAAAAAGTAAATTTAACTTCTTAAAAACGTACTTTAACTTGTAAAAAACCTACTTTAACTTGTCAAAACGTAACTTTAATTTGTCAAAACGTAAGTTTAACATGTTAAAAATGTAGTTTAACTTGTCAAAACGTAACTTTTACTTTTAAAAAACGTACTTTAACTTGTCAAAATGTAATTTCAATGTGTCAAAACGTAACTTTAAGTTGTTAAAACGTAATTTTAACTTCTAAAAAATGTACTTTAACTTGTAAACAACGCACTTCAACTTATAAAACACGTACTTTAACTTTAAAAAAACGTACTTCAACTTGTAAAAAACGTACTTTAATTTGTAAAAAACGTATTTTAACGTGTTAAAATGTAACTTTAACTTGTTAAAACGTAAATTTAACTTGTTAAAAACGTACTTTAACTTGTAAAAAACCTACTTTAACTTGTCAAAACGTAACTTTAACTTGTCGAACGTAACTTTAACTTGTCAAACCTAACTTTAACTTGTAAAAAACGTACTTTAACTTCTAAAAAACGTACTTTAACTTGTTAAAAAGGTATTTTAACTTGTCAAAATGTAACTTTAACTTAAAATAGAACTTTAACTTGTTAAAAACGTACTTTAACTTGTAAAAAACTTGCTTTAACTTCTAAAAAACGTACTTTAACTTGTCAAAACGTAACTTTAACTTATCAAAACGTAACTTTAATTTGTAAAACCGTAACTTTAACTTGTAAAAACCGTACTTCAACTTGTAAAAAACGTACTTTAACTTGTCAAAAACGTATTTTAACGTGTCAAAATGTACTTTTAACTTGTTAAAAACGTACTTTAACTTGTTAAAAACGTAATTTAACTGATCAAAATATAACTTTAACTTGTCAAAACGTAACTTTAACTTGTTCCAAATGTCCTTTAACTTTTAATAAACGTACTTCAACTTGTAAAAAAACGTAATTTAACTTGTTAAAAACGTATTTTAACGTGTCAAAATGTAACTTTAACTTGTCAAAACGTAACTTTACCTTGTTCAAAACGTACTTTAATTTTTAAAAAACATACTTTAACTTGTAAAAAACTTACTTTAATTTGTCAAAACGTAACTTTAACTTGTAAAATACCTACATTAACTTGTCAAAACGTAATTTTAACTTGTCAAAACGTATTTTAAATTGTTAAAAACATACATTAACTTGTAAAAAACGTACTTTAACTTGTCAAAAATGTGGTTTAACTTGTAACAAATGGAATTTTAAACTTGTAAAAAACGTACTTCAACTTGTAAAAAACATACTTTAACTTGTAAAAAACCTACTTTAACTTGTCAAAACATAACTTTAATTTGTTAAAACATAAGTTTAACTTGTTAAAAACGTAGATTAACTTGTCAAAACGTAACTTTTACTTGCAAAAAACGTACTTTAACTTGTCAAAATGTAAATTCAATGTGTCAAAACGTAACTTTAAGTTGTTAAAACGTAACTTTAACTTGTAAAAAATGTACTTAAACTTATAAAGAACGTACTGCAACTTGTAAAACATGTACTTTAACGTGTAAAAAACGTACTTCAACTTGTAAAAAACGTACTTTAATTTGTAAAAAGCGTATTTTAACGTGTTAAAATGTAACTTTAACTTGTTAAAACGTAAATTTAACTTGTAAAAAAACCTACTTTAACTTGTCAAAACGTAACTTTAACTTGTCAAAACGTAACTTTAACTTGTAAAAAATGTACTTTAACTTGTAAAAAACGTACTTTAACTTTTTAAAAAGGTATTTTAATGTGTCAAAATGTAACTTTATCTTGTCAAAACGTAACTTTAACTTGTTAAAAACGTACTTTAACTTGTAAAAAACGTAATTTAACTTGTCAAAATATAACTTTTACTTGTCAAAACGTAACTTTAACTTGTTACAAATGTACTTTAACTTGTAAAAAAACGTACTTTAACTTGTAAAAAACGTACTACAACTTGTAAAAAACGTAATTTAACTTGTAAAAAATGTATTTTAACGTGTCAAAATGTAACTCTAACTTGTCAAAACGTAACATTAACTTGTTCAAAACGTACTTTAATTTGTAAAAAACGTACTTTAACTTGTCAAAACGTAACTTTAACTTATCAAAACGTAACTTTAATTTGTAAAACCGTAACTTTAATTTGTAAAAACCGTACTTCAACTTGTAAAAAACGTACTTTAACTTTTCAAAAACGTATTTTAACGTGTCAAAATGTACTTTTAACTTGTTATAAACGTACTTTAACTTGTTAAAAACGTAATTTAACTGATCAAAATATAACTTTAACTTGTCAAAACGTAACTTTAACTTGTTCCAAATGTCCTTTAACTTGTAATAAACGTACTTCAACTTGTAAAAAAACGTAATTTAACTTGTTAAAAACGTATTTTAACGTGTCAAAATGTAACTTTAACTTGTCAAAACGTAACTTTACCTTGTTCAAAACATACTTTAATTTTTAAAAAACATACTTTAACTTGTAAAAAACGTACTTTAATTTGTCAAAACGTAACTTTAACTTGTAAAATACCTACATTAACTTGTCAAAACGTAATTTTAACTTGTCAAAACGTATTTTAAATTGTTAAAAACATACATTAACTTGTAAAAAACGTACTTTAACTTGTCAAAAATGTGGTTTAACTTGTAACAAATGGAATTAAACTTGTAAAAACGTACTTCAACTTGTAAAAAACATACTTTAACTTGTAAAAAACCTACTTTAACTTGTCAAAACATAACTTTAATTTGTTAAAACATAAGTTTAACTTGTTAAAAACGTAGATTAACTTGTCAAAACGTAACTTTTACTTGCAAAAAACGTACTTTAACTTGTCAAAATGTAATTTCAATGTGTCAAAACGTAACTTTAAGTTGTTAAAACGTAACTTTAACTTGTAAAAAATGTACTTAAACTTATAAAGAACGTACTGCAACTTGTAAAACATGTACTTTAACGTGTAAAAAACGTACTTCAACTTGTAAAAAACGTACTTTAATTTGTAAAAAGCGTATTTTAACGTGTTAAAATGTAACTTTAACTTGTTAAAACGTAAATTTAACTTGTAAAAAAACCTACTTTAACTTGTCAAAACGTAACTTTAACTTGTCAAAACGTAACTTTAACTTGTAAAAAATGTACTTTAACTTGTAAAAAACGTACTTTAACTTTTTAAAAAGGTATTTTAATGTGTCAAAATGTAACTTTAACTTGTCAAAACGTAACTTTAACTTGTTAAAAACGTACTTTAACTTGTAAAAAACGTAATTTAACTTGTCAAAATATAACTTTTACTTGTCAAAACGTAACTTTAACTTGTTACAAATGTACTTTAACTTGTAAAAAAACGTACTTTAACTTGTAAAAAACGTACTACAACTTGTAAAAAAACGTAATTTAACTTGTAAAAAATGTATTTTAACGTCTCAAAATGTAACTCTAACTTGTCAAAACGTAACATTAACTTGTTCAAAACGTACTTTAATTTGTAAAAAACGTACTTTAACTTGTAAAAAACTTACTTTTAACTTTTCAAAACATAACTCTAACTTGTAAAAAACCTACTTTAACTTGGCAAAACGTAACTTTAACTTGTCAAAACTAATTTTAACTTGTTAAAAACATACATTAACTTGTAAGAAAAGTACTTTAACTTGTCAAAAATGTGGTTTAACTTGTAACAAATGGAATTAAACTTGTAAAAACGTACTTTAACTTGTAAAAAACATAATTTAACTTGTCAAAATATACTTTAACTTGTCAAAACGTAACTTTAACTTGTTAAAAATGTACTTTAACTTGTAAAAAACGTACTTTAACTTATAAAAAACTTACTACAACTTGTAAAAAACATAATTTAACTTGTAAAAAACTTAACTTTAACTTGTTCAAAATGTACTTTAACTTGTAATAAACGTACTTTAACTTGTAAAAAATGTACTTTAACTTGTAAAAAATGTAATTTTACTTGTCAAAACGTAACTTTAACTTGTAAAAAACCTACATTAACTTGTCAAAACGTAACTTTAACTTGTCAAAACGTGAGTTTAACTTGTTAAAAACATACATTAACTTGTAAAAAACGTACTTTAACTTGTTAAAAATGTGGTTTAACTTGTAACAAATGTACTTTAACTTGTAAAAACGTACTTTAACTTGTAAAAAACCTCCTTTAACTTGTCAAAACGTAACTTTAATTTGTCAAAACATAAGTTTAACTTATTAAGAACGTAGTTTAACTTCTCAAAACGTAACTTTAACTTGTCAAAATGTAATTTTAATGTGTCAAAACGTAACTTTAAGTTGTTAAAACGTAACTTTAACTTCTAAAAAATGTACTTTAACTTGTAAAGAACGCACTTCAACTTGTAAAAAACGTATTTTAACTTGTCAAAATGTAACTTTAACTTGTTAAAAACGTACTTTAACTTGTAAAAAACTTACTTTAACTTCTAAAAAACGTACTTTAACTTGTCAAAACGTAACTTTAACTTGTCATAACGTAACTTTAATTTGTAAAAAACGTACTTCAACTTGTAAAAAACTTACTTTAACTTGTAAAAAACGTATTTTAACTTGTGAAAATGTAACTTTAACTTGTTAAAAACGTACTTTAACTTGTAAAAAACGTAATTTAACTTGTCAAAATATAACTTTAACTTGTAAAAACGTAACTTTAACTTGTAAAAAACGTACTTTAACTTGTAAAAAACGTACTTCAACTTGTAAAAAACGTAATTTAACTTGTAAAAAACGTATTTTAACGTGTCAAAATGTAACTTTAAGTTGTCAAAACGTAACTTTAACTTGTTCAAAACGTACTTTAACTTGTAACAAACGTACTTTAACTTGTAAAAAACGTACTTTAACTTGTCAAAACGTAACTTTAACTTGTAAAAAATCTACATTAACTTGTCAAAACGTAACTTTAACTTGTCAAAACGTGATTTTAACTTGTTAAAAACATACATTAACTTGTAAAAAACGTACTTTAACTTGTCAAAAATGTGGTTTAACTTGTAACAAATGTACTTTAACATGTAAAAACGTACTTTAACTTGTAAAAAACCTACTTTAACTTGTTAAACGTAACTTTAATTTGGCAAAACATAAGTTTAACTTGTTAAAAACGTAGTTTAACTTGTCAAAACGTAACTTTAACTTGTCAAAATGTAATTTTAATGTGTCAAAACGTAACTTTAAGTTATTAAAACGTAACTTTAACTTCTAAAAAATGTACTTTAACTTGTAAAGAACGCACTTCAACTTCTAAAACACGTACTTTAACTTTAAAAAAACGTACTTCAACTTGTAAAAAATGACTTAAATTTGTAAAAAACGTATTTAAACGTGCTAAAATGTAATTTTAACTTGTTAAAAGGTAAATTTAACTTGTTAAAAATGTACTTTAACTTGTAAAAAACCTACTTTAACCTGTCAAAGCGTAACTTTAACTTGTCAAACGTAACTTTAAATTGTCAAACGTAACTTTAACATGTATAAAACGTACTTTAACTTCTAAAAAACGTATTTTAACTTGTAAAAAAGGTATTTTAACTTGTCAAAATGTAACTTTAACTTCTTAAAACAAAACTTTAACTTGTTAAAAACTTACTTTAACTTGTAAAAAACTTACTTTAATTTCTAAAAAACGTACTTTAACTTGTCAAAACGTAACTTTAACATGTCAAAACGTAACTTTAATTTGTAAAAAACGTACTTCAACTTGTAAAAAAACGTACTTTAACATGTAAAAAACGTATTTTAACGTGTCAAAATGTAACTTTAACTTGTTAAAAACGTACTTTAACTTGTTAAAAACCTACTTTAACTTGTCAAAACGTAACTTTAATTGGTCAAACGTAACTTTAACTTGTCAAACGTAACTTTAACTTGTAAAAAACGTACTATAACTTCTAAAAAACGTATTTTAACTTGTAAAAAAGGTAATTTAACTTGTCAAAATGTAACTTTAACTTATTAAAACAGAACTTTAACTTGTTAAAAACGTACTTTAACTTGTAAAAACGTACTTTAACTTCTAAAAAACGTACTTTAACTTGTCAAAAACGTAACTTTAACTTGTCAAAACGTAACTTTAATTTGTAAATAACATACTTCAACTTGTAAAAAACGTACTTTAACTTGTAAAAAACGTATTTTAACGTGTCAAAATGTAACTTTAACTTGTTAAAAACGTACTTTAACTTGTTAAAAATGTACTTTAACTTGTAAAAAACGTAATTTAACTTGTCAAAATATAACTTTAACTTGTAAAGACGTAACTTTAACTTGTAAAAAACGTACTTTAACTTGTAAAAAACGTACTTCAACTTGTAAAAAACGTAATTTAACTTGTAAAAAACGTATTTTAACGTGTCAAAATGTAACTTTAAGTTGTCAAAACGTAACTTTAACTTGTTCAAAACGTACTTTAACTTGTAACAAACGTACTTTAACTTGTAAAAAACATACTTTAACTTGTAAAAACGTACTTTAACTTGTAAAAACATAATTTAACTTGTAAAATATACTTTAACTTGTCAAAACGTAACTTTAACTTGTTACAAATGTACTTTAACTTGTAAAAAACGTACTTTAACTTATAAAAAACGTACTACAACTTGTAAAAAACGTAATTTAACTTGTAAAAAACGTAACTTTAACTTGTTCAAAACGTACTTTAACTTGTAATAAACGTACTTTAACTTGTAAAAAATGTACTTTAACTTGTCAAAACGTAACTTTAACTTGTAAAAAACCTACATTAACTTGTCAAAACGTAACTTTAACTTGTCAAAACGTAACTTTAACTTGTCAAAACGTGAGTTTAACTTGTTAAAAACATACATTAACTTGTAAAAAACGTACTTTAACTTGTTAAAAATGTGGTTTAACTTGTAACAAATGTACTTTAACTTGTAAAAACGTACTTTAACTTGTAAAAAAACGTACTTTAACTTGTCAAAACGTAACTTTAATTTGTCAAAACATAAGTTTAACTTGTTAAAAACGTAGTTTAACTTGTCAAAACGTAACTTTAACTTGTCAAAATGTAATTTTAATGTGTCAAAACGTAACATTAAGTTGTTAAAACGTAACTTTAACTTCTAAAAAATGTACTTTAACTTGTAAAGAACGCACTTCAACTTGTAAAAAACGTATTTTAACTTGTCAAAATGTAACTTTAACTTGTTAAAAAACGTACTTTAACTTGTAAAAAACTTACTTTAACTTCTAAAAAAGGTACTTTAACTTGTCAAAACGTAACTTTAACTTGTCATAACGTAAATTTAATTTGTAAAAAACGTACTTCAACTTGTAAAAAAACGTACTTTAATTTGTAAAAAACGTATTTTAACTTGTCAAAATGTAACTTTAACTTGTTAAAAACGTACTTTAACTTGTTAAAAACGTACTTTAACTTGTAAAAAACGTAATTTAACTTGTCAAAATATAACTTTAACTTGTAAAAAACGTAGTTCAACTTGTAAAAAACGTACTTTAACTTGTAAAACACGTACTTCAACTTGTAAAAAACATAATTTAACTTGTAAAAAACGTATTTTAACGTGTCAAAATGTAACTTTAACTTGTCAAAACGTAACTTTACCATGTTCAAAACGTACTTTAACTTGTAACAAACGTACTTTAACTTGTAAAAAACGTACTTTAACTTGTAAAAAACGTATTTTAACATGTTAAAATGTAATTTTTAACTTGTTAAAACGTAAATTTAACTTGTTAAAAACGTGCTTTAACTTGTAAAAAACCTACTTTAACTTGTCAAAACGTAACTTTAATTGGTCAAACGTAACTTTAACTTGTCAAACGTAACTTTAACATGTAAAAAACGTACTTTACTTCTAAAAAACGTATTTTAACTTGTAAAAAACTAATTTTAACTTGTCAAAATGTAACTTTAACTTATTAAAACAGAACTTTAACTTGTTAAAAACGTACTTTAACTTGTAAAAACGTACTTTAACTTCTAAAAAACGTACTTTAACTTGTCAAAACGTAACTTTAACTTGTCAAAACGTAACTTTAATTTGTAAATAACATACTTCAACTTGTAAAAAACGTACTTTAACTTGTAAAAAACGTATTTTAACGTGTCAAAATGTAACTTTTAACTTGTTAAAAACGTACTTTAACTTGTTAAAAATGTACTTTAACTTGTAAAAAACGTAATTTAACTTGTCAAAATATAACTTTAACTTGTAAAGACGTAACTTTAACTTGTAAAAAACGTACTTTAACTTGTAAAAAACGTACTTCAACTTGTAAAAAACGTAATTTAACTTGTAAAAAACGTATTTTAAAGTGTCAAAATGTAACTTTAAGTTGTCAAAACGTAACTTTAACTTGTTCAAAACGTACTTTAACTTGTAACAAACGTACTTTAACTTGTAAAAAACATACTTTAACTTGTAAAAAACGTACTTTAACTTGTAAAAACATAATTTAACTTGTAAAATATACTTTAACTTGTCAAAACGTAACTTTAACTTGTTACAAATGTACTTTAACTTGTAAAAAACGTACTTTAACTTATAAAAAACGTACTACAACTTGTAAAAAACGTAATTTAACTTGTAAAAAAAGTACTTTAACTTGTTCAAAACGTACTTTAACTTGTAATAAACGTACTTTAACTTGTAAAAAATGTACTTTAACTTGTCAAAACGTAACTTTAACTTGTAAAAAACCTACATTAACTTGTCAAAACGTAACTTTAACTTGTCAAAACGTAACTTTAACTTGTCAAAACGTGAGTTTAACTTGTTAAAAACATACATTAACTTGTAAAAAACGTACTTTAACTTGTTAAAAATGTGGTTTAACTTGTAACAAATGTACTTTAACTTGTAAAAACGTACTTTAACTTGTAAAAAACCTCCTTTAACTTGTCAAAACGTAACTTTAATTTGTCAAAACATAAGTTTAACTTGTTAAAAACGTAGTTTAACTTGTCAAAACGTAACTTTAACTTGTCAAAATGTAATTTTAATGTGTCAAAACGTAACATTAAGTTGTTAAAACGTAACTTTAACTTCTAAAAAATGTACTTTAACTTGTAAAGAACGCACTTCAACTTGTAAAAAACGTATTTTAACTTGTCAAAATGTAACTTTAACTTGTTAAAAACGTACTTTAACTTGTAAAAAACTTACTTTAACTTCTAAAAAAGGTACTTTAACTTGTCAAAACGTAACTTTAACTTGTCATAACGTAAATTTAATTTGTAAAAAACGTACTTCAACTTGTAAAAAACGTACTTTAATTTGTAAAAAACGTATTTTAACTTGTCAAAATGTAACTTTAACTTGTTAAAAACGTACTTTAACTTGTTAAAAACGTACTTTAACTTGTAAAAAACGTAATTTAACTTGTCAAAATATAACTTTAACTTGTAAAAATGTAACTTTAACTTGTAAAAAACGTACTTTAACTTGTAAAAAATGTACTTCAACTTGTAAAAAACATAATTTAACTTGTAAAAAACGTATTTTAACGTGTCAAAATGTAACTTTAACTTGTCAAAACGTAACTTTACCATGTTCAAAACGTACTTTAACTTGTAACAAACGTACTTTAACTTGTAAAAAACGTACTTTAATTTGTAAAAAACGTATTTTAACATGTTAAAATGTAATTTTAACTTGTTAAAACGTAAATTTAACTTGTTAAAAACGTGCTTTAACTTGTAAAAAACCTACTTTAACTTGTCAAAACGTAACTTTAATTGGTCAAACGTAACTTTAACTTGTCAAACGTAACTTTAACATGTAAAAAACGTACTTTACTTCTAAAAAACGTATTTTAACTTGTAAAAAACTAATTTTAACTTGTCAAAATGTAACTTTAACTTATTAAAACAGAACTTTAACTTGTTAAAAACGTACTTTAACTTGTAAAAACTTACTTTAACTTCTAAAAAACGTACTTTAACTTGTCAAAACGTAACTTTAACTTGTCAAAACGTAATTTTAATTTGTAAAAAACATACTTCAACTTGTAAGAAACGTACTTTAACTTGTAAAAAACGTATTTTAACATGTCAAAATGTAACTTTAAGTTGTTAAAAACGTACTTTAACTTGTAAAAAACGTAATTTAACTTGTCAAAATATAACTTTAACTTGTAAAGTGGTAACTTTAACTTGTAAAAAACGTACTTTAACTTGTAAAAAACGTACTTCAACTTGTAAAAAACGTAATTTAACTTGTAAAAAACGTATTTTAACGTGTCAAAATGTAACTTTAAGTTGTCAAAACGTAACTTTAACTTGTTCAAAACCTACTTTAACTTGTAACAAACGTACTTTAACTTGTAAAAAACGTACTTTAACTTGTAACAAATTGAATTAAACTTGTAAAAACGTACTTTAACTTGTAAAAAACATAATTTAACTTCTCAAGATATACTTTAACTTGTCAAAACGTAACTTTAACTTGTTACAAATGTACTTTAACTTGTAAAAAACGTACTTTAACTTATAAAAAACGTACTACAACTTGTAAAAAACGTAATTTAACTTGTAAAAAACGTAACTTTAACTTGTTCAAAACGTACTTTAACTTGTAATAAACGTACTTTAACTTGTAAAAAATGTACTTTAACTTGTAAAAAACGTACTTTAACTTGGCAAAACGTAACTTTAACTTGTAAAAAACCTACATTAACTTGTCAAAACGTAACTTTAACTTGTCAAAACGTGAGTTTAACTTGTTAAAAACATACATTAACTTGTAAAAAACGTACTTTAACTTGTTAAAAATGTGGTTTAACTTGTAACAAATGTACTTTAACTTGTAAAAACGTACTTTTACTTGTAAAAAACCTCCTTTAACTTGTCAAAACGTAACTTTAATTTGTCAAAACATAAGTTTAACTTGTTAAAAACGTAGTTGAACTTGTCAAAACGTAACTTTAACTTGTCAAAATGTAATTTTAATGTGTCAAAACGTAACATTAAGTTGTTAAAACGTAACTTTAATTTCTAAAAAATTTACTTTAACTTGTAAAGAACGCACTTCAACTTGTAAAAAACGTATTTTAACTTGTCAAGATGTAACTTTAACTTGTTAAAAACATACTTTAACTTGTAAAAAATTTACTTTAACTTCTAAAAAACGTACTTTAA
Organism: Urtica urens; assembly: GCA_958296335.1. NCBI lineage: Eukaryota > Viridiplantae > Streptophyta > Magnoliopsida > Rosales > Urticaceae > Urtica > Urtica urens. The sequence continues at coordinate 201,040 of CATQIS010000024.1, forward strand.
CTTGTCAAAACGTATTTTAACGTACTTTAACTTTAAAAAAACGTACTTCAACTTGTAAAAAACGTACATTAATTTGTAACAAACGTATTTTAACATGTTAAAATGTAATTTTAACTTGTTAAAACGTAAATTTAACTTGTTAAAAACGAGCTTTAACTTGTAAAAAACCTACTTTAACTTGTTAAAACGTAACTTTAACTTGTCAAACGTAACTTTAACTTGTCAAACGTAACTTTAACTTCTAAAAAACGTACTTTAACTTCTAAAAAACGTACTTTAACTTGTAAAAAAGATATTTTAACTTGTCAAAATGTAACTTTAACTTATTAAAACAGAACTTTAACTTGTTAAAAATGTACTTTAACTTGTAAAAACGTAATTTAACTTGTCAAAATATAACTTTAACTTGTAAAAACGTAACTTTAACTTGTAAAAAACGTACTTTAACTTGTAAAAAATATACTTCAACTTGTAAAAAACGTAATTTAACTTGTAAAAAACGTATTTTAACGTGTCAAAATGTAACTTTAACTTGTCAAAACGTAACTTATCCTTGTTCAAAACGTACTTTAACTTGTAACAAACGTACTTTAACTTGTAAAAAACGTACTTTAACTTGTCAAAACATAACTTTAACTTGTAAAAAACCTACATTAACTTGTCAAAACGTAACTTTAACTTGTCAAAACGTGAGTTTAACTTGTTAAAAACATACATTAACTTGTAAAAAACGTACTTTAACTTGTCAAAAATGTGGTTTAACTTGTAACAGATGTACTTTAACTTGTAAAAACATACTTTAACTTGTAAAAAACCTAGTTAATTTGTTAAAACGTAACTTTAATTTGGCAAAACATAAGTTTAACTAGTTAAAAACGTAGTTTAACTTGTCAAAACGTAACTTTAACTTGTCAAAATGTAATTTTAATGTGTCAAAACGTAACATTAAGTTATTAAAACGTAACTTTAACAACTAAAAAATGTACTTTAACTTGTAAAGAATGCACTTCAACTTGTAAAACACGTACTTTAACTTTAAAAAAACGTACTTCAACTTGTAAAAAACGTACTTTAATTTTTAAAAAAACGTATTTTAACATGTTAAAATGTAATTTTAACTTGTTAAAACGTAAATTTAACTTGTTAAAAACGTTCTTTAACTTGTAAAAAACCTACTTTAACTTGTCAAAACGTAACTTTAACTTGTCAAACGTAACTTTAACTTGTCAAACGTAACTTTAACTTCTAAAAAACTTACTTTAATTTCTAAAAAACGTACTTTAACTTGTCAAAACGTAACTTTAACATGTGAAAACGTAACTTTAATTTGTAAAAAACGTACTTGAACTTGTAAAAAAACGTACTTTAACTTGTAAAAAACGTATTTTAACGTGTCAAAATATAACTTTAACTTGTTAAAAACGTACTTTAACTTGTAAAAAACGTAATTTAACTTGTCATAATATAAATTTAACTTGTCAAAACGTAACTGTAACTTGTTCAAAACGTACTTTAATTTGTAAAAAACGTACTTTAACTTGTAAAAAACGTACTTTAACTTGTCAAAACGTAACTTTAACTTGTAAAAACCCTACTGTAACTTGGCAAAACGTAACTTTAACTTGTCAAAACGTAATTTTAACTTGTTAAAAACATACATTAACTTGTAAAAAACGTACGTTAACTTGTCAAAAATGTGGTTTAACTTGTAACAAATGGAATTAAACTTGTAAAAACGTACTTCAACTTGTAAAAAACGTACTTTAACTTGTAAAAAACCTACTTTAACTTGTCAAAACATAACTTTAATTTGTCAAAACATAAGTTTAACTTGTTAAAAACGTAGATTTACTTGTCAAAACGTAACTTTTACTTGTAAAAAACGTATTTTAACTTGTCAAAATGTAACTTTAACTTATTAAAACAGAACTTTAACTTGTTAAAAACGTACTTTAACTTGTAAAAAACTTACTTTAACTTCTAAAAAACGTACTTTAACTTGTGAAAACGTAACTTTAACTTGTCAAAACGTAACTTTAATTTGTAAAAAACTTACTTCAACTTGTAAAAAATGTACCTTAGCTTGTAAAAAACGTATTTTAACGTGTCAAAATGTAACTTTAACTTGTTAAAAACGTACTTTAACTTGTAAAAAACGTAATTTAACTTGTCAAAATATAACTTTAACTTGTAAAAACGTAACTTGAACTTGTAAAAAACGTACTTTAACTTGTAAAAAACGTACTTCAACTTGTAAAAAACGTAATATAACTTGTAAAAAACATATTTTAACGTGTCAAAATGTAACTTTAAGTTGTCAAAATGTAACTTTAACTTGTTCAAAACGTACTTTAACTTGTAACAAACGTACTTTAACTTGTAAAAAACGTACTTTAACTTGTCAAAACGTAACTTTAACTTGTAAAAAACCTATATTAACTTGTCAAAACGTAACTTTAACTTGTCAAAACGTGAGTTTAACTTGTTAAAAACGTACTTTAACTTGTAAAAAACGTACTTTAACTTATCAAAAATGTGGTTTAACTTGTAACAGATGTACTCTAACTTGTAAAAACGTACTTTAACTTGTAAAAAACCTAATTTAACTTGTTAAAACGTAACTTTAATTTGGCAAAACATAAGTTTAACTTGTTAAAAACGTAGTTTAACTTGTCAAAACGTAACTTTAACTTGTCAAAATGTAATTTTAATGTGTCAAAACGTAACTTTAAGTTATTAAAACGTAACTTTAACTTCTAAAAAATGTACTTTAACTTATAAAGAACGCACTTCAACTTGTAAAACACGTACTTTAACTTTAAAAAAACGTACTTCAACTTGTAAAAAACGTACTTTAATTTGTAAAAAACGTATTTTAACATGTTAAACTGTAATTTTAACTTGTTAAAACGTAAATTTAACTTGTTAAAAACGTGCTTTAACTTGTAAAAAACCTACTTTAACTTGTCAAAACGTAACTTTAACTTGTCAAACGTAACTTTAACTTGTCAAACGTAACTTTAACTTCTAAAAAACGTACTTTAACTTCTGAAAAACGTACTTTAACTTGTAAAAAAGGTATTTTAACTTGTTAAAATGTAACTTTAACTTATTAAAACAAAACTTTAACTTGTTAAAAACGTACTTTAACTTGTCAAAAACTTACTTTAATTTCTAAAAAACGTACTTTTACTTGTCAAAACGTAACTTTAACATGTGAAAAGGTAACTTCAATTTGAAAAAAACGTACTTCAACTTTTAAAAAAACGTACTTTAACTTGTAAAAAATGTATTTTAACGTGTCAAAATATAACTTTAACTGGTTAAAAACGTACTTTAACTTGTAAAAAACGTAATTTAACTTGTCATAATATAACTTTAACTTTTCAAAACGTAACTTTAACTTGTTCAAAACGTACTTTAATTTGTAAAAAACGTACTTTAACTTGTAAAACACGTACTTTAACTTGTCAAAACGTAAGTTTAACTTGTAAAAACCCTACTGTAACTTGGCAAAACTTAACTTTAACTTGTCAAAACGTAATTTTAACTTGTTAAAAACATACATTAACTTGTAAAAAACGTACTTTAACTTGTCAAAAATGTGGTTTAACTTGTAACAAATGCATTTAAACTTGTAAAAAACGTACTTTAACTTGTAAAAAACCTACTTTAACTTGTCAAAACATAACTTTAATTTGTCAAAACATAAGTTTAACTTGTTAAAAACGTAGATTAACTTGTCAAAACGTAACTTTTACTTGTAAAAAACGTATTTTAAATTGTCAAAATGTAACTTTAACTTATTAAAATAGAACTTTAACTTGTTAAAAACGTACTTTAACTTGTAAAAAACTTACTTTAACTTCTAAAAAACGTACTTTAACTTGTCAAAACGTAACTTTAACTTGTCAAAACGTAATTTAATTTGTAAAAAACTTACTTCAACTTGTAAAAAACGTACTTTAACTTGTAAAAAACGTATTTTAACGTGTCAAAATGTAACTTTAACTTGTTAAAAACGTACTTTAACTTCTAAAAAACGTAATTTAACTTGTCAAAATATAACTTTAACTTGTAAAAACGTAACTTGAACTTGTAAAAAACGTACTTTAACCTGTAAAAAACGTACTTCAACTTGTAAAAAACGTAATTTAACTTGTAAAAAACATATTTTAACGTGTCAAAATGAAACTTTAAGTTGCTAAAATGTAACTTTAACTTGTTCAAAACGTACTTTAACTTGTAACAAACGTACTTTAACTTGTAAAAAGCGTACTTTAACTTGTCAAAACGTAACTTTAACTTGTAAAAAACCTACATTAACTTGTCAAAACGTACTTTAACTTGTCAAAAATGTGGTTTAACTTGTAACAGATGTACTTTAACTTGTAAAAAGGTAATTTAACTTGTAAAAAACCTACTTTAACTTGTTAAAACGAAACTTTAATTTGGCAAAACATAAGTTTAACTTGTCAAAACGTAACTTTAACTTGTCAAAATGTAATTTTAATGTGTCAAAATGTAACTTTAAGTTATTAAAACGTAACTTTAACTTCTAAAAAATGTACTTTAACTTGTAAAGAACGCACTTCAACTTGTAAAACACGTACTTTAACTTTAAAAAAACGTACTTCAACTTGTAAAAAACGTACTTTAATTTGTAAAAAACGTTTTTTAACTTGTCAAACGTAACTTTAACATCTAAAAAACGTACTTTAACTTCTAAAAAACGTAATTTAACTTGTAAAAAATGTATTTTAACTTGTCAAAATGTAACTTTAACTTATTAAAACAGAACTTTAACTTGTTAAAAACGTACTTTAACTTGTAAAACACTTACTTTAATTTCTAAAAAACGTACTTTAACTTGTCAAAACGTAACTTTAACATGTCAAAACGTAACTTTAATTTGTAAAAAATATACTTCAACTTGTAAAAAACGTACTTTAACTTGTTAAAAACGTACTTTAACTTGTAAAAAACGTAATTTAACTTGTCATAATATAACTTTAACTTGTCAAAACGTAACTTTAACTTGTTCAAAACGTACTTTAATTTGTAAAAAACGTACTTTAACTTGTAAAAAACGTACTTTAACTTGTCAAAACGTAACTTTAACTTGTAAAAACCCTACTATAACTTGGCAAAACGTAACTTTAACTTATCAAAACGTAATTTTAACTTGTTAAAAACAAATATTAACTTGTAAAAAACGAACTTCAACTGGTCAAAAATGTGGTTTAACTTGTAACAAATGGAATTCAACTTGTAAAAACGTATTTCAACTTGTAAAATACGTACTTTAACTTGTAAAAAACTTACTTTAACTTGTCAAAATATAACTTTAATTTGTCAAAACATAAGTTTAACTTGTTAAAAACGTAGATTAACTTGTCAAAACGTAACTTTTACTTGTAAAAAACGTACTTTAACTTGTCAAAATGTAATTTCAATGTGTCAATACGTAACTTTAAGTGGTTAAAACGTAACTTTAACTTGTAAAAAATGTACTTTAACTTGTAAAGAACGCACTTCAACTTGTAAAACACGTACTTTAACTTTAAAAAACGTACTTCAACTTGTAAAAAACGTACTTTAATATGTAAAAAATGTATTTTAACGTGTTAAAATGTAACTTTAACTTGTTAAAACGTAAATTTAACTTGTTAAAAACGTACTTTAACTTGTAAAAAACCTACTTTAATTTGTCAAAACGTAACTTTAACTTGTCAAAACGTAACTTTAACTTGTCAAAACGTAAACTTAACTTGTTAAAAACGTACTTTAACTTGTAAAAAACCCACTTTCACTTGTAAAAACGTAACTTTCACTTGTCAAAACGTCACTTTAACTTGTTAAAAACGTACTTTAACTTGTAAAAAACGTACTTTAATTTGTAAAAAACGTACTTTAACTTGTAAAAAACCTACATTAACTTGTCAAAATGTAACTTTAACTTGTCAAAACGTGAGTTTCACTTGTTAAAAACATACATTAACTTGTAAAAAACGTACTTTAACTTGTCAAAAATGTGGTTTAACTTGTAACAAATGTACTTTAACTTGTAAAATCGTACTTCAACTTGTAAAAAACGTACTTTAACTTGTAAAAAACCTACTTTAACTTGTCAAAACGTAACTTTAATTTGTCAAAACATAAGTTTGACTTGCTAAAAACGTAGTTTAACTTGTCAAAACGTAACTTTAACTTGTAAAAAACGTATTTTAACTTGTCAAAATGTAATTTTAATGTGTCAAAACGTAACTTTAAGTTGTTAATATGTAACTTTAACTTCTTAAAAATGTACTTTAACTTGTAAAGAACCCACTTCATCTTGTAAAACACGTACTTTAACTTGAAAAAAACGTACTTCAACTTGTAAAAAACTTATTTTAATTTGTAAAAAACGTATTTTAACGTGTTAAAATGTAACTTTAACTTGTTAAAACGTATATTTAACTTGTTAAAATGTACTTTAACTTGGAAAAAACGTACTTTAACTTGTCAAAACGTAATTTTAACTTGTCAAAACGTAACTTTAACTTGTAAAAATCGTACTTTAACTTCTAAAAAACGTACTTTAACTTGTAAAAAAGGTATTTTACCTTGTCAAAATGTAACTTTAACTTGTCAAAACGTAACCTTAACTTGTTCAAAACGTACTTTAATTTGTAAAAAACGTACTTTAACTTGTAAAAAACGTACTTTAACTTGTCAAAACGTATCTTAACTTGTAAAAAACCTACTTTAACTTGGCAAAACGTAACTTTAACTTGTCAAAACGTAATTTTAACTTGTTTAAAACATACATTAACTTGTAAAAAAAGTACTTTAACTTGTCAAAAATGTGGTTTAACTTGTAACAAATGGAATTAAACTTGAAAAAAGGTAATTTAACTTGTAAAAAACGTACTTTAACTTGTAAAAAACCTACTTTAACTTGTCAAAACATAACTTTAATTTGTCAAAACGTAAGTTTAACTTTTTAAAAACGTAGTTTAACTTGTCAAAACGTATCTTTTACGTCTAAAAATCGTACTTTAACTTGTCAAAATGTAATTTCAATGTGTCAAAACGTAACTTTAAGTTGTTAAAACGTAACTTTAACTTGTAAAAAATGTACTTAAACTTATAAAGAACGTACTGCAACTTGTAAAACATGTACTTTAACTTGTAAAAAACATACTTCAACTTGTAAAAAACGTACTTTAATTTGTAAAAAAGGTATTTTAACGTATCAAAATGTAACTTTAACTTGTCAAAACGTAAACTTAACTTGTTAAAAACGTACTTTAACTTGTAAAAAACCCACTTTAACTTCTAAAAACGTAACTGTAACTTGTCAAAACGTAACTTTAACTTGTTAAAAATGTACTTTAACTTGTAAAAAACGTACTTTAAGTTGTAAAAAACGTACTTTAATTGTTAAAAAACCTACATTAACTTGTCAAAACGTAACTTTAACTTGTCAAAACGTGAGTTTAACTTCTTAAAAACATACATTAACTTGTAAAAAACGTACTTTAACTTGTCAAAAATGTGGTTTAACTTGTAACAAATGTACTTTAACTTGTAAAAACGTACTTCAACTTGTAAAAAACGTACTTTAACTTGTGAAAAACCTATTTTAACTTGTCAAAACGTAACTTTAATTTGTCGAAACATAAGTTTAACTTGTTAAAAACGTAGTTTAACTTGTCAAAACGTAACTTTTACTTGTAAAAAACGTACTTTTAACTTGTCAAAATGTAATTGCAATATGTCAAAACGTAACTTTAATTTGTTAAAATGAACTTTAACTTGTAAAAAATGTACTTTAACGTGTAAAGAACATACTTCAACTTGTAAAACACGACTTTAACTTGTAAAAAACGTACTTCAACTTGTAAAAAACGTACTTTAACTTGTCAAAACGCATTTTAACGTATCAAAATGTTACTTCAACTTGTAAAAAACGTACTTTAACTCATAAAAAACGTACTTTAACTTGTAAAAAACGTACTTCCACTTGTAAAAAGCATACTTTAATTTGTAAAAAACGTATTTTAACGTATTAAAATGTAACTTTAACTTGTCAAAACGTAAATTTAACTTGTTAAAAACGTACTTTAACTTGTAAAAAACCTACTTTAACTTGTCAAAACGTAACTTTAACTTGTCAAAACGAAATTTAACTTGTTAAAAACGTACATTAACTTGTAAAAAAGGTACTTTAACTTGTAAAAAACGTACTTTAACTTGTCAAAACGTAACTTTAACTTGTAAAAAACCTACATTAACTTGTCAGAACGTAACTTTAACTTTAACTTTAACTTACGTGTCAAAATGTAACTTTAACTTGTAAAAACGTACTTTTAACTTGTAAAGAACGTACTTCAACTTGTAAAACACGTACTTTAACTTGTAAAAAACGTACTTCAACTTGTAAAAAGCATACTTTAATTTGTAAAAACGTATTTTAACGTATTAAAATGTAACTTTAACTTGTCAAAACGTAAATTTAACTTGTTAAAAACGAACTTTAACTTGTAAAAAACCTACTTTAACTTGTCAAAACGTAACTTTAACTTGTCAAAACGGAACTTTAACTTGTTAAAAACGTACGTTAACTTGTAAAAAAAGTACTTTAACTTATAAAAAACGTACTTTAACTTGTCAAAACGTAACTTTAACTTGTAAAAAACCTACATTAACTTGTCAAAACGTAACTTTAACTTGTAACAAATGTACTTTATCCTGTAAAAACTTACTTCAACTTGTAAAAAACGTAGTTTAACTTGTAAAAAACCTACTTTAACTTGTCAAAACGTAACTTGAATTTGTCAAAATGTAAGTTTAACTTGTTAAAAACATAATTTAACATGTCAAAACGTAACTTTAACTTGTAAAAAACGTACTTTAACTTGTCAATATGTAATTTTAATGTGTCAAAACGTAACTTTAAGTTGTTAAGACGTAACTTTAACTAGTAAAAAACGTACTTCAACTTGTAAAAAACGTACTGTAACTTGTAAAAAATGTATTTTAACGTGTCAAAATGTAACTTTTACTTGTCAAAACGTAACTTTAACTTGTTAAAACGTACTTCAACTTGTAAAAAACGTACTTTAACTCATAAAAAATGTACTTTAACTTGTAAAAAACCTACTTTAACTTGTCGAAACGTAACTTTAACTTGTTAAAAACGAACTTCAACTTGGAAAAAACGTACTTTAACTTGTAAAAAACCTACTTTAATTTGTAAAAAACTTACTTCAACTTGTAAAACACTTGCTGTAACTTGTAAAAAACGTACTTCAACTTGTAAAAAACGTACTGTAACTTGTAAAAAATGAATTTTAACGTCTCAAAATGTAACTTTAACTTGTCAAAACATAACTTTAACTTGTTAAAAACGTACTTTAATTTGTAAAAGATGTACTTTAACTTGTCAAAACGTAACTTTTACTTGTAAAAAACCTACTCTAACTTGTCAAAACGTAACTTTAACTTGTCAAAACGTAAGTTTAACTTGTTAAAAAGATACATTAACTTGTAAAAAACGTACTTTAACTTGTCAAAAATGTGGTTTAACTTGTAACAAATGTATTTTAAGTTGTAAAAAGTTACTTCAAGTTGTAAAAAATGTAGTTTAACTTGTAAAAAACCTACTTTAATTTGTCTAAACGTAACTTTAATTTCTCAAAACGTAAGTTTACCTTGTTAAAAACATAATTTAACTTGTCAAAACGTAACTTTAACTTGTAAAAAACGTACTTTAACTTGTCAAAATGTCATTTTAATGTGTCATAACGTAACTTTAAGCTGTTAAAACGTAACTTTAACTAGTAAAAAATGTACTTTAACTTGTAAAAAACGTATTTCAACCTGTAAACCACTTACTTTAACTTGTAAAAAACGTACTTCAACTTCTAAAAAACGTATTTTAACGTGTCAAAATGTAACTTTAACTTGTCAAAACATAACTTTAACTTATAAAAAACGTAATTTTAACTTGTACAAAACGTACTTTAACTTGTCAAAACGTAACGTTAACTAGAAAAAAATCTACATTAACTTGTCAAAACGTAACTTTAACTTGTCAAAACATAAGTTTAACTTGTTAAAAATCATACATTAACTTCTTAAAAACATACTTTAACTTGTCAAAAATATGGTTTAACTCGTAATAAATGTACTTTAACTTGTAAAAACGTAACTTTAACGTGTCAAAACGTACCTTTAATTTGTTAAAAACACACATTAACTTGTAAAAAATGTACTTTAACTTGTCAAAAATGTGGTTTAACTTGTAACAAATGTACTTTAACTTGTAAAAACGTACTTCAACTTGTCAAAACGTAAGTTTAACTTGTTGAAAACATACATTAACTTGTAAAAAACGTACTTTAACTTGTCAAAAATGTGGTTTAACTTGTAACAAATGTACTGTAATTTGTAAAAACGTAATTCACTTTGTAAAAAACGTACTTTAACTTGTAAAAAACGTAACTTTAACTTGTCAAAACTTAAGTTTAACTTCTTAAGAACACATATTAACTTATAAAAAACGTCCTTTAACTTGTCAAAAATGTGGTTTAACTTGTAACAAATGTACTTTAACTTGTAAAAACGTACTTCAACTTGTAAAAAACGTACTTTAACTTGTAAAAAACGTACTTTAACTTGTCAAAACGTAACTTTAACTTGTCAAAACGTAAGTTTAAATTGTTAAAAACATACATTAACTTGTAAAAAACGTACTTTTATCAAAAATGTGGTTTAACTTGTAACAAATGTACTTTAACTTGTAAAAACGTACTTCAACTTGTAAAAAACGTACTTTAACTTGTAAAAAACCTACTTTAACTTGTCAAAACGTAACTTTAATTTGTCAAAACAAAATTTAAATTGTTAAAAACGTAATTTAACTTGTCAAAACGTAACTTTAACTTATAAAAAACGTAGTTTAAGTTGTCAAAAGGTAATTTTAATGTGTCAAAACGTACCTTTAAGTTGTTAAAACGTAAGTTTAACTTTTAAAAAACGTATTTCAACTTGTAAAAAACGTACTTCAACTTGTAAAAAACTTGCTTTAACTTGTTAAAAACGTACTTTAACTTGTCAAAAATGTGGTTTAACTTGTAAAAAATGTGTTTTAACAAGTAAAAACGTACTTCAACTTGTAAAAAACGTACTTTAACTTGTTAAAAACCTACTTTAATTTGTCGAAACGTAACTTTAATTTGTCAAAACGTAAGTTTAACTTTTAGAAAACATAATTTAACATGTCAAAACGTAACTTTAACTTGTAAAAAACGTACTTTAATTTGTCAAAATGTAATTTTAATGTGTCAAAACGTAACTTTAAGTTGTTAAGATGTAACTTTAACTGGTAAAAAAATATACTTTAACTTGTAAAAAACGTATTTCAACTTGTAAAACACTTACTTTAACTTGTAAAAAACGTATTTTAACGTGTCAAAATGTAACTTTAACTTTAACTTGTAAATAACGTACTTTAACTTGTCAAAACGTAACTTTAACTTGTAAAGAACCTACATTAACTTGTCAAAACGTAACTTTAACTTGTTAAAAACATACATTAACTTGCAAAAAAACGTTCTTTAACTTGTCAAAAATGTGGTTTAACTTGTAACAAATGTACTTTAAGTTGTAAAAACGTACTTCAACTTGTATAAGACGTACTTTAACTTGTAAAAACCTACTTTAACTTGTCAAAACGTAACTTTAATTTGTAAAAATGTAAGTTGAACTTGTTAAAAATGTAACTTAACTTGTCAAAACGTAAATTTAACTTATAAAAAACGTACTTTAACTTGTCAAAACGTAACTTTAAGTTCTTAAAACATAACTTTAACTTGTAAAAAACGTACTTCAACTTGTAAAAAACGTACTTCAACTTATAAACCACTTGCTTTAACTTGTAAAAAACGTACTTCAACTTGTAAAAAACGTAATGTACCTTGTAAAAAATGTATTTTAACGTGTCAAAATGTAACTTTAACTTGTCAAAACGTAACTTTAACATGTTAAAAACATACTTTAACTTGTAAAAAACGTACTTCACTTGTACAAAATGTACTTTAAGTTGTCAAAACGTAACTTTAACTTGTAAAAAACCTACATTAACTTGTCAAAACGTAACTTTCACTTGTCAAACCATAAGTTTAACTTGTTAAAGACATACATTAACTTGTAAAAAACGTAGTTTAACTTGTCAAAAATGTGGTTTAACTTGTAAGAAATGTACTTTAGCTTTGCAAAACGTACTTCAACTTGTAAAAAACGTACTTTAACTTGTAAAAATTCTACTTTAATTTGTCAAAACGTAACTTTAATTTGTCAAAACGTAAGTTTAACTTGTTAAAAACACACGTTAACTTGTAAAAAACGTACTTGAACTTGTCAAAAATGCGTTTTAACTTGTAACAAATGAACTTTAACTTGTAAAACGTACTTCAACTTGTAAAAAACGTACTTTAACTTGTAAAAAACCTACTTTAACTTGTAAAAAACGTAGTTTAACTTGTCAAAACGTAAGTTTAACTTGTGGAAAACTTACTTTAACTTGTCAAAACGTAACTTTAACTTGTCAAAATGTAAGTTTAACTTGTTAAAAACATACATTACCTTGCAAAAAACGTACTTTAACTTGTCAAAAATGTGGTTTAACTTGTAACAAATGTAGTTTAAGTTGTAAAAACGTACTTCAACTTGTAAAAAATGTACTTTAACTTGTAAAAAACCTACTTTAACTTGTTAAAACGTAACTTTAATTTGTCAAAACGTAAGTTTAACTTGTAAAAAACCTACTTTAACTTGTCAAAATGTAACTTTAACTTGTAAAAAACCTACTTTAACTTGTCAAAATGTAATTTTAATGTGTCAAAACGTAAATTTAAGTTGTTAAAACATAACTTTAACTTGTAAAAAACGTACTTCAACTTGTAAAAAACGTACTTCAACTTGTAAACCACTTGCTTTAACTTGTAAAAAACGTATTTCAACTTCTATAAAATGTACTGTAATTTGTAAAAAATATATTTTAACGTGTCAAAATGTAACTTTAACTTGTCAAAATGTAACTTTAACTTGTTAAAAACGTACTTTAACTTGTAAAAAACGTAATTTAACTTATCAAAACGTAAATTTAACTTGTAAAAAACCTACATTAACTTGTTAAAACGTAACTTTCACTTGTCAAAACATAAGTTTAACTTGTTAAAGACATACATTAACTTGGAAAAAACCTACTTTAACTTGTCAAAAATGTGGTTTAACTTGTAACAAATGTAATTTAACTTGTAAAAACGTACTTCAACTTGTAAAAAACCTACTTTAACTTGTCAAAACGTAACTTTAATTCGTCAAAACAAAATTTAAATTGTTAAAAACGTAATTTAACTTGTCAAAACGTAACTTTAACTTATAAAAAACGTACTTTAACTTGTCAAAATGTAATTTTAATGTGTCAAAACGTAACTTTAAGTTGTAAAAACGTAACTTTAACTTGTAAATAACGTACTTCAACTTGTAAAAAACGTACTTCAACTTGTAAAACACTTGCTTTAACCTGTGAAAAACATACTTTAACTTGTAAAAAACGTATTTTAACGTGTCAAAATGTAACTTTAACTTTGGATAACGTAACTTTAACTTGTAAAAAACGTACTTTAACTTGTTAAAAACCTACTTTAACTTGTCAAAACGTAATTTTCACTTGTCAAAACGTAATTTAAACTTGTTAAAAACATACATTAACCTGTAAAAAACGTACTTTAACTCGTCAAAAATGTGGTTTAACATGTAACAAATGAACTTTAACTTGTAAATACGTACTTCAACTTGTAAAAAACGTACTTTAACTTGTAAAAAACCTACTTAAACTTGTAAAAAACGTACTTTAACTTGTCAAGACGTAACTTTAACTTGTAAAAAACCTACTTTAACTTGTCAAAACGTAACTTTAACTTGTCAAAACGTAAGTTTAACTTGTTAAAAAAATACATTAACTTGTAAAAAAGGGACTTTAACTTGTCAAAAATGTTGTTTAACTTGTAACAAATGTACTTTAACATGTAAAAACGTACTTCAACTTGTAAAAAACGTACTTTAACTTGTAAAAAACCTACTTTAACTTGTCAAAACATAATTTTAATTTGTCAAAACGTAAGTTTAATTTGTTAAAAACATAATTTAACATGTCAAAACATAACTTTCACTTGTAAAAAACGTACTTTAACTTGTCAAAATGTAATTTTAATGTGTCAAAACGTAACTTTAAGTTGTTAAAACGTAATTTTAAGTGGTATAAAATGTAGTTTAACTTGTAAAAAACGTATTTCAACTTGTTAAACACTTACTTTAACTTGTAAAAAAAGTATTTTAACGTGTCAAAATGTAACTTTAATTTTAACTTGTTAAAAACGTACTTTAACTTGTAAAAAACGCACTTTAACTTGTAAATAACGTACTTTAACTTGTAAAAAACCTACTTTAACTTGTCAAAACGTAACTTTAATTTCTACAAAACGTAAGTTTAACTTGTTAAAAATGTAACTTAACTTGTCAAAACGTAATTTTAACTTGGAAAAAACCTACTTTAACTTGTCAAAATGTAATTTTAATGTGTCAAAACGTAACTTTAAGTTATTAAAACGTAACTTTAACTTGTAAAAAACGTACTTCAACTTGTAAAAAACGTACTTCAACTTGTAAACCACTTGCTTTAACTTGTAAAAAACGTACTTCAACTTGTAAAAAACGTACTGTAACTTGTAAAAAATGTATTTTAACGTGTCAAAATGTAACTTTAACTTGTCAAAACGTAACTTTAACTTGTTAAAAACGTACTTTAACTTGTAAAAAACGTACTTAACTTGTACAAAATGTACTTTAACTTGTCAAAACGTAACTTTACCTTGTAAAAAACCTACATTAACTTGTCAAAACGTAACTTTCACTTGTCAAAACATAAGTTTAACTTCTTAAACACAGACATTAACTTGTAAAAAACGTAGTTTAACTTGTCAAAAACGTTGTTTAACTTGTAAGAAATATACTTTAACTTGTAAAAACGTACTTCAACTTGTAAAAAACGTACTTTAACTTGTAAACAATCTACTTTAATTTGTCAAAACGTAACTTTAATTTGTCAAAACGTAACTTTAACTTGTTAAAAACACACATTAACTGGTAAAAATTGTACTTTAACTTCTCAAAAAAGTGGTTTAACTTGTAACAAATGTACTTTCAGTTGTAAAAACGTACTTCAACTTGTAAAAACGTACTTCAACTTGTAAAAACGTACTTTAACTTGTAAAAAACGTACTTTAGTTTGTAAAAAACGTACTTTAACTTGTCAAAACGTAACTTTAACTTGTAAAAAACCTACTTTAACTTGTCATAACGTAACTTTAACTTGTCAAAACATAAGTTTAAATTGTTAAAAACAGACATTCACTTGTTAAAAACATACTTTAACTTGTCAAAAATGTTGTTTAACTTGTAACAAATGTACTTTAACCTGTAGTAACGTACTTCAACTTGTAAAAAAGTTCTTTAACTTGTAAAAAACCTACTTTAACTTGTCAAAACGTAACTTTAACTTTTCAAAACGTAACTTTAACTTGTTAAAAACACATATTAAGTTGTAAAAAATGTACTTTAACTTGTCAAAAATGTGGTTTAACTTGTAACAAACGTACTTTAACTTGTAAAAACGTACTTCAACTTGTAAAAACGTACTTTAACTTCTCAAAACTTAACTTTAACTTTTAAAAAACCTACATTAACTTGTCAAAACGTAACTTTCACTTGTCAAAACATAAGTTTAACTTGTTAAAGACATACATTAACTTGTAAAAAACGTAGTTTAACTTGTCAAAAATGTGGTTTAACTTGTAAGAAATCTACTTTAACTTGTAAAAACGTACGTCAACTTGTAAAAAACGTACTTTAACTTGTAAAAAATCTACTTTAATTTGTGAAAACGTAACTTTAATTTGTCAAAACGTAAGTTTAACTTGTTAAAAACACACATAAACTTGTAAAAAACATACTGTAACTTCTGAAAAAAGTGGTTTAACTTGTAACAAACGTACTTTAACTTGTAAAAACGTACTTCAACTTGTAAAAAACGTACTTTAACTTGTAAAAAACGTACCTTAACTTGTAAAAAAACGTACTTTCACTTGTAAAAACGTACTTCAACTTGTAAAAAAACGTAGTTTAATTTGTAAAAAATGTATTTTAACGTGTTAAAATGTAACTTTAACTTGTCAAAACATAAATTTAAGTTGTTAAAAACGAACTTTAACTTGTAAAAAACGTACTTTAACTTGTCAAAACGAACTTTAACGTGTAAGAAACCTAATTTAACTTGTCAAAACGTAACTTTAACTTGTCAAAACATAAGTTTAAATTATTAAAAACATACATTCACTTGTAAAAAACATACTTTAACTTGTCAAAAATGTGGTTTAACTTGTAACAAATGTACTTTCAGTTGTAAAAACGTACTTCAACTTATAAAAACGTACTTTAACTTGTAAAAAACGTACTTTAATTTGTAAAAAACGTACTTTAACTTGTCAAAACGTAACTTTAACTTGTAAAAAACCTACTTTAACTTGTCATAACGTAACTTTAACTTGTCAAAACATAAGTTTAAATTGTTAAAAACAGACATTCACTTGTAAAAAACATACTTTAACTTGTCAAAAATGTGGTTTAACTTGTAACAAATGTACTTTAACCTGTAGTAACGTACTTCAACTTGTAAAAAAGTTCTTTAACTTGTAAAAAACCTACTTTAACTGGTCAAAACGTAACCATAACTTTTCAAAACGTAACTTTAACTTGTTAAAAACACATATTAATTTGTAAAAAATGTACTTTAACTTGTCAAAAATGTGGTTTAACTTGTAACAAACGTACTTTAACTTGTAAAAACGTACTTCTACTTGTAAAAACGTACTTTAACTTCTCAAAACTTAACTTTAACTTTTAAAAAACCTACATTAACTTGTCAAAACGTAACTTTCACTTGTCAAAACATAAGTTTAACTTGTTAAAGACATACATTAACTTGTAAAAAACGTAGTTTAACTTGTCAAAAATGTGGTTTAACTTGTAAGAAATCTACTTTAACTTGTAAAAACGTACTTCAACTTGTAAAAAACGTACTTTAACTTGTAAAAAATCTACTTTAATTTGTGAAAACGTAAATTTAATTTGTCAAAACGTAAGTTTAACTTGTTAAAAACACACATAAACTTGTAAAAAACGTACTGTAACTTCTCAAAAAAGTGGTTTAACTTGTAACAAACGTACTTTAACTTGTAAAAACGTACTTCAACTTGTAAAAAACGTACTTTAACTTGTAAAAAACGTACCTTAACTTGTAAAAAAACGTACTTTAACTTGTAAAAACGTACTTCAACTTGTAAAAAAACGTAGTTTAATTTGTAAAAAATGTATTTTAACGTGTTAAAATGTAACTTTAACTTGTCAAAACATAAGTTTAACTTGTCAAAAACGAACTTTAACTTGTAAAAAACGTACTTTAACTTGTCAAAACAAACTTTAACGTGTAAGAAACCTAATTTAACTTGTCAAAACGTAACTTTGACTTGTCAAAACATAAGTTTAAATTATTAAAAACATACATTCACTTGTAAAAAACATACTTTAACTTGTCAAAAATGTGGTTTAACTTGCAACAAATGTACTTTAACCTGTAGTAACGTACTTCAACTTGTAAAAAAAGTGCTTTAACTTGTAAAAAACCTACTTTAACACGTCAAAACGTAACTTTAACTTGTCAAAACGTAAGTTTAACTTGTTAAAAACACACATTAACGTGTAAAAAATGTACTTTAACTTGTCAAAAATGTGGTTTAACTTGTAACAAATGTACTTTAACTTGTAAAAACGTACTTCAACTTTTAAGAAACGTACTTTAACTTGTAAAAAATCTACTTTAATTTTGTCAAAACGTAACTTTAATTTGTCAAAACGTAAGTTAAACTTGTTAAAAACACACATTAACTTGTAAAAAACGTACTTTAAGTTCTCAAAAAAGTGGTTTAACTTGTAACAAATGTACTTTAACTTGTAAAAACGTACTTCGACTTGTAAAAAACGTACTTTAACTTGTAAAAAACCTACTTTAACTTGTCAAAACGTTACTTTAATTTGCCAAAACGTAAGTTTAACTCTTTAAAAATGTAACTTAACTTGTCAAAACGTAAGTTTAACTTCTAAAAAACGTACTTTAACTTGTCAAAATGTAATTTTAATGTGTTAAAACGTAACTTTAAGTTGTTAAAACGTAACTTTAACTTGTAAAAAACGTACTTCAACTTGTAAAGGACGTACTTCAACTTGTAAACCACTTTCTTTAACTTGTAAAAAACATACTTCAACATGTATAAAACGTACTGTAACTTGTAAAAAATGTATTTTAACGTGTCAAAATGTAACTTTAACTTGTCAAAACGTAACTTTAACTTGTTAAAAACGCACTTTAACTTGTAACAAACGTACTTAACTTGTACAATATGTACTTTAACTTGTAAAAACGTAACTTTAACTTGTAAAAAACCTACATTAACTTGTCAAAACGTAACTTTCACTTGTCAAAACATAAGTTTAACTTGTTAAAGACATGCATTAACTTGTAAAAAACGTAGTTTAACTTTTCAAAAATACGGTTTAACATGTAAGAAATATACTTTAACTTGTAAAAACGTACTTCAACTTGTAAAAAACGTACTTTAACTTGTAAAAAACCTACATTAACTTGTCAAAACGTAACTTTCACTTGTCAAAACATAAGTTTAACTTGTTAAAGACATGCATTAACTTGTAAAAAACGTACTGTAACTTCTCAAAAAAGTGGTTTAACTTGTAACAAACGTACTTTAACTTGTAAAAACGTACTTCAACTTGTAAAAAACGTACTTTAACTTGTAAAAAACGTACCTTAACTTGTAAAAAAACGTACTTTAACTTGTAAAAACGTACTTCAACTTGTAAAAAAACGTAGTTTAATTTATAAAAAATGTATTTTAACGTGTTAAAATGTAACTTTAACTTGTCAAAACATAAATTTAACTTGTTAAAAACGAACTTTAACTTGTAAAAAACATACTTTAACTTGTCAAAACGAACTTTAACGTGTAAGAAACCTAATTTTACTTGTCAAAACGTAACTTTTAACTTGTCAAAACATAAGTTTAAATTATTAAAAACATACATTCACTTGTAAAAAACATACTTTAACTTGTCAAAAATGTGGTTTAACTTGTAACAAATGTACTTTCAGTTGTAAAAACGTACTTCAACTTGTAAAAACGTACTTTAACTTGTAAAAAACGTAATTTAATTTGTAAAAAACGTACTTTAAATTGTCAAAACGTAACTTTAACTTGTAAAAAACCTACTTTAACTTGTCAAAACGTAACTTTAACTTGTCAAAACGTAAGTTTAACTTGTTAAAAACACACATTAACTTGTAAAAAAAGTACTTTAACTTGTCAAAAATGTGGTTTAACTTATAACAAACGTACTTTAACTTGTAAAAACGTACTTCCACTTGTAAAAAAACGTACTTTAACTTGTAAAAAACATACCTTAACTTGTAAAAAAACGTACTTTAACTTGTAAAAACGTACTTCAACTTGTAAAAACGCACTTTAACTTGTCAAAACTTAACTTTAACTTTTAAAAAACCTACTTTCACTAGTCAAAACGTAACTTTAACTTATCAAAACATAAGTTTAACTTGTTAAAACCATATATTCACTAGTAAAAAACGTACTTTAACTTGTCAAAAATGTGGTTTAACTTGTAACAAATGTACTTTAACTTGTAAAAACATACTTCAACTTGTAAAAAACGTACTTTAACTTGTAAAAAACCTACTTAAAATTTGTCAAAACGTAACTTTAATTTGTTAAAACGTAAGTTTAACCCTTTAAAAATGTAACTTAACTTGTCAAAACGTAACTTTAACTTGTAAAAAACGTACTTTAAGTTGTCAAAATGTAATTTTAATGTGTCAAAACGTAACTTTAAGTTGTTAAAACGTAACTTTAACTTGTAAAAAACGTACTTCAACTTGTAAACCACATGCTTTAACTTGTAAAAAACGTACTTTAACATGTATAAAACGTACTGTAACTTGTAAAAAAATGTATTTTAACGTCTCAAAATGTAACTTTAACTTGTCATAACGTAACTTTAACTTGTTAAAAACGTACTTTAACTTGTAAAAACTTACTTAACTTGTACAAAATGTACTTTAACTGGTCAAAACGTAACTTTAACTTGTAAAAAACCTACATTAACTTGTCAAAACGTAACTTTCACTTGTAAAAACATAAGTTTAACTTGTTAAAGACATACATTAACTTCTAAAAAAACGTAGTTTAACTTGTCAAAAATGTGGTTTAACTTGTAAAAACGTACTTTTACTTGTAAAAAACATACTTTAACTTGTAAAAAATCTACCTTAATTTATGAAAACGTAACTTTAATTTGTCAAAACGTAAGTTTAACTTGTTAAAAACACACATTAACTTGTAAAAAAAGTACTTTAACTTGTCAAAAATGTGGTTTAACTTATAACAAACGTACTTTAACTTGTAAAAACGTACTTCCACTTGTAAAAAACGTACTTTAACTTGTAAAAAACATACCTTAACTTGTAAAAAAACGTACTTTAACTTGTAAAAACGTACTTCAACTTGTAAAAACGCACTTTAACTTGTCAAAACATAACTTTAACTTTTAAAAAACCTACTTTCACTAGTCAAAACGTAACTTTAACTTATCAAAACATAAGTTTAACTTGTTAAAACCATATATTCACTAGTAAAAAACGTACTTTAACTTGTCAAAAATGTGGTTTAACTTGTAACAAATGTACTTTAACTTGTAAAAACATACTTCAACTTGTAAAAAACGTACTTTAACTTGTAAAAAACCTACTTAAAATTTGTCAAAACGTAACTTTAATTTGTTAAAACGTAAGTTTAACCCTTTAAAAATGTAACTTAACTTGTCAAAACGTAACTTTAACTTGTAAAAAACGTACTTTAAGTTGTCAAAATGTAATTTTAATGTGTCAAAACGTAACTTTAAGTTGTTAAAACGTAACTTTAACTTGTAAAAAACGTACTTCAACTTGTAAACCACATGCTTTAACTTGTAAAAAACGTACTTTAACATGTATAAAACGTACTGTAACTTGTAAAAAAATGTATTTTAACGTCTCAAAATGTAACTTTAACTTGTCATAACGTAACTTTAACTTGTTAAAAACGTACTTTAACTTGTAAAAACTTACTTAACTTGTACAAAATGTACTTTAACTGGTCAAAACGTAACTTTAACTTGTAAAAAACCTACATTAACTTGTCAAAACGTAACTTTCACTTGTAAAAACATAAGTTTAACTTGTTAAAGACATACATTAACTTCTAAAAAAACGTAGTTTAACTTGTCAAAAATGTGGTTTAACTTGTAAAAACGTACTTTTACTTGTAAAAAACATACTTTAACTTGTAAAAAATCTACCTTAATTTATGAAAACGTAACTTTAATTTGTCAAAACGTAAGTTTAACTTGTTAAAAACACACATTAACTTGTAAAAAAAGTACTTTAACTTGTCAAAAATGTGGTTTAACTTATAACAAACGTACTTTAACTTGTAAAAACGTACTTCCACTTGTAAAAAACGTACTTTAACTTGTAAAAAACATACCTTAACTTGTAAAAAAACGTACTTCAACTTCTAAAAACGTACTTTAACTTGTAAAAACGTACTTCAACTTGTAAAAAAACGTACTTTAACTTGTAAAAAACGTACTTCAACTTGTAAAAAACGTACTTCAACTTGTAAACCACTTGCTTTAACTTGTAAAAAACGTACTTCAACATGTATAAAACGTACTGTAACTAGTAAAAAATGTATTTTAACGTGTCAAAATGTAACTTTAACTTGTCATAACGTAACTTTAACTTGTTAAAAACGTACTTGAACTTGTAAAAACTTACTTAACTTGTACAAAATGTACTTTAACTAGTCAAAACGTAACTTTAAGTTGTAAAAAACCTACATTAACTTGCCAAAACGCAACTTTCACTTGTCAAAACATAAGTTTAACTTGTTAAAGACATACATTAACTTGTAAAAAACGTAGTTTAACTTGTCAAAAATGTGGTTTAACTTGTAAGAAATATACTTTAACTTGTAAAAACGTACTTCAACTTGTAAAAAACATACTTTAACTTGTAAAAAACGTACTTTAATTTGTAAAAAACGTACTTTAACTTGTCAAAACGTAACTTTAACTTGTAAAAAACCTACTTTAACTTGTCAAAACATAACTTTAACTTGTCAAAACATAAGTTTAAATTGTTAAAAACATACATTCACTTGTAGAAAACATACTTTAACTTGTCAAAACGTAACTTTAACTTGTAAAAAACCTACTTTAACTTGTCAAAACATAACTTTAACTTGTCAAAACATAAGTTTAAATTGTTAAAAACATACATTCACTTGTAAAAAACATACTTTAACTTGTCAAAAATGTGGTTTAACTTGTAACAAATGTACTTTAACCTGTAGTAACGTACTTCAACTTGTAAAAACGTACTTCAACTTGTAAAAAACGTACTTTAACTTGTAAAATATCTACTTTAATTTGACAAAACGTAACTTTAATTTGTCAAAACGTAAGTTTAACTTGTTAATAACACACATTAACTTGTAAAAAACATACTTTAACTTGTCAAAAAAGTGGTTTAACTTGTAACAAATGTACTTTAACTTGTAAAAACGTACTTCAACTTGTAAAAAACGTACTTTAACTTGTAAAAAACGTACTTTAACTTGTAAAAACGTACTTTAACTTGTCAAAACATAACTTTAACTTGTAAAAAACCTACTTTAACTTGTCAAAACGTAACTTTAACTTGTCAAAACATAAGTTTAAATTGTTAAAAACATACATTCACTTGTAAAAAACATAATTTAACTTGTCAAAAATGTGGTTTAACTTGTAACAAATGTAGTTTAACCTGTAGTAACGTACTTCAACTTGTAAAAAAAGTGCTTTAACTTGTAAAAAACCTACTTTAACTTGTCAAAACGTAACTTTAACTTGTCAAAACGTAAGTTTAACTTGTTAAAACCACACATTAACTTGTAAAAAAAGTACTTTAACTTCTAACAAACGTACTTTAACTTGTAAACACGTACTTCAACTTGTAAAAACGCATTTTAACTTGTCAAAACATAACTTTAACTTTTAAAAAACCTAGTTTAACTAGTCAAAACGTAACTTTAACTTGTCAAAACGTAAGTTTAACTTGTTAAAACCATATATTCACTAGTAAAAAACGTACTTTAACTTGTCAAAAATGTGGTTTAACTTGTAAAAAATGTATTTTAACGTGTCAAAATGTAACATTAACTTGTCATAACGTAACTTTAACTTGTTAAAAACGTACTTTAAGTTGTAAAAAACGTACTTAACTTGTACAAAATGTACTTTAACTGGTCAAAACGTAACTTTAACTTGTATAAAACCTACATTAACTTGTCAAAACGTAACATTCACTTGTCAAAACATAAGTTTAACTTGTTAAAGACATACATTAACTTGTAAAAAACGTAGTTAAACTTGTCAAAAATGTTGTTTAACTTGTAAGAAATATACTTTAACTTGTCAAAACGTACTTTAACTTGTAAAAAACCAACTTTAACTTGTCAAAACGTAACTTTAACTTGTCAAAACATAAGTTTAAATTGTTAAAAACATACATTCACTTGTAAAAAACATACTTTAACTTGTCAAAAAAGTGGTTAACTTGAACCAAATGTAGTTTAACCTGTAGTAACGTACTTCAACTTGTAAAAAAAGTGCTTTAACTTGAAAAAAACCTACTTTAACTTGTCAAAACGTAACTCTAACTTGTCAAAACGTAAGTTTAACTTGTTAAAACCACACATTAACTTGTAAATAAATTACTTTCACTTGTAACAAACGTACTTTAACTTGTAAAAACGTACTTCAACTTGTAAAAACGCACGTTAACTTGTCAAAACTTAACTTTAACTTTTAAAAAACCTACTTTAACTACTCAAAACGTAACTTTAACTTGTGAAAATGTAAGTTTAACTTGTTAAAACCATATATTCACTAGTAAAAAACGTACTTTAACTTGTCAAAAATGTGTTTTAACTTGTAACATATGTACTTTAACTTGGAAAAACATACTTCAACTTGTAAAAAACGTACTTTAACTTGTAAGAAACCTACTTTAACTTGTCAAAACGTAACTTTAATTTGTCAAAACGTAAGTTTAACTCTTTAAAAATGTAACTTAACTTCTCAAAACTTAACTTTAACTTGTAAAAAACGTACTTTAACTTGTCAAAATGTAATTTTAATGTGTCAAAACGTAACTTTAAGTTGTTAAAACGTAACTTTAACTTGTAAAAAACGTATTTCAACTTGTAAAAAACGTACTTCAACTTGTAAACCACTTGCTTTAACTTGTCAAAAACGTACTTCAACATGTATAAAACGTACTGTAACCTGTAAAAAATGTATTTTAACGTGTCAAAATGTAACTTTAACTTGTCATAACGTAACTTTAACTTGTTAAAAACGTACTTTAACTTGTAAAAAGTTACTTAACTTGTACAAAATGTAGTTTAACTGGTCAAAACGTAACTTTAACTTGTAAAAAACCTACTTTAACTTGTCAAAACGTAACTTTAACTTGTCAAAACATAAGTTTAAATTGTTAAAAACATACATTCACTTGTAAAAAACATAATTTAACTTGTCAAAAATGTGGTTTAACTTGTAACAAATGTAGTTTAACCTGTAGTAACGTACTTCAACTTGTAAAAAAAGTGCTTTAACTTGTAAAAAACCTACTTTAACTTGTCAAAACGTAACTTTAACTTGTCAAAACGTAAGTTTAACTTGTTAAAACCACACATTAACTTGTAAAAAAAGTACTTTAACTTCTAACAAACGTACTTTAACTTGTAAACACGTACTTCAACTTGTAAAAACGCATTTTAACTTGTCAAAACATAACTTTAACTTTTAAAAAACCTAGTTTAACTAGTCAAAACGTAACTTTAACTTGTCAAAACGTAAGTTTAACTTGTTAAAACCATATATTCACTAGTAAAAAACGTACTTTAACTTGTCAAAAATGTGGTTTAACTTGTAAAAAATGTATTTTAACGTGTCAAAATGTAACATTAACTTGTCATAACGTAACTTTAACTTGTTAAAAACGTACTTTAAGTTGTAAAAAACGTACTTAACTTGTACAAAATGTACTTTAACTGGTCAAAACGTAACTTTAACTTGTATAAAACCTACATTAACTTGTCAAAACGTAACATTCACTTGTCAAAACATAAGTTTAACTTGTTAAAGACATACATTAACTTGTAAAAAACGTAGTTAAACTTGTCAAAAATGTTGTTTAACTTGTAAGAAATATACTTTAACTTGTCAAAACGTACTTTAACTTGTAAAAAACCAACTTTAACTTGTCAAAACGTAACTTTAACTTGTCAAAACATAAGTTTAAATTGTTAAAAACATACATTCACTTGTAAAAAACATACTTTAACTTGTCAAAAAAGTGGTTAACTTGAACCAAATGTAGTTTAACCTGTAGTAACGTACTTCAACTTGTAAAAAAAGTGCTTTAACTTGAAAAAAACCTACTTTAACTTGTCAAAACGTAACTCTAACTTGTCAAAACGTAAGTTTAACTTGTTAAAACCACACATTAACTTGTAAATAAATTACTTTCACTTGTAACAAACGTACTTTAACTTGTAAAAACGTACTTCAACTTGTAAAAACGCACGTTAACTTGTCAAAACTTAACTTTAACTTTTAAAAAACCTACTTTAACTTGTCAAAACGTAACTTTAACTTGTCAAAACGTAAGTTTAACTTGTTAAAACCATATATTCACTAGTAAAAAACGTACTTTAACTTGTCAAAAATGTGGTTTAACTTGTAACATATGTACTTTAACTTGGAAAAACATACTTCAACTTGTAAAAAACGTACTTTAACTTGTAAGAAACCTACTTTAACTTGTCAAAACGTAACTTTAATTTGTCAAAACGTAAGTTTAACTCTTTAAAAATGTAACTTAACTTCTCAAAACTTAACTTTAACTTGTAAAAAACGTACTTTAACTTGTCAAAATGTAATTTTAATGTGTCAAAACGTAACTTTAAGTTGTTAAAACGTAACTTTAACTTGTAAAAAACGTATTTCAACTTGTAAAAAACGTACTTCAACTTGTAAACCACTTGCTTTAACTTGTAAAAAACGTACTTCAACATGTATAAAACGTACTGTAACCTGTAAAAAATGTATTTTAACGTGTCAAAATGTAACTTTAACTTGTCATAACGTAACTTTAACTTGTTAAAAACGTACTTTAACTTGTAAAAAGTTACTTAACTTGTACAAAATGTAGTTTAACTGGTCAAAACGTAACTTTAACTTGTAAAAAACCTACTTTAACTTGTCAAAACGTAACTTTAACTTGTCAAAACATAAGTTTAAATTGTTAAAAACATACATTCACTTGTAAAAAACATAATTTAACTTGTCAAAAATGTGGTTTAACTTGTAACAAATGTAGTTTAACCTGTAGTAACGTACTTCAACTTGTAAAAAAAGTGCTTTAACTTGTAAAAAACCTACTTTAACTTGTCAAAACGTAACTTTAACTTGTCAAAACGTAAGTTTAACTTGTTAAAACCACACATTAACTTGTAAAAAAAGTACTTTAACTTCTAACAAACGTACTTTAACTTGTAAACACGTACTTCAACTTGTAAAAACGCATTTTAACTTGTCAAAACATAACTTTAACTTTTAAAAAACCTACTTTAACTAGTCAAAACGTAACTTTAACTTGTCAAAACGTAAGTTTAACTTGTTAAAACCATATATTCACTAGTAAAAAACGTACTTTAACTTGTCAAAAATGTGGTTTAACTTGTAAAAAATGTATTTTAACGTGTCAAAATGTAACATTAACTTGTCATAACGTAACTTTAACTTGTTAAAAACGTACTTTAAGTTGTAAAAAACGTACTTAACTTGTACAAAATGTACTTTAACTGGTCAAAACGTAACTTTAACTTGTATAAAACCTACATTAACTTGTCAAAACGTAACATTCACTTGTCAAAACATAAGTTTAACTTGTTAAAGACATACATTAACTTGTAAAAAACGTAGTTAAACTTGTCAAAAATGTTGTTTAACTTGTAAGAAATATACTTTAACTTGTCAAAACGTACTTTAACTTGTAAAAAACCAACTTTAACTTGTCAAAACGTAACTTTAACTTGTCAAAACATAAGTTTAAATTGTTAAAAACATACATTCACTTGTAAAAAACATACTTTAACTTGTCAAAAAAGTGGTTAACTTGAACCAAATGTAGTTTAACCTGTAGTAACGTACTTCAACTTGTAAAAAAAGTGCTTTAACTTGAAAAAAACCTACTTTAACTTGTCAAAACGTAACTCTAACTTGTCAAAACGTAAGTTTAACTTGTTAAAACCACACATTAACTTGTAAATAAATTACTTTCACTTGTAACAAACGTACTTTAACTTGTAAAAACGTACTTCAACTTGTAAAAACGCACGTTAACTTGTCAAAACGTAACTTTAACTTTTAAAAAACCTACTTTAACTTGTCAAAACGTAACTTTAACTTGTCAAAACGTAAGTTTAACTTGTTAAAACCATATATTCACTAGTAAAAAACGTACTTTAACTTGTCAAAAATGTGGTTTAACTTGTAACAAATGAACTTTAACTTCTAAAAACGTACTTCAACTTGTAAAAAACGTACTTTAACTTGTAAGAAACCTACTTTAACTTGTCAAAACGTAACTTTAATTTGTCAAAACGTAAGTTTAACTCTTTAAAAATGTAACTTAACTTCTCAAAACTTAACTTTAACTTGTAAAAAACGTACTTTAACTTGTCAAAATGTAATTTTAATGTGTCAAAACGTAACTTTAAGTTGTTAAAACGTAACTTTAACTTGTAAAAAACGTATTTCAACTTGTAAAAAACGTACTTCAACTTGTAAACCACTTGCTTTAACTTGTCAAAAACGTACTTCAACATGTATAAAACGTACTGTAACCTGTAAAAAATGTATTTTAACGTGTCAAAATGTAACTTTAACTTGTCATAACGTAACTTTAACTTGTTAAAAACGTACTTTAACTTGTAAAAAGTTACTTAACTTGTACAAAATGTAGTTTAACTGGTCAAAACGTAACTTTAACTTGTAAAAAACCTACATTAACTTGTCAAAATATAACTTTCACTTGTCAAAACATAAGTTTAACTTGTTAAAGACATACATTAACTTGTAAAAAACGTAATTTAACTTGTCAAAAATGTGGTTTAACTTGTAAGAAATATACTTTAACTTGTAAAAACGTACTTCAGCTTGTAAAAAATGTACTTTAACTTGTAAAAAATCTACTTTCATTTATCAAAACGTAACCTTAATTTGTCAAAACGTAAGTTTAACTTGTTAAAAACACATATTAACTTGTAAAAAACGTACTTTAACTTCTCAAAAAAGTGGTTTAACTTGTAACAAATGTACATTAACTTAAAAAAACGTACTCCAACTTGTAAAAAAGTACTTCAACTTGTAAAAAATGTACTTTAACTTGTCAAAACGTAACTTTAACTTGTAAAAAACCTACTTTAACTTGTCAAAACGTACCTTTAACTTGTCAAAACATAAGTTTAAATTGTTAAAAACATACATTCACTTGTAAAAAACATACTTTAACTTGTCAAAAATGTGGTTTAACTTGTAACAAATGTACTTTAACCTGTAGTAACGTACTTCAACTTGTAAAAAAAGTGCTTTAACTTGTAAAAAACCGACTTTAACTTGTCAAAACGTAACTTTAACTTGTCAAAACGTTAGTTTAACTTGTTAAAAACACACATTAACTTGTAAAAAATGTACTTTAACTTTTCAAAAATGTGGTTTAACTTGTAACAAACGTACTTTAACTTGTAAAAACGTACTTCAACTTGTAAAAAACGTACTTTAACTTGTAAAAAACGTACCTTAACTTGTAAAAAACGTACTTTGACTTGTAAAAACGTATTTCAACTTGTAAAAACGGTCTTTAACTTGTCAAAACTTAACTTTAACTTTTAAAAAACCTACTTTAACTAGTCAAAACGTAACTTTAACTTGTTAAAACCATATATTCACAAGTAAAAAACGTACTTTAACTTGTCAAAAATGTGGTTTAACTTGTAACAAATGTACTTTAACTTGTAAAACCGTACTTCAACTTGTAAAAAACGTACTTTAACTTGTAAAAAACCTACTTTAACTTGTCAAAACGTAACTTTAATTTGTCAAAACGTAAGTTTAACTCTTTAAAAATGTAACTTAACTTGTCAAAACGTAACTTTAACTTGTAAAAAACGTACTTTAACTTGTCAAAATGTAATTTTAATGTGTCAAAACGTAACTTTAAGTTGTTCAAACGTAACTTTAACTTGTAAAAAACGTACTTCAACTTGTAAAAAACGTACTTCAACTTTTAAACCACTTGTTTTAACTTGTAAAAAACGTACTTCAACATGTATAAAATGTACTGTAACTTGTAAAAAATGTATTTTAACGTGTCAAAATGTAACTTTAACTTGTCAAAACGTAACTTTAACTTGTAAAAAACGTACTTAACTTGTACAAAATGTACTTTAACTTGTCAAAACGTAACTTTAACTTGTAAAAAACCTACTTTAACTTGTCAAAACGTAACTTTAACTTGTAAAAAACGTACTTTAATTTGTAAAAAACGTACTTTAACTTGTAAAAAACGTACTTTAACTTGAAAAAAACGTACTTTAACTTGTCAAAACGTAACTTTACCTTGTAAAAAACCTACTTTAACTTGTCAAAACGTAACTTTAACTTGTCAAAACATAAGTTTAAATTGTTAAAAACATACATTCACTTGTAAAAAACATACTTTAACTTGTCAAAAATGTGGTTTAACTTGTAACAAATGTACTTTAACATGTAGTAACGTACTTCAACTTGTAAAAAAAGTGCTTTAACTTGTAAAAAACCTACTTTAACTTGTCAAAACGTAACTTTAACTTATCAAAACGTTAGTTTAACTTGTTAAAAACACACATTAACTTGTAAAAAATGTACTTTAACTTGTCAAAAATGTGGTTTAACTTGTAACAAACGTACTTTAACTTGTAAAAACGTACTTCAACTTGTAAAAACAGACTTTAACTTCTAAAAAACGTACTTTAACTTGTAAAAAACGTACTTTAACTTGTAAAAACGTACTTCAACTTGTAAAAACGTACTTTAACTTGTCAAAACTTAACTTTAACTTTTAAAAAACCTACTTTAACTAGTCAAAACGTAACTTTAACTTGTCAAAACGTAAGTTTAACTTGTTAAAACCGTATCTTCACTAGTAAAAAACGTACTTTAACTTGTAAAAAATTCGGTTTAACTTGTAACAAATGTACTTTAACTTGTAAAAACGTACTTCAACTTGTAAAAAATGTACGTTAACTTGTAAAAAACCTACTTTAACTTGTCAAAACGTAACTTTAATTTGTCAAAACGTTAGTTTAACTCTTTAAAAATGTAACTTAACTAGTCAAAACGTAACTTTAACTTGTAAAAAACGGAATTTAACTTGTCAAAATGTAATTTTAATGTGTGAAAACGTAACTTTAAGTTGTTAACACGTAACTTTACCTGGTAAAAAATTTACTTGAACTTGTAAAAAACGTACTTCAACTTGTAAACCACTTGCTTTAACTTGTAAAAAACGTACTTCAACATGTATAAAACGTACTATAACTTGTAAAAAATGTATTTTAACGTGTCAAAATGTAACTTTAACTTGTCAAAACGTAACTTTAACTTGTTCAAAACGTACTTTAACTTGTAAAAACGTACTTAACTTGTAGAAAATGTACTTTAACTTGTCAAAACGTAACTTTAACTTCTAAAAAACCTACATTAACTTGTCAAAACGTAACTTTCACTTATCAAAACATTATTTTAACTTGTTAAAGACATACATTAACTTCTAAAAAACGTAGTTTAACTTGTCAAAAATGTGGTTTAACTTGTAAAAAATATACTTTAACTTGTAAAAATGTACTTCAACTTGTAAAAAACGTACTTTAACTTGTAAAAAATCTACTTTAATTTGTCAAAACGTAACTTTAATTTGTCAAAACGTAAGTTTAACTTGTTAAAAACCCTCATTAACTTGTAATAAAACGTACTTTAACTTTTCAAAAAAGTGGTTTAACTTATAACAAATGTACATTAACTTCTAAAAACATACTTCAACTTGTAAAAAACGTACTTTAACTTGTAAAAAACGTACTTTAACTTGTAAAAAACGTACTTTAACTTGTCAAAACGTAACTTTAACTTGTAAAAAACCTACTTTAACTTGTCAAAACGTAACTTTAACTTGTCAAAACATAAGTTTAAATTGTAAAAAACATACATTCACTTGTCAAAAACATACTTTAACTGATCAAAAATGTGGTTTAACTTGTAACAAATGTACTTTAACTTGTAGTAGCGTACTTCAACTTGTAAAAAAAGTACTTTAACTTGTAAAAATCCTACTTTAACTTGTCAAAACAAAAGTTTAATTTGTTAAAAACACACATTAACTTGTAAAAAATGTACTTTAACTTGTCAAAAATGTGGTTTAACTTGTAACAAACGTACTTTAACTTGTAAAAACGTACTTCAACTTGTAAAAAACGTACTTTAACTTGTAAAAAACGTACTTTAACTTGTAAAAAACGTACTTCAACTTGTAAAAACGTACTTCAACTTGTAAAAACGTACTTTAACTTGTCAAAACTTAACTTTAACTTTTAAAAAACCTACTTTAACTAGTCAAAACGTAACTTTAACTTGTCAAAACGTAAGTTTAACTTGTTAAAACCGTATCTTCACTAGTAAAAAACGTACTTTAACTTGTAAAAAATTCGGTTTAACTTGTAACAAATGTACTTTAACTTGTAAAAACGTACTTCAACTTGTAAAAAATGTACGTTAACTTGTAAAAAACCTACTTTAACTTGTCAAAACGTAACTTTAATTTGTCAAAACGTTAGTTTAACTCTTTAAAAATGTAACTTAACTAGTCAAAACGTAACTTTAACTTGTAAAAAACGGAATTTAACTTGTCAAAATGTAATTTTAATGTGTGAAAACGTAACTTTAAGTTGTTAACACGTAACTTTACCTGGTAAAAAATTTACTTGAACTTGTAAAAAACGTACTTCAACTTGTAAACCACTTGCTTTAACTTGTAAAAAACGTACTTCAACATGTATAAAACGTACTATAACTTGTAAAAAATGTATTTTAACGTGTCAAAATGTAACTTTAACTTGTCAAAACGTAACTTTAACTTGTTCAAAACGTACTTTAACTTGTAAAAACGTACTTAACTTGTAGAAAATGTACTTTAACTTGTCAAAACGTAACTTTAACTTCTAAAAAACCTACATTAACTTGTCAAAACGTAACTTTCACTTATCAAAACATTATTTTAACTTGTTAAAGACATACATTAACTTCTAAAAAACGTAGTTTAACTTGTCAAAAATGTGGTTTAACTTGTAAAAAATATACTTTAACTTGTAAAAATGTACTTCAACTTGTAAAAAACGTACTTTAACTTGTAAAAAATCTACTTTAATTTGTCAAAACGTAACTTTAATTTGTCAAAACGTAAGTTTAACTTGTTAAAAACCCTCATTAACTTGTAATAAAACGTACTTTAACTTTTCAAAAAAGTGGTTTAACTTATAACAAATGTACATTAACTTCTAAAAACATACTTCAACTTGTAAAAAACGTACTTTAACTTGTAAAAAACGTACTTTAACTTGTAAAAAATGTACTTTAACTTGTCAAAACGTAACTTTAACTTGTAAAAAACCTACTTTAACTTGTCAAAACGTAACTTTAACTTGTCAAAACATAAGTTTAAATTGTAAAAAACATACATTCACTTGTCAAAAACATACTTTAACTGATCAAAAATGTGGTTTAACTTGTAACAAATGTACTTTAACTTGTAGTAGCGTACTTCAACTTGTAAAAAAAGTACTTTAACTTGTAAAAATCCTACTTTAACTTGTCAAAACAAAAGTTTAATTTGTTAAAAACACACATTAACTTGTAAAAAACGTACTTTAAGTTATCAATAATGTGGTTTAACTTGTAACCAACGTACTTTAACTTGTAAAAACGTACTTCAACTTGTAAAAAACGTACTTTAACTTGTAAAAAAACGTACTTTAACTTGTAAAAAACGTACTTTAATTTGTAAAAACGTACTTTAACTTGTAAAAAAGTACTTTAACTTATCAAAACTTAACTTTAACTTTTAAAAAACTTACTTTAACTAGTCAAAACGTAACTTTAACTTGTCAAAACGTAAGTTTAACTTGTTAAAACCATATATTAACTAGTAAAAAACGTACTTTAACTTGTCAAAAATGTGGTTTAACTTGTAACAAATGTACTTTAACTTGTAAAAACGTACTTCAACTTGTAAAAAACGTACTTTAACTTGTAAAAAACCTAGTTTAACTTGTCAAAACGTACCTTTAATTTGTCAAAACGTAAGTTTAACTCTTTAAAAATGTAACTTAACTTGTAAAAAACGTACTTTAACTTGTCAAAATGTAATTTTAATGTGTCAAAACGTAACTTTAAGTTGTTAAAACGTAACTTTAACTTGTAAAAAACGTACTTCAACTTGTAAAAAACGTACTTCAACTTGTAAACCACTTGCTTTAACTTGTAAAAAAACGTACTTCAACATGTATAAAACGTATTCTAACTTGTAAAAATTGTATTTTAACGTGTCAAAATGTAACTTTAACTTGTCAAAACGTAACTTTAACTTGTTAAAAACGTACTTTAACTTGTAAAAACGTAACTTTAACTTGTCAAAACGTAACCTTAACTTGTAAAAAACCTACATTAACTTGTCAAAACGTAACTTTCACTTGTCAAAACATAAGTTTAACTTGTTAAAGACATACATTAACTTGTAAAAAACGTAGTTTAATTTGTCAAAAATGTGGTTTAACTTGTAAGAAATATACTTTAACTTGTAAAAACGTACTTCAACTTGTAAAAAACGTACTTTAAGTTGTAAAAAATCTACTTTAATTTATCAAAACGTAACTTTAATTTGTCAAAACGTAAGTTTAACTTGTTAAAAATACACATTAACTTGTAAAAAACGTACTTTAACTTCTCAAAAAAGTTGTTTAACTTGTAACAAATGTACTTTAACTTGTAAAAACGTACTTCAACTTCTAAAAAACGTACTTTAACTTGTAAAAAAAGTATTTTAACTTGTAAAAAACGTACTTTAACTTGTCAAAACGTAACTTTAACTTGTCAAAACGTAAGTTTAACTTGTTAAAAACATACATTAACTTGTAAAAAAAACGTAGTTTAACTTGTCAAAAATGTGGTTTAACTTGTAAGAAATGTACTTTAACTTGTAAAAATGTACTTCAACTTGTAAAAAACGTACTTTAACTTGTAAAAAATCTACTTTAATTTGTCAAAACGTAACTTTAATTTGTCAAAACGTAAGTTTAACTTGTTAAAAACCCTCATTAACTTGTAATAAAACGTACTTTAACTTTTCAAAAAAGTGGTTTAACTTATAACAAATGTACATTAACTTCTAAAAACATACTTCAACTTGTAAAAAACGTACTTTAACTTGTAAAAAACGTACTTTAACTTGTAAAAAACGTACTTTAACTTGTCAAAACGTAACTTTAACTTGTAAAAAACCTACTTTAACTTGTCAAAACGTAACTTTAACTTGTCAAAACATAAGTTTAAATTGTAAAAAACATACATTCACTTGTCAAAAACATACTTTAACTGATCAAAAATGTGGTTTAACTTGTAACAAATGTACTTTAACTTGTAGTAGCGTACTTCAACTTGTAAAAAAAGTACTTTAACTTGTAAAAATCCTACTTTAACTTGTCAAAACAAAAGTTTAATTTGTTAAAAACACACATTAACTTGTAAAAAACGTACTTTAAGTTATCAATAATGTGGTTTAACTTGTAACCAACGTACTTTAACTTGTAAAAACGTACTTCAACTTGTAAAAAACGTACTTTAACTTGTAAAAAAACGTACTTTAACTTGTAAAAAACGTACTTTAATTTGTAAAAACGTACTTTAACTTGTAAAAACGTACTTTAACTTATCAAAACTTAACTTTAACTTTTAAAAAACCTACTTTAACTAGTCAAAACGTAACTTTAACTTGTCAAAACGTAAGTTTAACTTGTTAAAACCATATATTAACTAGTAAAAAACGTACTTTAACTTGTCAAAAATGTGGTTTAACTTGTAACAAATGTACTTTAACTTGTAAAAACGTACTTCAACTTGTAAAAAACGTACTTTAACTTGTAAAAAACCTAGTTTAACTTGTCAAAACGTACCTTTAATTTGTCAAAACGTAAGTTTAACTCTTTAAAAATGTAACTTAACTTGTAAAAAACGTACTTTAACTTGTCAAAATGTAATTTTAATGTGTCAAAACGTAACTTTAAGTTGTTAAAACGTAACTTTAACTTGTAAAAAACGTACTTCAACTTGTAAAAAACGTACTTCAACTTGTAAACCACTTGCTTTAACTTGTAAAAAAACGTACTTCAACATGTATAAAACGTATTCTAACTTGTAAAAATTGTATTTTAACGTGTCAAAATGTAACTTTAACTTGTCAAAACGTAACTTTAACTTGTTAAAAACGTACTTTAACTTGTAAAAACGTAACTTTAACTTGTCAAAACGTAACCTTAACTTGTAAAAAACCTACATTAACTTGTCAAAACGTAACTTTCACTTGTCAAAACATAAGTTTAACTTGTTAAAGACATACATTAACTTGTAAAAAACGTAGTTTAATTTGTCAAAAATGTGGTTTAACTTGTAAGAAATATACTTTAACTTGTAAAAACGTACTTCAACTTGTAAAAAACGTACTTTAAGTTGTAAAAAATCTACTTTAATTTATCAAAACGTAACTTTAATTTGTCAAAACGTAAGTTTAACTTGTTAAAAATACACATTAACTTGTAAAAAACGTACTTTAACTTCTCAAAAAAGTTGTTTAACTTGTAACAAATGTACTTTAACTTGTAAAAACGTACTTCAACTTCTAAAAAACGTACTTTAACTTGTAAAAAAAGTATTTTAACTTGTAAAAAACGTACTTTAACTTGTCAAAACGTAACTTTAACTTGTCAAAACGTAAGTTTAACTTGTTAAAAACATACATTAACTTGTAAAAAAAACGTAGTTTAACTTGTCAAAAATGTGGTTTAACTTGTAAGAAATGTACTTTAACTTGTAAAAACGTCCTTCAACTTGTAAAAAACGTACTTTAACTTGTAAAAAATCTACTTTAATTTGTCA
>CATQIS010000025.1:0-232292 GCA_958296335.1 Urtica urens
ACATAACTTTAACTTGTTAAAAACGTAATTTAACTAGTTCAAAAACGTACTTCAACTTGTAAAAAACGTACTTTAACTTGAAAAAAACGTATTTTAACTTGTCAATATGTAACTTTAACTTGTCAAACTGGAACTTTAACTTGTTAAAAACGTACTTTAACTTGTAAAAAACGTAACTTTAACTTGTAAAAACCTAGTTTAACTTATCAAAACGTAACTTTAACTTGTCAAAAATGTGGTTTAACTTGTAACAAATGTACTTTAACTTGTAAAAAACGTACTTCAACTTGTAAAACACTTACTTTCACTTGTAAAAAACGTACTTCAACTTGTAAAAAACGTACCGTAACTTGTAAAAAACGTATTTTAACGTGTCAAAATATAACTTTAACTTGTCAAAACGTAACTTTAACTTGTAAAAAACGTATTTTAACTTGTAAAAAACGTACTTTAACTTGTCAAAACGTAACTTTAACTTTTAAAAAACCTAGTTTAACTTATCAAAACGTAATTTTAACTTGTCAAAACGTAACTTTAACATGTTAAAAACATACATTAACTTGTAAAAAACGTACTTTAACTTGTCAAAAATGTGGTTTAACTTGTAACAAATGTACTTTAACTTGTAAAAAACGTACGTCAACTTGTAAGACACTTACTTTAACTTGTAAAAAACATACTTCAACTTGTAAAAAACGTACCGTAACTTGTAAAAAACATATTTTAACGTGTCAAAATATAACTTTAACTTGTCAAAACGTAATTTTAACTTGTTAAAAACGTACTTTAACTTGTAAAAAACGTACTTTAACTTGTAAAAAATGTAATTTAACTTGTCAAAATGTACCTTTAACGTGTATAAAACCTACTTTAACTTATAGAAACGTAACTTTAACTTGTCAAAACGTAAGTTTAACTTGTTAAATACATACATTAACTGGTAAAAAACGTACTTTAACGTGTAAAAAATGTGGTTTAACCTGTAACAAATGTTCTTAAACTAGTAAAAAACGTACTTCAACTTGTAAAAAACGTACTTCAACTTGTAAAAAACGTACTTTAACTTGTAAAAACCGTACTTTAACTTGTCAAAACGTAACTTTAACTTGTAAAAACGTAAGTTTAACTTGTTAAAAACGTAATTTAAATGGTTAAAACGTAACTTTAACTTGTAAAAAACGTATTTTAACTTGTCAAAAACGTAACTTTAACTTGTTAAAAACGTACTTTAACTTGTAAAAAACGTATTTTAACTTGTCAAAACGTAACTTAAACTTCTTAAAAACGTACTTTAACTTGTAAAAAACGTATTTTAACTTGTCAAAACGTACTTTAACTTGTCAAAACGTAACTTTAACTTGTAAAAACGTACTTCAACTTGTAAAAAACGTACCGTAACTTGTAAAAAACGTATTTTAACGTGTCAAAATATAACTTTAACTTGTCAAAACGTAACTTTAACTTGTTAAAAACGTACTTCAACTTGTAAAAAACGTACTTTAACTTGTAAAAAACCGTACTTTAACTTGTCAAAACGTAACTTTAACTTGTCAAAACGTAAGTTTAACTTGTTAAAAACGTAATTTAACTTGTTAAAAACGTAACTTTAACTTGTAAAAACGTACTTTAACTTGTAAAAACGTATTTTAACTTGTCAAAACGTAACTTTAACTTGTTAAAAACGTACTTTAACTTGTAAAAAACGTATTTTTACTTGTCAAAACGTAACTTAAACTTCTTAAAAACGTACTTTAACTTGTAAAAAACGTATTTTAACTTGTCAAAACGTACTTTAACTTGTCTAAACGTAACTTTAACTTGTAAAAACGTACTTCAACTTGTAAAAAACGTACCGTAACTTGTAAAAAACGTATTTTAACGTGTCAAAATATAACTTTAACTTGTCAAAACGTAACTTTAACTTGTAAAAAACGTATTTTAACTTGTAAAAAACGTACTTTAACTTGTCAAAACGTAACTTTAACTTTTAAAAAACCTAGTTTAACTTATCAAAACGTAATTTTAACTTGTCAAAACGTAACTTTAACATGTTAAAAACATACATTAACTTGTAAAAAACGTACTTTAACTTGTCAAAAATGTGGTTTAACTTGTAACAAATGTACTTTAACTTGTAAAAAACGTACGTCAACTTGTAAGACACTTACTTTAACTTGTAAAAAACATACTTCAACTTGTAAAAAACGTACCGTAACTTGTAAAAAACATATTTTAACGTGTCAAAATATAACTTTAACTTGTCAAAACGTAATTTTAACTTGTTAAAAACGTACTTTAACTTGTAAAAAACGTACTTTAACTTGTAAAAAATGTAATTTAACTTGTCAAAATGTACCTTTAACGTGTATAAAACCTACTTTAACTTATCGAAACGTAACTTTAACTTGTCAAAACGTAAGTTTAACTTGTTAAATACATACATTAACTGGTAAAAAACGTACTTTAACGTGTAAAAAATGTGGTTTAACCTGTAACAAATGTTCTTAAACTAGTAAAAAACGTACTTCAACTTGTAAAAAACGTACTTCAACTTGTAAAAAACGTACTTTAACTTGTAAAAACCGTACTTTAACTTGTCAAAACGTAACTTTAACTTGTAAAAACGTAAGTTTAACTTGTTAAAAACGTAATTTAAATGGTTAAAACGTAACTTTAACTTGTAAAAAACGTATTTTAACTTGTCAAAACGTAACTTTAACTTGTTAAAAACGTACTTTAACTTGTAAAAAAACGTATTTTAACTTGTCAAAACGTAACTTAAACTTGTTAAAAACGTACTTTAACTTGTAAAAAACGTAATTTCAATTGTCAAAACGTACTTTAACTTGTCAAAACGTAACTTTAACTTGTAAAAACGTACTTCAACTTGTAAAAAACGTACCGTAACTTGTAAAAAACGTATTTTAACGTGTCAAAATATAACTTTTAACTTGTCAAAACGTAACTTTAACTTGTTAAAAACGTACTTCAACTTGTAAAAAACGTACTTTAACTTGTAAAAACCGTACTTTAACTTGTCAAAACGTAACTTTAACTTGTCAAAACGTAAGTTTAACTTGTTAAAAAACGTAATTTAACTTGTCAAAACGTAACTTTAACTTGTAAAAACGTACTTTAACTTGTAAAAAATGTATTTTAACTTGTCAAAAACGTAACTTTAACTTGTTAAAAACGTACTTTAACTTGTAAAAAACGTAATTTAACTTGTCAAAACGTAACTTAAACTTCTTAAAAACGTACTTTAACTTGTAAAAAACGTATTTTAACTTGTCAAAACGTACTTTAACTTGTCAAAACGTAACTTTAACTTGTAAAAACGTACTTCAACTTGTAAAAAACGTACCGTAACTTGTAAAAAACGTATTTTAACGTGTCAAAATATAACTTTAACTTGTCAAAACGTAACTTTAACTTGTTAAAAACGTACTTCATCTTGTAAAAAACGTACTTTAACTTGTAAAAACCGTACTTTAACTTGTCAAAACGTAACTTTAACTTGTCAAAACGTAAGTTTAACTTGTTAAAAACGTAATTTAACTGGTTAAAACGTAACTTTAACTTGTAAAAACGTACTTTAACTTGTAAAAAACGTATTTTAACTTGTCAAAACGTAACTTTAACTTGTTAAAAACGTACTTTAAATTGTAAAAAACGTATTTTAACTTGTCAAAACGTAACTTAAACTTCTTAAAAACGTACTTTAACTTGTAAAAAACGTATTTTAACTTGTCAAAACGTACTTTAACTTGTCAAAACGTAACTTTAACTTGTAAAAACGTACTTCAACTTGTAAAAAACGTACCGTAACTTGTAAAAAACGTATTTTAACGTGTCAAAATATAACTTTAACTTGTCAAAACGTAACTTTAACTTGTTAAAAACGTACTTCAACTTGTAAAAAACGTACTTTAACTTGTAAAAACCGTACTTTAACTTGTCAAAACGTAACTTTAACTTGTCAAAACGTAAGTTTAAATTGTTAAAAACGTAATTTAACTGGTTAAAACGTAAATTTAACTTGTAAAAACGTACTTTAACTTGTAAAAAACGTATTTTAACTTGTCAAAACGTAACTTTAACTTGTTAAAAACGTACTTTAACTTGTAAAAAACGTATTTTAACTTGTCAAAACGTAACTTAAACTTCTTAAAAACGTACTTTAACTTGTAAAAAATGTATTTTAACTTGTCAAAACGTACTTTAACTTGTCAAAACGTAACTTTAACTTGTAAAAACGTACTTCAACTTGTAAAAAACGTACCGTAACTTGTAAAAAATGTATTTTAACGTGTCAAAATATAACTTTAACTTGTCAAAACGTAACTTTAACTTGTTAAAAACGTATTTCAACTTGTAAAAAACGTACTTTAACTTGTAAAAACCGTACTTTAACTTGTCAAAACGTAACTTTAACTTGTCAAAACGTAAGTTTAACTTGTTAAAAACGTAATTTAACTGGTTAAAACGTAACTTTAACTTGTAAAAAACGTATTTTAACTTGTCATCACGTAACTTTAACTTGTTAAAAACGTACTTTAACTTGTAAAAAACATATTTTAACTTGTCAAAACGTAACTTAAACTTCTTAAAAACGTACTTTAACTTGTAAAAAACGTATTTTAACTTGTCAAAACATACTTTAACTTGTCAAAACGTAACTTTAACTTGTAAAAACGTACTTCAACTTGTAAAAAACGTACCGTAACTTGTAAAAAACGTATTTTAACGTGTCAAAATATAACTTTAACTTGTCAAAACGTAACTTTAACTTGTTAAAAACATACTTTAACTTGTAAAAAACGTATTTTAACTTGTAAAAAACGTACTTTAACTTGTCAAAACGTAACTTTAACTTTTAAAAAACCTAGTTTAACTTATGAAAACGTAATTTTAACTTGTCAAAACGTAACTTTAACATGTTAATAACATACATTAACTTGTAAAAAACGTACTTTAACTTGTCAAAAATGTGGTTTAACTTGTAACAAATGTACTTTAACTTGTAAAAAACGTACGTCAACTTGTAATACACTTACTTTAACTTGTAAAAAACATACTTCAACTTGTAAAAAACGTACCGTAACTTGTAAAAAACGTATTTTAACGTGTCAAAATATAACTTTAACTTGTCAAAACGTAATTTTAACTTGTTAAAAAACGTACTTTAACTTGTAAAAAACGTACTTTAACTTGTAAGAAATGTAATTTAACTTGTCAAAATGTACCTTTAACGTGTATAAAACCTACTTTAACTTATCGAAACGTAACTTTAACTTGTCAAAACGTAAGTTTAACTTGTTAAATACATACATTAACTGGTAAAAAACGTACTTTAACGTGTCAAAAATGTGGTTTAACTTGTAAAATATGTTCTTAAACTAGTAAAAAACGTACTTCAACTTGTAAAAAACGTACTTCAACTTGTAAAAAACGTACTTTAACTTGTAAAATATGTTCTTAAACTAGTAAAAAACGTACTTCAACTTGTAAAAAACGTAAGTTTAACTTGTTAAATACATACATTAACTGGTAAAAAACGTACTTTAACGTGTCAAAAATGTGGTTTAACTTGTAAAATATGTTCTTAAACTAGTAAAAAACGTACTTCAACTTGTAAAAAACGTACTTCAACTTGTAAAAAACGTACTTTAACTTGTAAAATATGTTCTTAAACTAGTAAAAAACGTACTTCAACTTGTAAAAAACGTAAGTTTAACTTGTTAAATACATACATTAACTGGTAAAAAACGTACTTTAACGTGTCAAAAATGTGGTTTAACTTGTAACATATGTTCTTAAACTAGTAAAAAACGTACTTCAACTTATAAAAAACGTACTTCAACTTGTAAAAAACGTACTTTAACTTGTAAAAACCGTACTTTAACTTGTCAAAACGTAACTTTAACTTGTCAAAACGTAAGTTTAACTTGTTAAAAACGTAATTTAACTGGTTAAAACGTAACTTTAACTTGTAAAAAACGTATTTTAACTTGTCAAAACGTAACTTTAACTTGTTAAAAACGTACTTTAACTTGTAAAAAACGTATTTTAACTTGTCAAAACGTAACTTAAACTTCTTAAAAACGTACTTTAACTTGTAAAAAACGTATTTTAACTTGTCAAAACGTACTTTAACTTGTCAAAACGTAACTTTAACTTGTAAAAACGTACTTCAACTTGTAAAAAACGTACCGTAACTTGTAAAAAACGTATTTTAACGTGTCAAAATATAACTTTAACTTGTCAAAACGTAACTTTAACTTGTTAAAAACGTACTT
Organism: Urtica urens; assembly: GCA_958296335.1. Classification (NCBI taxonomy): domain Eukaryota; kingdom Viridiplantae; phylum Streptophyta; class Magnoliopsida; order Rosales; family Urticaceae; genus Urtica; species Urtica urens. Next base: position 6,300 of record CATQIS010000025.1, read on the forward strand.
CAACTTGTAAAAAACGTACTTTAACTTGTAAAAACCGTACTTTAACTTGTCAAAACGTAACTTTAACTTGTCAAAACGTAAGTTTAACTTGTTAAAAACGTAATTTAACTGGTTAAAACGTAACTTTAACTTGTAAAAACGTACTTTAACTTGTAAAAACGTATTTTAACTTGTCAAAACGTAACTTTAACTTGTTAAAAACGTACTTTAACTTGTAAAAAACGTATTTTAACTTGTCAAAACGTAACTTAAACTTCTTAAAAACGTACTTTAACTTGTAAAAAACGTATTTTAACTTGTCAAAACGTACTTTAACTTGTCAAAACGTAACTTTAACTTGTAAAAACGTACTTCAACTTGTAAAAAACGTACCGTAACTTGTAAAAAACGTATTTTAACGTGTCAAAATATAACTTTAACTTGTCAAAACGTAACTTTAACTTGTTAAAAACGTACTTCATCTTGTAAAAAACGTACTTTAACTTGTAAAAACCGTACTTTAACTTGTCAAAACGTAACTTTAACTTGTCAAAACGTAAGTTTAACTTGTTAAAAACGTAATTTAACTGGTTAAAACGTAACTTTAACTTGTAAAAACGTACTTTAACTTGTAAAAACGTATTTTAACTTGTCAAAACGTAACTTTAACTTGTTAAAAACGTACTTTAAATTGTAAAAAACGTATTTTAACTTGTCAAAACGTAACTTAAACTTCTTAAAAACGTACTTTAACTTGTAAAAAACGTATTTTAACTTGTCAAAACGTACTTTAACTTGTCAAAACGTAACTTTAACTTGTAAAAACGTACTTCAACTTGTAAAAAACGTACCGTAACTTGTAAAAAACGTATTTTAACGTGTCAAAATATAACTTTAACTTGTCAAAACGTAACTTTAACTTGTTAAAAACGTACTTCAACTTGTAAAAAACGTACTTTAACTTGTAAAAACCGTACTTTAACTTGTCAAAACGTAACTTTAACTTGTCAAAACGTAAGTTTAAATTGTTAAAAACGTAATTTAACTGGTTAAAACGTAAATTTAACTTGTAAAAACGTACTTTAACTTGTAAAAAACGTATTTTAACTTGTCAAAACGTAACTTTAACTTGTTAAAAACGTACTTTAACTTGTAAAAAACGTATTTTAACTTGTCAAAACGTAACTTAAACTTCTTAAAAACGTACTTTAACTTGTAAAAAACGTATTTTAACTTGTCAAAACGTACTTTAACTTGTCAAAACGTAACTTTAACTTGTAAAAACGTACTTCAACTTGTAAAAAACGTACCGTAACTTGTAAAAAACGTATTTTAACGTGTCAAAATATAACTTTAACTTGTCAAAACGTAACTTTAACTTGTTAAAAACGTATTTCAACTTGTAAAAAACGTACTTTAACTTGTAAAAACCGTACTTTAAATTGTCAAAACGTAACTTTAACTTGTCAAAACGTAAGTTTAACTTGTTAAAAACGTAATTTAACTGGTTAAAACGTAACTTTAACTTGTAAAAAACGTATTTTAACTTGTCAAAACGTAACTTTAACTTGTTAAAAACGTACTTTAACTTGTAAAAAACGTATTTTAACTTGTCAAAACGTAACTTAAACTTCTTAAAAACGTACTTTAACTTGTAAAAAACGTATTTTAACTTGTCAAAACATACTTTAACTTGTCAAAACGTAACTTTAACTTGTAAAAACGTACTTCAACTTGTAAAAAACGTACCGTAACTTGTAAAACACGTATTTTAACGTGTCAAAATATAACTTTAACTTGTCAAAACGTAACTTTAACTTGTTAAAAACATACTTTAACTTGTAAAAAACGTATTTTACCTTGTAAAAAACGTACTTTAACTTGTCAAAACGTAACTTTAACTTTTAAAAAACCTAGTTTAACTTATGAAAACGTAATTTTAACTTGTCAAAACGTAACTTTAACATGTTAAAAACATACATTAACTTGTAAAAAACGTACTTTAACTTGTCAAAAATGTGGTTTAACTTGTAACGAATGTACTTTAACTTGTAAAAAACGTACGTCAACTTGTAATACACTTACTTTAACTTGTAAAAAACATACTTCAACTTGTAAAAAACGTACCGTAACTTGTAAAAAACGTATTTTAACGTGTCAAAATATAACTTTAACTTGTCAAAACGTAATTTTAACTTGTTAAAAACGTACTTTAACTTGTAAAAAACGTACTTTAACTTGTAAAAAATGTAATTTAACTTGTCAAAATGTACCTTTAACGTGTATAAAACCTACTTTAACTTATCGAAACGTAACTTTAACTTGTCAAAACGTAAGTTTAACTTGTTAAATACATACATTAACTGGTAAAAAACGTACTTTAACGTGTCAAAAATGTGGTTTAACTTGTAAAAAATGTTCTTAAACTAGTAAAAAACGTACTTCAACTTGTAAAAAACGTACTTCAACTTGTAAAAAACGTACTTTAACTTGTAAAAACCGTACTTTAACTTGTCAAAACGTAACTTTAACTTGTCAAAACGTAAGTTTAACTTGTTAAAAACGTAATTTAACTGGTTAAAACGTAACTTTAACTTGTAAAAACGTACTTTAACTTGTAAAAAACGTATTTTAACTTGTCAAAACGTAACTTTAACTTGTTAAAAACATACTTTAACTTGTAAAAAACGTATTTTAACTTGTCAAAACGTAACTTAAACTTCTTAAAAACGTACTTTAACTTGTAAAAAACGTATTTTAACTTGTCAAAACGTACTTTAACTTGTCAAAACGTAACTTTAACTTGTAAAAACGTACTTCAACTTGTAAAAAACGTACCGTAACTTGTAAAAAACGTATTTTAACGTGTCAAAATATAACTTTAACTTGTCAAAACGTAACTTTAACTTGTAAAAAACGTACTTCAACTTGTAAAAAACGTACTTTAACTTGTAAAAACCGTACTTTAACTTGTCAAAACGTAACTTTAACTTGTCAAAACGTAAGTTTAACTTGTTAAAAACGTAATTTAACTGGTTAAAACGTAAATTTAACTTGTAAAAACGTACTTTAACTTGTAAAAAACGTATTTTAACTTGTCAAAACGTAACTTTAACTTGTTAAAAACGTACTTTAACTTGTAAAAAACGTATTTTAACTTGTCAAAACGTAACTTAAACTTCTTAAAAACGTACTTTAACTTGTAAAAAACGTAATTTAACTTGTCAAAACGTACTTTAACTTGTCAAAACGTAACTTTAACTTGTAAAAACGTACTTCAACTTGTAAAAAACGTACCGTAACTTGTAAAAAACGTATTTTAACGTGTCAAAATATAACTTTAACTTGTCAAAACGTAACTTTAACTTGTTAAAAACGTATTTCAACTTGTAAAAAACGTACTTTAACTTGTAAAAACCGTACTTTAAATTGTCAAAACGTAACTTTAACTTGTCAAAACGTAAGTTTAACTTGTTAAAAACGTAATTTAACTGGTTAAAACGTAACTTTAACTTGTAAAAAACTTATTTTAACTTGTCAAAACGTAACTTTAACTTGTTAAAAACGTACTTTAACTTGTAAAAAACGTATTTTAACTTGTCAAAACGTAACTTAAACTTCTTAAAAACGTACTTTAACTTGTAAAAAACGTATTTTAACTTGTCAAAACATACTTTAACTTGTCAAAACGTAACTTTAACTTGTAAAAACGTACTTCAACTTGTAAAAAACGTACCGTAACTTGTAAAAAACGTATTTTAACGTGTCAAAATATAACTTTAACTTGTCAAAACGTAACTTTAACTTGTTAAAAACATACTTTAACTTGTAAAAAACGTATTTTACCTTGTAAAAAACGTACTTTAACTTGTCAAAACGTAACTTTAACTTTTAAAAAACCTAGTTTAACTTATGAAAACGTAATTTTAACTTGTCAAAACGTAACTTTAACATGTTAAAAACATACATTAACTTGTAAAAAACGTACTTTAACTTGTCAAAAATGTGGTTTAACTTGTAACAAATGTACTTTAACTTGTAAAAAACGTACGTCAACTTGTAATACACTTACTTTAACTTGTAAAAAACATACTTCAACTTGTAAAAAACGTACCGTAACTTGTAAAAAACGTATTTTAACGTGTCAAAATATAACTTTAACTTGTCAAAACGTAATTTTAACTTGTTAAAAACGTACTTTAACTTGTAAAAAACGTACTTTAACTTGTAAAAAATGTAATTTAACTTGTCAAAATGTACCTTTAACGTGTATAAAACCTACTTTAACTTATCGAAACGTAACTTTAACTTGTCAAAACGTAAGTTTAACTTGTTAAATACATACATTAACTGGTAAAAAACGTACTTTAACGTGTCAAAAATGTGGTTTAACTTGTAACAAATGTTCTTAAACTAGTAAAAAACGTACTTCAACTTGTAAAAAACGTACTTCAACTTGTAAAAAACGTACTTTAACTTGTAAAAACCGTACTTTAACTTGTCAAAACGTAACTTTAACTTGTCAAAACGTAAGTTTAACTTGTTAAAAACGTAATTTAACTGGTTAAAACGTAACTTTAACTTGTAAAAACGTACTTTAACTTGTAAAAAACGTATTTTAACTTGTCAAAACGTAACTTTAACTTGTTAAAAACGTACTTTAACTTGTAAAAAACGTATTTTAACTTGTCAAAACGTAACTTAAACTTCTTAAAAACGTACTTTAACTTGTAAAAAACGTATTTTAACTTGTCAAAACGTACTTTAACTTGTCAAAACGTAACTTTAACTTGTAAAAACGTACTTCAAATTGTAAAAAACGTACTGTAACTTGTAAAAAACGTATTTTAACGTGTCAAAATATAACTTTAACTTGTCAAAACGTAACTTTAACTTGTTAAAAACGTACTTCAACTTGTAAAAAACGTACTTTAACTTGTAAAAACCGTATTTTAACTTGTGAAAACGTAACTTTAACTTGTCAAAACGTAAGTTTAACTTGTTAAAAACGTAATTTAACTGGTTAAACGTAAATTTAACTTGTAAAAACGTACTTTAACTTGTAAAAAACGTATTTTAACTTGTTAAAACGTAACTTTAACTTGTTAAAAACGTACTTTAACTTGTAAAAAACGTATTTTAACTTGTCAAAACGTAACTTAAACTTCTTAAAAACGTACTTTAACTTGTAAAAAACGTATTTTAACTTGTCAAAACGTACTTTATTGTCAAAACGTAACTTTAACTTGTAAAAACGTACTTCAACTTGTAAAAAACGTACCGTAACTTGTAAAAAAACGTATTTTAACGTGTCAAAATATAACTTTAACTTGTCAAAACGTAACTTTAACTTGTTAAAAACGTACTTCAACTTGTAAAAAACGTACTTTAACTTGTAAAAACCGTACTTTAACTTGTCAAAACGTAACTTTAACTTGTCAAAACGTAAGTTTAACTTGTTAAAAACGTAATTTAACTGGTTAAAACGTAACTTTAACTTGTAAAAAACGTATTTTAACTTGTCAAAACGTAACTTTAACTTGTTAAAAACGTACTTTAACTTGTAAAAAACGTATTTTAACTTGTCAAAACGTAACTTAAACTTCTTAAAAACGTACTTTAACTAGTAAAAAACGTATTTTAACTTGTCAAAACGTACTTTAACTTGTCAAAACGTAACTTTAACTTGTAAAAACGTACTTCAACTTGTAAAAAACGTACCGTAACTTGTAAAAAACGTATTTTAACGTGTCAAAATCTAACTTTAACTTGTCAAAACGTAACTTTAACTTGTTAAAAACATACTTTAACTTGTAAAAAACGTATTTTAACTTGTAAAAAACGTACTTTAACTTGTCAAAACGTAACTTTAACTTTTAAAAAACCTAGTTTAACTTATCAAAACGTAATTTTAACTTGTCAAAACGTAACTTTAACATGTTAAAAACATACATTAACTTGTAAAAAACGTACTTTAACTTGTCAAAAATGTGGTTTAACTTGTAACAAATGTACTTTAACTTGTAAAAAACGTACTTCAACTTGTAAGACACTTACTTTAACTTGTAAAAAACATACTTCAACTTGTAAAAAACGTACCGTAACTTGTAAAAAACGTATTTTAACGTGTCAAAATATAACTTTAACTTGTCAAAACGTAATTTTAACTTGTTAAAAACGTACTTTAACTTGTAAAAAACATACTTTAACTTGTAAAAAATGTAATTTAACTTGTCAAAATGTACCTTTAACGTGTATAAAACCTACTTTAACTTATCGAAACGTAACTTTAACTTGTCAAAACGTAAGTTTAACTTGTTAAATACATACATTAACTTGTAAAAACCGTACTTTAACGTGTCAAAAATGTTGTTTAACTTGTAACAAATGTATTTAAACTAGTAAAAAACGTACTTCAACTTGTAAAAAACGTACTTTAACTTGTAAAAACCGTACTTTAACTTGTCAAAACGTAACTTTAACTTGTCAAAACGTAAGTTTAACTTGTTAAAAACGTAATTTAACTGGTTAAAACGTAACTTTAACTTGTAAAAACGTACTTTAACTTGTAAAAAACGTATTTTAACTTGTCAAAACGTAACTTTAACTTGTTAAAAACGTACTTTAACTTGTAAAAAACGTATTTTAACTTCTCAAAACGTAACTTAAACTTCTTAAAAATGTACTTTAACTTGTAAAAAACGTATTTTAACTTGTCAAAACGTACTTTAACTTGTCAAAACGTAACTTTAACTTGTAAAAACGTACTTCAACTTGTAAAAAACGTACCGTAACTTGTAAAAAACGTATTTTAACGTGTCAAAATATAACTTTAACTTGTCAAAACGTAACTTTAACTTGTTAAAAACGTACTTCAACTTGTAAAAAACGTACTTTAACTTGTAAAAACCGTACTTTAACTTGTCAAAACGTAACTTTAACTTGTCAAAACGTAAGTTTAACTTGTTAAAAACGTAATTTAACTGGTTAAAACGTAACTTTAACTTGTAAAAACGTACTTTAACTTGTAAAAACCGTACTTTAACTTGTCAAAACGTAACTTTAACTTGTCAAAACGTAAGTTTAACTTGTTAAAAACGTAATTTAACTGGTTAAAACGTAACTTTAACTTGTAAAAACGTACTTTAACTTGTAAAAAACGTATTTTAACTTGTCAAAACGTAACTTTAACTTGTTAAAAACGTACTTTAACTTGTAAAAAACGTATTTTAACTTGTCAAAACGTAACTTAAACTTCTTAAAAACGTACTTTAACTTGTAAAAAACGTATTTTAACTTGTCAAAACGTACTTTAACTTGTCAAAACGTAACTTTAACTTGTAAAAACGTACTTCAACTTGTAAAAAACGTACCGTAACTTGTAAAAAACGTATTTTAACGTGTCAAAATATAACTTTAACTTGTCAAAACGTAACTTTAACTTGTTAAAAACGTACTTCAACTTGTTAAAAACGTACTTTAACTTGTAAAAAACGTATTTTAACTTGTCAAAACGTAACTTAAACTTCTTAAAAACGTACTTTAACTAGTAAAAAACGTATTTTAACTTGTCAAAACGTACTTTAACTTGTCAAAACGTAACTTTAACTTGTAAAAACGTACTTCAACTTGTAAAAAACGTACCGTAACTTGTAAAAAACGTATTTTAACGTGTCAAAATATAACTTTAACTTGTCAAAACGTAACTTTAACTTGTTAAAAACATACTTTAACTTGTAAAAAACGTATTTTAACTTGTAAAAAACGTACTTTAACTTGTCAAAACGTAACTTTAACTTTTAAAAAACCTAGTTTAACTTATCAAAACGTAATTTTAACTTGTCAAAACGTAACTTTAACATGTTAAAAACATACATTAACTTGTAAAATGTACTTTAACTTGTCAAAAATGTGGTTTAACTTGTAACAAATGTACTTTAACTTGTAAAAAACGTACGTCAACTTGTAAGACACTTACTTTAACTTGTAAAAAACATACTTCAACTTGTAAAAAACGTACCGTAACTTGTAAAAAACGTATTTTAACGTGTCAAAATATAACTTTAACTTGTCAAAACGTAATTTTAACTTGTTAAAAACGTACTTTAACTTGTAAAAAACATACTTTAACTTGTAAAAAATGTAATTTAACTTGTCAAAATGTACCTTTAACGTGTATAAAACCTACTTTAACTTATCGAAACGTAACTTTAACTTGTCAAAACGTAAGTTTAACTTGTTAAATACATACATTAACTGGTAAAAAACGTACTTTAACGTGTCAAAAATGTTGTTTAACTTGTAACAAATGTTCTTAAACTAGTAAAAAACGTACTTCAACTTGTAAAAAACGTACTTCAACTTGTAAAAACCGTACTTTAACTTGTCAAAACATAACTTTAACTTGTCAAAACGTAAGTTTAACTTGTTAAAAACGTAATTTAATTGGTTAAAACGTAACTTTAACTTGTAAAAACGTACTTTAACTTGTAAAAAACGTATTTTAACTTGTCAAAACGTAACTTTAACTTGTTAAAAACGTACTTTAACTTGTAAAAAACGTATTTTAACTTGTCAAAACGTAACTTAAACTTCTTAAAAATGTACTTTAACTTGTAAAAAACGTATTTTAACTTGTCAAAACGTACTTTAACTTGTCAAAACGTAACTTTAACTTGTAAAAACGTACTTCAACTTGTAAAAAACGTACCGTAACTTGTAAAAAACGTATTTTAACGTGTCAAAATATAACTTTAACTTGTCAAAATGTAACTTTAACTTGTTAAAAACGTACTTCAACTTGTAAAAAACGTACTTTAACTTGTAAAAACCGTACTTTAACTTGTCAAAACGTAACTTTAACTTGTCAAAACGTAAGTTTAACTTGTTAAAAACGTAATTTAACTGGTTAAAACGTAACTTTAACTTGTAAAAACGTACTTTAACTTGTAAAAACCGTACTTTAACTTGTCAAAACGTAACTTTAACTTGTCAAAACGTAAGTTTAACTTGTTAAAAACGTAATTTAACTTGTCAAAACGTAACTTTAACTTGTAAAAACGTACTTTAACTTGTAAAAAACGTATTTTAACTTGTCAAAACGTAACTTTAACTTGTTAAAAACGTACTTTAACTTGTAAAAAACGTATTTTAACTTGTCAAAACGTAACTTAAACTTCTTAAAAACGTACTTTAACTTGTAAAAAACGTATTTTAACTTGTCAAAACGTACTTTAACTTGTCAAAACGTAACTTTAACTTGTAAAAACGTACTTCAACTTGTAAAAAACGTACCGTAACTTGTAAAAAACGTATTTTAACGTGTCAAAATATAACTTTAACTTGTCAAAACGTAACTTTAACTTGTTAAAAACGTACTTTAACTTGTAAAAAACGTACTTTAACTTGTAAAAACCGTACTTTAACTTGTCAAAACGTAACTTTAACTTGTCAAAACGTAAGTTTAACTTGTTCAAAACGTAATTTAACTGGTTAAAACGTAACTTTAACTTGTAAAAAACGTATTTTAACTTGTCAAAACGTAACTTTAACTTGTTAAAAACGTACTTTAACTTGTAAAAAACGTATTTTAACTTGTCAAAACGTAACTTAAACTTCTTAAAAACGTACTTTAACTTGTAAAAAACGTATTTTAACTTGTCAAAACGTACTTTAACTTGTCAAAACGTAACTTTAACTTGTAAAAACGTACTTCAACTTGTAAAAAACGTACCGTAACTTGTAAAAAACGTATTTTAACGTGTCAAAATATAACTTTAACTTGTCAAAACGTAACTTTAACTTGTTAAAAACGTAGTTTAACTTGTAAAAAACGTACTTTAACTTGTAAAAAACGTACTTTAACTTGTCAAAACGTAACTTTAACTTGTCAAAACGTAAGTTTAACTTGTTCAAAACGTAATTTAACTGGTTAAAACGTAACTTTAACTTGTAAAAAACGTATTTTAACTTGTCAAAACGTAACTTTAACTTGTTAAAAACGTACTTTAACTTGTAAAAAACGTATTTTAACTTGTCAAAACGTAACTTAAACTTCTTAAAAACGTACTTTAACTTGTAAAAAACGTATTTTAACTTGTCAAAACGTACTTTAACTTGTCAAAACGTAACTTTAACTTGTAAAAACGTACTTCAACTTGTAAAAAACGTACCGTAACTTGTAAAAAACGTATTTTAACGTATCAAAATATAACTTTAACTTGTCAAAACGTAACTTTAACTTGTTAAAAACATACTTTAACTTGTAAAAAACGTACTTTAACTTGTAAAAAACGTACTTTAACTTGTCAAAACGTAACTTTAACTTGTAAAAAATCTACTTTAACTTATCAAAACGTAATTTTAACTTGTCAAAACGTAACTTTAACATGTTAAAAACATACATTAACTTGTAAAAAACGTACTTTAACTTGTCAAAAATGTGGTTTAACTTGTAACAAATGTACTTTAACTTGTAAAAAACGTACGTCAACTTGTAAGACACTTACTTTAACTTGTAAAAAACATACTTCAACTTGTAAAAAACGTACCGTAACTTGTAAAAAACGTATTTTAACGTGTCAAAATATAAATTTAACTTGTCAAAACGTAATTTTAACTTGTTAAAAACGTACTTTAACTTGTAAAAAACGTACTTTAACTTGTAAAAAATGTAATTTAACTTGTCAAAATGTACCTTTAACGTGTATAAAACCTACTTTAACTTATCGAAACGTAACTTTAACTTGTCAAAACGTAAGTTTAACTTGTTAAATACATACATTAACTGGTAAAAAACGTACTTTAACGTGTCAAAAATGTGGTTTAACTTGTAAAAAATGTTCTTAAACTAGTAAAAAACGTACTTCAACTTGTAAAAAACGTACTTTAACTTGTAAAAAACGTACTTTAACTTGTTAAAACGTATTTTTAACTTGTCAAAACGTAAGTTTAACTTATTAAAAACGTAATTTAACTTGTCAAAAGGTAACTTTAACTTGTAAAAACGTACTTTAAGTTGTAAAAAACGTATTTTAACTTGTCAAAACGTAAGTTGAACTTGTTAAAAACGTACTTTAACTTGTAAAACACGTAATTTAACTTGTCAAAATGTAACTTTAACTTGTTAAAACGTAACTTTAACTTCTTAAAAACGTACTTTAACTTGTAAAAAACATAATTTCAATTGTCAAAATGTAACTTTAACTTGTCAAAACGTAACTTTAACTTGTTCAAAACGTACTTCAACTAGTTAAAAACGTACTTCAACTTGTAAAAATTGTACTTTAACTTGTAAAAAAAGTAATTTAACTTGTCAAAATGTAATTTTAACTTGTTAAAACGTAACTTTAACTTGTTAAAAACGTACTTTAATTTGTAAAAAACGTAATTTAACTTGTCAAAATATAATTTTAACTTGTCAAAACGTAACTATAACTTGTTAAAAACGTACTTTAACTTGTAAAAAACGTACTTTAACTTGTAAACAACCGTATTTTATCTTGATAATATGTAACTTTAACTTGTCAAAACGGAACTTTAACTTGTGAAAAACGTACTTTAAATTGTAAAAAACGTACTTTAACTTGTAAAAAACGTACTTTAACTTGTCAAAACGTAACTTTAAGTAATTAAGAAAGTACTTTAACTTGTAAAAAATGTAATTTAAGTTGTCAAAATGTAACTTTAACTTGTCAAAACGTAACTCTAAATTGTTAAAAACGTACTTTAACTAGTTCAAAACGTACTTTAACTTGTAAAAAACGTACTTTAACTTGTAAAAAACGTATTTTAACTTGTCAATATGTAAATTTAACTTGTCAAAATGGAACTTTAACTTGTTAAAACCGTACTTTAACTTGTAAAAAACGTACTTTAACTTGTAAAAACGTAACTTTAACTTGTAAAAATCATACATTAACTAGTAAAAAGCATACTTTAACTTGTCAAAAATGTGGTTTAACTTGTAACAAATGTACTTTAACTTGTAAAAAACGTACTTCAACTTGTAAAACACTTACTTTAACTTGTAAAAAACGTACTTCAACTTGTAAAAAACGTACTTTAACTTGTAAAAAACGTATTTTAACGTGTCAAAATGTAACTTTAACTTGACGAAACGTTAGTTTAACTTGTTCAATACGTACTTTATCTTGTAAAAAACGTAATTTAACTTGTCAAAATGTAACTTTAACATGTTAAAATGTAACTTTAACCTGTCAAAATGTAACTTTAACTTGTCAAAACGTAACTTTAACTTGTTAAAACCGTACTTTAACTTATAAAAAACGTACTTTAACTTGTAAAAAACGTACTTTAACTTGTCAAAATGTAACTTTATCTTGTAAAAAACCTACTTTAACTTGTCAAAACGTAACTTTAACTTGTCAGTAAGTTTAACTTGTTAAAAACATGCATTAACTTGTAAAAAAACGTACTTTAACTTGTTAAAAATGTGGTTTAACTTGTAACAAATGTACTTTAACTGGTAAAAAACGTACTTCAACTTGTAAAAAACGTACTTTAACTTGTAAAAACCGTACTTTAACTTGTCAAAACGTAACTTTAACTTGTCAAAACGTAAGTTTAACTTGTTAAAAACGTAATTTAACTGGTTAAAACGTAACTTTAACTTGTAAAAACGTACTTTAACTTGTAAAAAACGTATTTTAACTTGTCAAAACGTAACTTTAACTTGTTAAAAACGTACTTTAACTTGTAAAAAACGTATTTTAACTTGTCAAAACGTAACTTAAACTTCTTAAAAATGTACTTTAACTTGTAAAAAACGTATTTTCAATTCTGAAAATGTAACTTTAACTTGTCAAAACGTAACTTTAACTTGTCAAAACGTAACTTTAACTTGTTAAAAACGTACTTTAACTTGTAAAAAACGTAGTTTAACTTGTAAAAACTGTAATTTAACTTGTCAAAATGTAATTTTAACTTGTCAAAACGTAACTTTAACTTGTTAAAAAGTACTTTAACTAGTAAAAAATGTATTTTAACTAGTAAAAAACGTATTTTAACTTGTCAAAACGTAACTTTAACTTGTTAAGAACTTACTCTAACTTGTAAAAAACATACTTCAACTTGTAAAACACATACTTTAACTTGTAAAAACCGTATTTTATCTTGTCAATATGTAACTTTAACTTGTCAATACAGAACTTTAACTTGTTAAAAACGTACTTTAAATTGTAAAAATCGTACTTTAACTTGTAAAAAACGTACTTTAACTTGTCAAAAACGTACTTTAACTTGTCAAAAACCTACTTTAACTTATCAAAACGTAACTTTAACTTTTAAAAACATATGTTTAACTTGTTAAAAATATACATTAACTTGTAAAAAAACGCACTTTAACTTGTCAAAAATGAGGTTTAACTTGTAACAAATGTACTTTAACTTGTAAAAAGCGTACTTCAACTTGTAAAAAACGTACTTTAACTTGTAAAAAACTTAATTTAACTTGTCAAAACGTAACTTTAACTTGTCAAAACTCAAGTTTAACTTGTTAAAAACGTAATTTAACTTGTCAAAACATAACTTTAACTTGTTAAAAACGTACTTTAACTTGTAAAAAACGTATTTTAACTTGTCGAAACGTAACTTAAACTTCTTAAAAACGTACTTTAACTTGTAAAAAACGTAATTTCAATTCTGAAAATGTAACTTTAACTTGTCAAAACGTAACTTTAACTTGTTAAAAACGTACTTTAACTTGTAAAAAACGTACTTTAACTTGTAAAAACTGTAATTTAACTTGTCAAAATGTAATTTTAACTTGTCAAAACGTAACTTTAACTTGTTAAAAAGTACTTTAACTAGTAAAAAATGTATTTTAACTAGTAAAAAACGTATTTTAACTTGTCAAATTGTAACTTTAACTTGTTAAAAACTTACTCTAACTTGTAAAAAACATACTTCAACTTGTAAAACACATACTTTAACTTGTAAAAACCGTATTTTATCTTGTCAATATGTAACTTTAACTTGTCAAACGGAACTTTAACTTGTTAAAAACGTACTTTAAATTGTAAAAAACGTACTTTAACTTGTAAAAAACGTAATTTAACTTGTCAAAATGTAACTTTAACTTGTAAAAAACCTACTTTAACTTATCAAAACGTAACTTTAACTTGTAAAAACATATGTTTAACTTGTTAAAAATATACATTAACTTGTAAAAAAACGTACTTTAACTTGTCAAAAATGTGGTTTAATTTGTAGCAAATGTACTTTAACTTGTAAAAAACTTACTTCAACTTGTAAAAAACGTACTTTAACTTGTAAAAAACCTACTTTAACTTGTCAAAACGTAACTTTAACTTGTCAAAACTCAAGTTTAACTTGTTAAAAACGTAATTTAACTTGTCAAAACGTTACTTTAACTTGTAAAAACGTACTTTAACTTGTAAAAAACGTATTTTAACTTGTCAAAACGTAACTTTAACTTGTTAAAAACGAACTTTAACTTGTAAAAAACGTAATTTAACTTGTCAAAAGGTAACTTTAACTTGTCAAAATGTAACTTCAACTTGTTAAAAACGTACTTTAACTTGTAAAAAACGTATTTTAACTTGTCCAAACGTAACTTTAAATTGTTAAAAACGTACTTTAACTTGTAAAAAACGTAATTTCAATTGTCAAAATGTAACTTTAACTTGTCAAAACGTAACATTAACTTGTTAAAAACGTACTTTAACTAATTAAAAACGTACATCAACTTGTAAAAAACGTACTTTAACTAGGAAAAAACGTATTTTAACTTGACAAAACGTATCGTTTACTTGTTAAAAACTTACTTTAACTTGTAAAAAACGTACTTCAACTTGTAAAACACATACTTTAATTTGTAAAAACCGTATTTTATCTTGTCAATATGTAACTTTAACTTGTCAAAACGGAACTTTAACTTGTTGTAAAAAACGTACTTTAACTTGTAAAAAACGTAATTTAACTTGTCAAAATGTAACTTTAACTTGTAAAAAACCTACTTTAACTTATCAAAACGTAACTTTAACTTGTAAAAACATAAGTTTAAATTGTTAAAAATATACATTAACTTGTAAAAAAACGTACTTTAACTTGTCAAATATGTAGTTTAACTTGTAACAAATGTACTTTAACTTGTAAAAAACGTACTTCAATTTGTAAAAAACGTATTTTAACTTGTAAAACACCTACTTAAACTTGTCAAAACGTAACTTTAACTTGTCAAAACTCAAGTTTAACTTGTTAAAAACGTAATTTAACTTGTCAAAACGTTACTTTAACTTGTAAAAACGTACTTTAACTTGTAAAAAACGTATTTTAACTTGTCAAAACGTAACTTTAACTTGTTAAAAACGAACTTTAACTTGTAAAAAACGTAATTTAACTTGTCAAAATGTAACTTTAACTTGTCAAAATGTAACTTTAACTTGTTAAAAAACGTACTTTAACTTGTAAAAAACGTATTTTAACTTGTCAATATGTAACTTTAAATTGTTAAAAACGTACTTTAACTTGTAAAAAACGTAATTTCAACTGTCAAAATGTAACTTTAACTTGTCAAAACGTAACATTAACTTGTTAAAAACGTACTTTAACTAATTAAAAACGTACATCAACTTGTAAAAAACGTACTTTAACTAGGAAAAAACGTATTTTAACTTGACAAAACGTATCGTTTACTTGTTAAAAACTTACTTTAACTTGTAAAAAACGTACTTCAACTTGTAAAACACATACTTTAATTTGTAAAAACCGTATTTTATCTTGTCAATATGTAACTTTAACTTGTCAAAACGGAACTTTAACTTGTTGTAAAAAACGTACTTTAACTTGTAAAAAACGTAATTTAACTTGTCAAAATGTAACTTTAACTTGTAAAAAACCTACTTTAACTTATCAAAACGTAACTTTAACTTGTAAAAACATAAGTTTAACTTGTTAAAAATATACATTAACTTGTAAAAAAACGTACTTTAACTTGTCAAAAATGTGGTTTAACTAGTAACAAATGTACTTTAACTTGTAAAAAACGTACTTCAACTTGTAAAAAACGTACTTTAACTTGTAAAAAACCTACTTTAACTTGTCAACACG
The DNA here is from genome assembly GCA_958296335.1 of Urtica urens. Classification (NCBI taxonomy): domain Eukaryota; kingdom Viridiplantae; phylum Streptophyta; class Magnoliopsida; order Rosales; family Urticaceae; genus Urtica; species Urtica urens. The sequence continues at coordinate 22,371 of CATQIS010000025.1, forward strand.
TAACTTTAACTTGTCAAAACTCAAGTTTAACTTGTTAAAAACGTAATTTAACTTGTCAAAACGTTACTTTAACTTGTAAAAACGTACTTTAACTTGTAAAAAACGTATTTTAACTTGTCAAAACGTAACTTTAACTTGTTAAAAACGAACTTTAACTTGTAAAAAAATAATTTAACTTGTCAAAATGTAACTTTAACTTTTCAAAATATAACTTTAACTTGTTAAAAACGTACTTTAACTTGTAAAAAACGTATTTTAACTTGTCCAAACGTAACTTTAAATTGTTAAAAACGTACTTTAACTTGTAAAAAACATAATTTCCATTGTCAAAATGTAACTTTAACTTGTCAAAACGTAACTTTAACTTGTTAAAAACGTACTTTAACTAATTAAAAACGTACATCAACTTGTAAAAAACGTACTTTAACTAGTAAAAAACGTAATTTAACTTGTCAAAATGTAATTTTAACTTGTAAAAACATAACTTTATCTTGTTAAAAACATACTTTAACTTGTAAATATGTATTTTAATTTGTAAAAAATGTATTTTAACTTGTCAAAACGTAACTTTTACTTGTTAAAAACGTACTTTAACTTGTAAAAAACGTAATTTCAATTGTCAAAATGTAACTTTAACTTGTCAAAACGTAACATTAACTTGTTAAAAACGTACTTTAACTAATTAAAAACGTACATCAACTTGTAAAAAACGTACTTTAACTAGTAAAAAACGTATTCTAACTTGTCAAAACGTAACTTTTACTTGTTAAAAACTTACTTTAACTTGTAACAAACGTAATTTCAATTGTCAAAATGTAACTTTTACTTGTTAAAAACTTACTTTAACTTGTAAAAAACGTACTTCAACTTGAAAAACAAAGACTTTAACTTTAACTTGTTAAAAACGTACTTTAACTAATTAAAAACGTACATCAACTTGTAAAACGTACTTTAACTAGTAAAAAACGTATTTTAACTTGTCAAAATGTAACTTTTACTTGTTAAAAACGTACTTTAACTAATTAAAAACGTACATCAACTTGTAAAAAACGTACTTTAACTAGTAAAAAACGTATTCTAACTTGTCAAAACGTAACTTTTACTTGTTAAAAACTTACTTTAACTTGTAACAAACGTAATTTCAATTGTCAAAATGTAACTTTTACTTGTTAAAAACTTACTTTAACTTGTAAAAAACGTACTTCAACTTGAAAAACACAGACTTTAACTTTAACTTGTTAAAAACGTACTTTAACTAATTAAAAACGTACATCAACTTGTAAAACGTACTTTAACTAGTAAAAAACGTATTTTAACTTGTCAAAACGTAACTTTTACTTGTTAAAAACGTACTTTAACTAATTAAAAACGTACATCAACTTGTAAAAAACGTACTTTAACTAGTAAAAAACGTATTTTAACTTGTCAAAACGTAACTTTTACTTGTTAAAAACTTACTTTAACTTGTAAAAAACGTACTTCAACTTGTAAAACACATACTTTAACTTGTAAAAACCGTATTTTATTTTGTCAATATGTAACTTTAACTTGTTAAAATGGAACTTTAACTTGTTAAAAACGTACTTTAAATTGTAAAAAACGTACAATAACTTGTAAAAAACGTAATTTTAACTTGTAAAAACGTAACTTTAACTTGTAAAAATCATAAATTAACTAGTAAAAAGCATACTTTAACTTGTCAAAAATGTGGTTTAACTTGTAACAAATGTACTTTAACTTGTAAAAAACGTACTTCAACTTGTAAAACACTTACTTTAACTTGTAAAAAACGTACTTCAACTTGTAAAAAACGTACTTTATCTTGTAAAAAACGTATTTTAACGTGTCAAAATGTAACTTTAACTTGACGAAACGTAAGTTTAACTTGTTCAATACGTACTTTATCTTGTAAAAAACGTAATTTAACTTGTCAAAATGTAACTTTAACATGTTAAAATGTAACTTTAACCTGTCAAAATGTAACTTTAACTTGTCAAAACGTAACTTTAACTTGTTAAAACCGTACTTTAACTTATAAAAAACGTACTTTAACTTGTAAAAAACGTACTTTAACTTGTCAAAATGTAACTTTATCTTGTAAAAAACCTACTTTAACTTGTCAAAACGTAACTTTAACTTGTCAGTAAGTTTAACTTGTTAAAAACATGCATTAACTTGTAAAAAAACGTACTTTAACTTGTTAAAAATGTGGTTTAACTTGTAACAAATGTACTTTAACTGGTAAAAAACGTACTTCAACTTGTAAAAAACGTACTTTAACTTGTAAAAACCGTACTTTAACTTGTCAAAACGTAACTTTAACTTGTCAAAACGTAAGTTTAACTTGTTAGAAACGTAATTTAACTGGTTAAAACGTAACTTTAACTTGTAAAAACGTACTTTAACATGTAAAAAACGTATTTTAACTTGTCAAAACGTAACGTTAACTTGTTAAAAACGTACTTTAACTTGTAAAAAACGTATTTTAACTTGTCAAAACGTAACTTAAACTTCTTAAAAACGTACTTTAACTTGTAAAAAACGTATTTTCAATTCTGAAAATGTAACTTTAACTTGTCAAAACGTAACTTTAACTTATTAAAAACGTACTTCAACTTGTAAAAAACGTACTTTAACTTGTAAAAACTGTAATTTTAACTTGTCAAAACGTAACTTTAACTTGTTAAAAAGTACTTTAACTAGTAAAAAATGTAGTTTAACTAGTAAAAAACGTATTTTAACTTGTCAAATTGTAACTTTAACTTGTTAAAAACTTACTCTAACTTGCAAAAAACATACTTCAACTTGTAAAACACATACTTTAACTTGTAAAAACCGTATTTTATCTTGTCAATATGTAACTTTAACTTGTCAATACGGAACTTTAACTTGTTAAAAACGTACTTTAAATTGTAAAAATCGTACTTTAACTTGTAAAAAACGTACTTTAACTTGTCAAAATGTAACTTTAACTTGTAAAAAACCTACTTTAACTTATCAAAACGTAACTTTAACTTTTAAAAACATATGTTTAACTTGTTAAAAATATACATTAACTTGTAAAAAAACGCACTTTAACTTGTCAAAAATGTGGTTTAACTTGTAACAAATGTACTTTAACTTGTAAAAAGTGTACTTTAACTTGTAAACAGCGTACTTCAACTTGTAAAAAACCTACTTTAACTTGTAAAAAACCATAAGTTTAACTTGTTAAAAATATACATTAACTTGTAAAAAAACGTACTTTAACTTGTCAAAAATGTGGTTTACCTTGTAACAAATGTACTTTAACTTGTAAACAGCGTACTTCAACTTGTAAAAAACGTACTTTAACTTGTAAAAAACCAACTTTAACTTGTCAAAACTCAAGTTTAACTTGTTAAAAACGTAATTTAACTTGTCAAAACGTACTTTAACTTGTAAAAAACGTATTTTAACTTGTCAAAACGTAACTTTAACTTGATAAAAACGAACTTTAACTTGTAAAAAACGTATTTTAACTTGTCAAAACGTAACTTTAAATTGTTAAACACGTACTGGAACTTGTAAAAAACGTAACTTCAATTGTCAAAATGTAACTTTAACTTGTCAAAACATAACCTTAACTTATTAAAAACGTACTTTAACTAATTAAAAACGTACATCAACTTGTAAAAAACGTACTTTAACTAGTAAAAAATGTATTTTAACTTGTCAAAACGTAACTTTTACTTGTAAAAAATGTACTTCAACTTGTAAAATACATACTTTAACTTGTAAAAACCGTATTTTATCTTGTCAATATGTAACTTTAACTTGTCAAAACCGAACTTTAACTTGTTAAAAACGTATTTTAAATTGTAAAAAACGTACTTTAACTTGTAAAAAACGTAATTTAACTTATCAAAATGTAACTTTAACTTGTAAAAAACCTACTTTAACTTATCAAAACGTAACTTTAACTTGTAAAAACATATGTTTAACTTGTTAAAAATATACATTAACTTGTAAAAAAACGTACTTTAACTTGTCAAAAATGTGGTTTAACTTGTAACAAATGTACTTTAACTTGTAAAAAACGTACTTCAACTTGTAAAAAACGTACTTTAACTTGTAAAAAACCTACTTTAACTTGTCAAAACGAAACTTTAACTTGTCAAAACTCAAGTTTAACTTGTTAAAAACGTAATTTAACTTGTCAAAACGTTACTTTAACTTGTAAAAACGTACTTTAACTTGTAAAAAACGTATTTTAACTTGTCAAAACGTACCTTTAACTTGTTAAAAACGAACTTTAACTTGTAAAAAACGTAATTTAACTTGTCAAAATGTAACTTTAACTTGTCAAAATGTAACTTTAACTTGTTAAAAACGTACTTTAACTTGTAAAAAACGTATTTTAACGTGTCCAAACGTAACTTTAAATTGTTAAAAACGTACTTTAACTTGTAAAAAACGTAATTTCAAGTGTCAAAATGTAACTTTAACTTGTCAAAACGTAACATTAACTTGTTAAAAACGTACTTTAACTAATTAAAAACGTACATCAACTTGTAAAAAACGTACTTTAACTAGGAAAAAACGTATTTTAACTTGACAAAACGTATCGTTTACTTGTTAAAAACTTACTTTAACTTGTAAAAAACGTACTTCAACTTGTAAAACACATACTTTAATTTGTAAAAACCGTATTTTATCTTGTCAATATGTAACTTTAACTTGTCAAAACGGAACTTTAACTTGTTGTAAAAAACGTACTTTAACTTGTAAAAAACGTAATTTAACTTGTCAAAATGTAACTTTAACTTGTAAAAAACCTACTTTAACTTATCAAAACGTAACTTTAACTTGTAAAAACATAAGTTTAACTTGTTAAAAATATACATTAACTTGTAAAAAAACGTACTTTAACTTGTCAAAAATGTAGTTTAACTTGTAACAAATGTACTTTAACTTGTAAAAAACGTACTTCAATTTGTAAAAAACGTACTTTAACTTGTAAAAAACCTACTTAAACTTGTCAAAACGTAACTTTAACTTGTCAAAACTCAAGTTTAACTTGTTAAAAACGTAATTTAACTTGTCAAACGTTACTTTAACTTGTAAAAACGTACTTTAACTTGTAAAAAACGTATTTTAACTTGTCAAAACGTAACTTTAACTTGTTAAAAACGAACTTTAACTTGTTAAAAACGAACTTTAACTTGTAAAAAACGTAATTTAACTTGTCAAAATGTAACTTTAACTTGTCAAAATGTAACTTTAACTTGTTAAAAACGTACTTTAACTTGTAAAAAACGTATTTTAACTTGTCCAAACGTAACTTTAAATTGTTAAAAACGTACTTTAACTTGTAAAAAACGTAATTTCAAGTGTCAAAATGTAACTTTAACTTGTCAAAACGTAACATTAACTTGTTAAAAACGTACTTTAACTAATTAAAAACGTACATCAACTTGTAAAAAACGTACTTTAACTAGGAAAAAACGTATTTTAACTTGACAAAACGTATCGTTTACTTGTTAAAAACTTACTTTAACTTGTAAAAAACGTACTTCAACTTGTAAAACACATACTTTAATTTGTAAAAACCGTATTTTATCTTGTCAATATGTAACTTTAACTTGTCAAAACGGAACTTTAACTTGTTGTAAAAAACGTACTTTAACTTGTAAAAAACGTAATTTAACTTGTCAAAATGTAACTTTAACTTGTAAAAAACCTACTTTAACTTATCAAAACGTAACTTTAACTTGTAAAAACATAAGTTTAACTTGTTAAAAATATACATTAACTTGTAAAAAAACGTACTTTAACTTGTCAAAAATGTAGTTTAACTTGTAACAAATGTACTTTAACTTGTAAAAAACGTACTTCAATTTGTAAAAAACGTACTTTAACTTGTAAAAAACCTACTTAAACTTGTCAAAACGTAACTTTAACTTGTCAAAACTCAAGTTTAACTTGTTAAAAACGTAATTTAACTTGTCAAACGTTAATTTAACTTGTAAAAACGTACTTTAACTTGTAAAAAACGTATTTTAACTTGTCAAAACGTAACTTTAACTTGTTAAAAACGAACTTTAACTTGTTAAAAACGAACTTTAACTTGTAAAAAACGTAATTTAACTTGTCAAAATGTAACTTTAACTTGTCAAAATGTAACTTTAACTTGTTAAAAACGTACTTTAACTTGTAAAAAACGTATTTTAACTTGTCCAAACGTAACTTTAAATTGTTAAAAACGTACTTTAACTTGTAAAACACGTAATTTCAACTGTCAAAATGTAACTTTAACTTGTCAAAACGTAACATTAACTTGTTAAAAACGTACTTTAACTAATTAAAAACGTACATCAACTTGTAAAAAACGTACTTTAACTAGGAAAAAACGTATTTTAACTTGACAAAATGTATCGTTTACTTGTTAAAAACTTACTTTAACTTGTAAAAAACGTACTTCAACTTGTAAAACACATACTTTAATTTGTAAAAACCGTATTTTATCTTGTCAATATGTAACTTTAACTTGTCAAAACGGAACTTTAACTTGTTGTAAAAAACGTACTTTAACTTGTAAAAAATGTAATTTAACTTGTCAAAATGTAACTTTAACTTGTAAAAAACCTACTTTAACTTATCAAAACGTAACTTTAACTTGTAAAAACATAAGTTTAACTTGTTAAAAATATACATTAACTTGTAAAAAAACGTACTTTAACTTTTCAAAAATGTGGTTTAACTTGTAACAAATGTACTTTAACTTGTAAAAAACGTACTTCAACTTGTAAAAAACGTACTTTAACTTGTAAAAAACCTACTTTAACTTGTCAACACGTAACTTTAACTTGTCAAAACTCAAGTTTAACTTGTTAAAAACGTAATTTAACTTGTCAAAACGTTACTTTAACTTGTAAAAACGTACTTTAACTTGTAAAAAACGTATTTTAACTTGTCAAAACGTAACTTTAACTTGTTTAAATTGAACTTTAACTTGTAAAAAACATAATTTAACTTGTCAAAATGTAACTTTAACTTTTCCAAATATAACTTTAACTTGTTAAAAACGTACTTTAACTTGTAAAAAACGTATTTTAACTTGTCCAAACGTAACTTTAAATTGTTAAAAACGTACTTTAACTTGTAAAAAACGTAATTTCAATTGTCAAAATGTAACTTTAACTTGTCAAAACGTAACTTTAACTTGTTAAAAACGTACTTTAACTACTTAAAAACGTACTTCAACTTGTAAAAAACGTACTTTAACTAGTAAAAAACGTAATTTAACTTGTCAAAATGTAATTTTAACTTGTCAAAACATAACTTTATCTTGTTAAAAACATACTTTAACTTGTAAATATGTATTTTAATTTGTAAAAAATGTATTTTAACTTGTCAAAACGTAACTTTTACTTGTTAAAAACGTACTTTAACTTGTAAAAAACGTAATTTCAATTGTCAAAATGTAACTTTAACTTGTCAAAACGTAACATTAACTTGTTAAAAACGTACTTTAACTAATTAAAAACGTACATCAACTTGTAAAAAACGTACTTTAACTAGTAAAAAACGTATTCTAACTTGTCAAAACGTAACTTTTACTTGTTAAAAACTTACATTAACTTGTAACAAACGTAATTTCAATTGTCAAAATGTAACTTTTACTTGTTAAAAACTTACTTTAACTTGTAAAAAACGTACTTCAACTTGAAAAACACAGACTTTAACTTTAACTTGTTAAAAACGTACTTTAACTAATTAAAAACGTACATCAACTTGTAAAACGTACTTTAACTAGTAAATAACGTATTTTAACTTGTCAAAACGTAACTTTTACTTGTTAAAAACGTACTTTAACTAATTAAAAACGTACATCAACTTGTAAAAAACGTACTTTAACTAGTAAAAAACGTATTTTAACTTGTTAAAACGTAACTTTTACTTGTTAAAAACGTACTTTAACTAATTAAAAACGTACATCAACTTGTAAAAAACGTACTTTAACTAGTAAAAAACGTATTTTAACTTGTCAAAACGTAACTTTTACTTGTTAAAAACTTACTTTAACTTGTAAAAAACGTACTTCAACTTGTAAAACACATACTTTAACTTGTAAAAACCGTATTTTATCTTGTCAATATGTAACTTTAACTTGTTAAAATGGAACTTTAACTTGTTAAAAACGTACTTTAAATTGTAAAAAACGTACAATAACTTGTAAAAAACGTAATTTTAACTTGTAAAAACGTAACTTTAACTTGTAAAAATCATAAATTAACTAGTAAAAAGCATACTTTAACTTGTCAAAAATGTGGTTTAACTTGTAACAAATGTACTTTAACTTGTAAAAAACGTACTTCAACTTGTAAAACACTTACTTTAACTTGTAAAAAACATACTTCAACTTGTAAAAAACGTACTTTATCTTGTAAAAAACGTATTTTAACGTGTCAAAATGTAACTTTAACTTGACGAAACGTAAGTTTAACTTGTTCAATACGTACTTTATCTTGTAAAAAACGTAATTTAACTTGTCAAAATGTAACTTTAACATGTTAAAATGTAACTTTAACCTGTCAAAATGTAACTTTAACTTGTCAAAACGTAACTTTAACTTGTTAAAACCGTACTTTAACTTATAAAAAACGTACTTTAACTTGTAAAAAACGTACTTTAACTTGTCAAAATGTAACTTTATCTTGTAAAAAACCTACTTTAACTTGTCAAAACGTAACTTTAACTTGTCAGTAAGTTTAACTTGTTAAAAACATGCATTAACTTGTAAAAAAACGTACTTTAACTTGTTAAAAATGTGGTTTAACTTGTAACAAATGTACTTTAACTGGTAAAAAACGTACTTCAACTTGTAAAAAACGTACTTTAACTTGTAAAAACCGTACTTTAACTTGTCAAAACGTAACTTTAACTTGTCAAAACGTAAGTTTAACTTGTTAGAAACGTAATTTAACTGGTTAAAACGTAACTTTAACTTGTAAAAACGTACTTTAACTTGTAAAAAACGTATTTTAACTTGTCAAAAGGTAACGTTAACTTGTTAAAAACGTACTTTAACTTGTAAAAAACGTATTTTAACTTGTCAAAACGTAACTTAAACTTCTTAAAAACGTACTTTAACTTGTAAAAAACGTATTTTCAATTCTGAAAATGTAACTTTAACTTGTCAAAATGTAACTTTAACTTATTAAAAACGTACTTCAACTTGTAAAAAACGTACTTTAACTTGTAAAAACCGTAATTTAACTTGTCAAAATGTAATTTTAACTTGTCAAAACGTAACTTTAACTAGTAAAAAATGTATTTTAACTAGTAAAAAACGTATTTTAACTTGTCAAAACGTAACTTTAACTTGTTAAGAACTTACTCTAACTTGTAAAAAACATACTTCAACTTGTAAAACACATACTTTAACTTGTAAAAACCGTATTTTATCTTGTCAATATGTAACTTTAACTTGTCAATACGGAACTTTAACTTGTTAAAAACGTACTTTAAATTGTAAAAATCGTACTTTAACTTGTAAAAAACGTACTTTAACTTGTCAAAATGTAACTTTAACTTGTAAAAAACCTACTTTAACTTATCAAAACGTAACTTTAACTTTTAAAAACATATGTTTAACTTGTTAAAAATATACATTAACTTGTGAAAAAACGTACTTTAACTTGTCAAAAATGTGGTTTAACTTGTAACAAATGTACTTTAACTTGTAAAAAGCGTACTTCAACTTGTAAAAAACGTACTTTAACTTGTAAAAAACCTACTTTAACTTGTCAAAACGTAACTTTAACTTGTCAAAACTCAAGTTTAACTTGTTAAAAACGTAATTTAACTTGTCAAAACGTAACTTTAACTTGTTAAAAACGTACTTAACTTGTAAAAAACGTATTTTAACTTGTCGAAACGTAACTTAAACTTCTTAAAAACGTACTTTAACTTGTAAAAAACGTAATTTCAATTCTGAAAATGTAACTTTAACTTGTCAAAACGTAACTTTAACTTGTTAAAAACGTACTTTAACTTGTAAAAAACGTACTTTAACTTGTAAAAACTGTAATTTAACTTGTCAAAATGTAATTTTAACTTGTCAAAACGTAACTGTTGGGATTGGTGCCCACAAAGGAGATATTAGACATTAAGATACTTTATGTATTTATATTTTGTTGAAACATTGATATTAATAAATGTTCATTCTTTATAAGACTGTGTTTAGTTATGTTTTAGCTATGCTCTGAAACTGTCATCAACGAAAAGGGTGTTACGTACAGACTTGACAAGATAACCCCTTGTGACAAGTTTGAAACCATTTGTTCGCAATCTAAAGATCGATAGAGCAATCGTATCTTATTATTGATTGTTAGCATGAATCATGATATCTCATCTTGTGATATAGAGAGTTGTGACTCTATGATGTTGGGATTGGTGCCCACAAAGGAGATATTAGACAATTAAGATACTTTATGTATTTATATTTTGTTGAAACATTGATATTAATAAATGTTCATTCTTTATAAGACTGTGTTTAGTTATGTTTAAGCTATGCTCTGAAACTGTCATCAACGAAAAGGGTGTTAAGTACAGACTTGACAAGATAACCCCTTATGACAAGTTTGAAACCATTTGTTCGCAATCTAAAGATCGATAGAGCAATCGTATCTTATTATTGATTGTTAGCATGAATCATGATATCTCATCTTGTGATATAGAGAGTTGTGACTCTATGATTCATACTGAGTATTTTATAGAAGATACTGAACAAGACCAGTGACACTTAGAAGCTCGAGACAAAACTGTTTACACACTCGAAACTTCAAGTTCACAACTAAAGGAGTATTATGATACTTACCTTAATCCTGAAGTGAATATGTAATTGACATTGCACTTTGTGACATTTGATTCGTCAATGGGCAATGACTAAATTTTAGTTGCATCTGACCCGACTGTTGGTGTCACAAGGATGCAATGTTGGGTTACATGATTCACAGATATGGAATTCATGTAACAACAATGCAAATGCATTAGTATCACACTATGCTTTGTTATGAGAGTGTGAATGAATAAACCTGGCCAGGTATTCATTGAATGAGTTCATTCTTTGATTAAAACATGTGACATGTACAGACATCTCACTCTATGTTTTTCTCATTCACAAATAACAAAGGAGTTAGTGAAATAATAACTCGAGGGGTAAAACAGTAATTTTACATTCCTCTCAGTTACTGATACACATGAAGGGTAACATCGTAATATACTCCGTGGATCGTATGAGAAATTGTTTCTTCATATCAAACATAAAAGATACGCACATGAACAGAGAGATTATCAATATTGGTCCTTTAGTGGAATCGATCAATATTAAGAATTAAAAGTCGGAAAAAGTTTGTGAACTTTTGTGTCCGTACTTTATTCTAAAGCTTCGTTCATGTGGGTCCATGAGGTCTCAATGATAGACACTTGGAAGAGATTAAAAGAACTTGAAAAGTTGATTTACTCATTAAATATAAATAGTGATTTATATTGGGAAAGTTGTTTTCTTGAAACTCGATAAATAACTAGTTATTTATTTTGTTTATTGAATCACAAGATAACATCATATTGATGATGACATTCTCGAGTGATTAAATATGTTAAAAGAAGAAAACAAATTGTTTCTCAATTCGTATTTATTCGATAACTACGAAATATATTTAATGAAGTGTCATTAAATAATAATGAGAGTTCTAAATTAATTTTAGAAATTAAATCAAATAAATTTAGGAACAAAAATCAAAGACATGGACGAGTAAGGAGGGAGTGTTTGGCCGGTTTCCATTAAGTGAATAGGGTCATGGGTTTGACCCAGCTTAAGCCCATTTATAACCTGTATAAATAAGCTAAGAAACCCTAATCACACAAGGCTAACCCTAAGTGATTTTCGGCAACCTCTCTCCCTTTCCCCCTTGTGCAATTCTCGGCCAAAACCCCAAACAAAAGAGAGAAAATTGTTTTCCCCCTTTTCTTCTTTGATTCCTAATTGTTCTTAAGAGCCCACACTCTTGATCTCAATATTTTCCTTGTGTAATATTGTTGATTCATCACTTGTGGTGTTTGAATAATTTAGAAAACTGTTTTGGAATTTTTTAAAATTGTTTTAAAAAGGTTTCAGCCATCACAAAACACCCTAGGTCGTTTTCTGTGCATTCCGGCGACCTCCCAGCTCCCAGGAGCCCATTCCGGCGACCCAGATCCAATCCGGCGAGGGCTGCCAGTCAGGCGGATCCAATCCGGCGAGACAGAGGCAATCCGGCGAGGCAGATCCAATCCGGCGAGTCTGTCTGTCAGGCAAGGAGATCCAATCCGGCGAGGGCAATCCGGCGAGGGCATTCCGACGAGGGCAATCCGGCGAGGTCATCAGGCGAGGGGTCCCAGTGATCTCCAGTCCGGCGAGAAGTCCCAGTCCGGCGAGGCTCCCAATCCGGCGAGGTCCCTGTCAGGCAGGTCCCTGTGCGGCGACAGACTCCATTCCGGCGAGGATCCCAGTCCGGCGAGGTCACCCATTCCGGCAGGCTCCCTGTCAGGCGAGAAATCCCAGTCCGGCGAGGCTTCCAGGGGCTGTGCAATCCGGCGACAGCTTCTATTCCGGCGAGGACGCTGCTGAGCATTCCGACGAGCTTTTTCTCGGGATTTGGGCGTGACGTGGCATTCCGGAGTTAGCTAGCAACGTCATAGTTGTTTACAACTATTTACGTAAGTCTTTCTCAATTAAATAATTATATAAATGTTATATAATTTATTATTATTTGATTGAGCTTGTGAATTATAAATTGTTTATAATTACTTAATAAATTTTAATGCCTTAGGTTGTTAAATATATTAAAATTAGTTTTAATATATTAGATCTAATTATAATTTTCCGCCACATAGGATGTGTTTTATAATTAATATTGTTTAATTGTTAAATAAATTCCAACATATGATTCATACTGAGTATTTTATAGAAGATACTGAACAAGACCAGTGACACTTAGAAGCTCGAGACAAAACTGTTTACACACTCGAAACTTCAAGTTCACAACTAAAGGAGTATTATGATACTTACCTTAATCCTGAAGTGAATATGTAATTGACATTGCACTTTGTGACATTTGATTCGTCAATGGGCAATGACTAAATTTTAGTTGCATCTGACCCGACTGTTGGTGTCACAAGGATGCAATGTTGGGTTACATGATTCACAGATATGGAATTCATGTAACAACAATGCAAATGCATTAGTATCACACTATGCTTTGTTATGAGAGTGTGAATGAATAAACCTGGCCAGGTATTCATTGAATGAGTTCATTCTTTGATTAAAACATGTGACATGTACAGACATCTCACTCTATGTTTTTCTCATTCACAAATAACAAAGGAGTTAGTGAAATAATAACTCGAGGGGTAAAACAGTAATTTTACATTCCTCTCAGTTACTGATACACATGAAGGGTAACATCGTAATATACTCCGTGGATCGTATGAGAAATTGTTTCTTCATATCAAACATAAAAGATACGCACATGAACAGAGAGATTATCAATATTGGTCCTTTAGTGGAATCGATCAATATTAAGAATTAAAAGTCGGAAAAAGTTTGTGAACTTTTGTGTCCGTACTTTATTCTAAAGCTTCGTTCATGTGGGTCCATGAGGTCTCAATGATAGACACTTGGAAGAGATTAAAAGAACTTGAAAAGTTGATTTACTCATTAAATATAAATAGTGATTTATATTGGGAAAGTTGTTTTCTTGAAACTCGATAAATAACTAGTTATTTATTTTGTTTATTGAATCACAAGATAACATCATATTGATGATGACATTCTCGAGTGATTAAATATGTTAAAAGAAGAAAACAAATTGTTTCTCAATTCGTACTTATTCGATAACTACGAAATATATTTAATGAAGTGTCATTAAATAATAATGAGAGTTCTAAATTAATTTTAGAAATTAAATCAAATAAATTTAGGAACAAAAATCAAAGACATGGACGAGTAAGGAGGGAGTGTTTGGCCGGTTTCCATTAAGTGAATAGGGTCATGGGTTTGACCCAGCTTAAGCCCATTTATAACCTGTATAAATAAGCTAAGAAACCCTAATCACATAGGGCTAACCCTAAGTGATTTTCGGCAACCTCTCTCCCTTTCCCCCTTGTGCAATTCTCGGCCAAAACCCCAAACAAAAGAGAGAAAATTGTTTTCCCCCTTTTCTTCTTTGATTCCTAATTGTTCTTAAGAGCCCACACTCTTGATCTCAATATTTTCCTTGTGTAATATTGTTGATTCATCACTTGTGGTGTTTGAATAATTTAGAAAACTGTTTTGGAATTTTTTAAAATTGTTTTAAAAAGGTTTCAGCCATCACAATACACCCTAGGTCGTTTTCTGTGCATTCCGGCGACCTCCCAGCTCCCAGGAGCCCATTCCGGCGACCCAGATCCAATCCGGCGAGGGCTACCAGTCAGGCGGATCCAATCCGGCGAGGCAGAGGCAATCCGGCGAGGCAGATCCAATCCGGCGACTCTGTCTGTCAGGCAAGGAGATCCAATCCGGCGAGGGCAATCCGGCGAGGGCATTCCGACGAGGGCAATCCGGCGAGGTCATCAGGCGAGGGGTCCCAGTGATCTCCAGTCCGGCGAGAAGTCCCAGTCCGGCGAGGCTCCCAATCCAGCGAGGTCCCTGTCAGGCAGGTCCCTGTGCGGCGACAGACTCCATTCCGGCGAGGATCCCAGTCCGGCGAGGTCACCCATTCCGGCAGGTTCCCTGTCAGGCGAGAAATCCCAGTCCGGCGAGGCTTCCAGGGGCTGTGCAATCCGGCGACAGCTTCCGTTCCGGCGAGGACGCTGCTGAGCATTCCGACGAGCTTTTTCTCGGGATTTGGGCGTGACGTGGCATTCCGGAGTTAGCTAGCAACGTCATAGTTGTTTACAACTATTTACGTAAGTCTTTCTCAATTAAATAATTATATAAATGTTATATAATTTATTATTATTTGATTGAGCTTGTGAATTATAAATTGTTTATAATTACTTAATAAATTTTAATGCCTTAGGTTGTTAAATATATTAAAATTAGTTTTAATATATTAGATCTAATTATAATTTTCCGCCACATAGGATGTGTTTTATAATTAATATTGTTTAATTGTTAAATAAATTCCAACAAATGGTATCAGAGCTAGTAAAAGGCATTAAAATTTAGATTTAATGACTAGTTTGGAAATTTGTTTGACTAGTTGGTGTTGGCGTTTTTGTATGAATACATTATGAATGTTTTTTGTGTGTGCGCTTGTGAATGAATGGATCCTTATTCAATATGGCCCTAGGATGTTTTTATTCCGGTTATCGTCCCGGATTTTAATTTATTTAAAATTGTGAGCCTCAATTTGAGAGGACATGTAAATTTGTAATTTATTATTGTAATTCGACGACGAAGGAGCAAGAAGGCAGCACCTCGGGATTGGCCGCACGTTGGAGAACGTGTGGGGGCTAACCCGAGACATCCGATGACGCATCATTTGAAGATGAAATTTAAAATGTTTTATTTCATTTATTTACAAGAGTTGTATAATAGAAATGGGTCTATTGATAAGTTAAATAATTTTTCATATTTGATATTTAAATTTATTGATCTCATTGCATAGAACACTCACATGTCATATAGGATAGAACGCCAACATTATTTAAAATGAATTTGTTCATGTAGTTTATAATTAATAAAAGTTATGAAATAATTATAAACTGTTATAAATGAATATGATTCATTTGCAAAAACTAAGTGGGAGGGTTGTTTGTCGTTGAAGCAACCCAAGGTCCCCGACACGAATGAAATTAATTAAATATGTGATGAACTAAGAGTCACACATAGTGGCCCTCCCTTCGATGGGAGTACTTCGGAAGTATTTAATTAATCTCATTGTTAAAGAACTAAGCCTAAAAGAGAAGTTTTGAAACGGGGTCTCCACATAGGTGAACCGTCTTCAAAGCAACTTGATTGAGGGCCCACGTGTCGGTTATACACTTAGACTTATGTTTTAAAGTAATCCTCACATAGAGGCTCTGCATTAAAAATAAGTGACCAAAATTTATGGTAATTAGTAAGAACTAGAAGTTGTGACTTCTTGGATGGTTCGAACTAAATAGTGATGTGTCACGACTGTGAAAGGAGGTTAATTACGGTTTCCCCATAGGAAAAGTAGTTAACTATTGTTGTTCACAATACCATGAATTATTTTAACGCTTTCCTCACCATATTAGGATTGTTCATGCATGCATATAATTCGAAAATATAGCACATACTAAAGTCATTTATTTTATCAAATGTTTTCAGCAAAATGTCTTTTAACCCACTACAAACGATTTTAAGTTCGAATAAACTCGAGGGTGAGAATTACGTTGACTGGAAACGTAACCTCGACATCGTACTGACGGTGGAAAAGCACAAGTACGTTCTCACGACCCCATGTCCTCCTGAACCGAGTGCTGACTCGAGCAAGGAAGACAAGGACGCCTTCGATGCGTGGATGAGATCTGATGAGATTGCTCGTTGCTACATTTTAGCATCGATGAGCAATGTGTTGCAACAATCTCATAGAGACATCGCCACTGCATATGAAATCCTCTTCAATCTCCATGAGATGTTTGGATGTCATGGGCGTCAGGCAAGGCAGCAAGCTATCCGCAGTTTCATGAACTGTAGGATGAAGCAAGGAGCTTCCGTACGGGAACACATGCTATTGATCATGGGTCACCTGAACGATATGGAGATTCTTGGTTCGGAGATTGACGGAGAAACCAAGATTGACATGATCTTGGAGACTCTTACGGAATCTTTTGATAGCTTCCGTCTGAACTACTCCATGAACAAGCTCAATTACACTGTGACTGAGCTTATGAAGGAGTTGCAGACTGCCGAGGGACTTCTCCCTAAGAACAAGAAGAAGTCGGGAGAGCTCAATGTTGCTGAACACAGAGCCTCGACCTCTGGTTCTAAGAGAATGATGAAGAGGCCCAAAAACGCCAACCGAGCGGGTTCCAAGAAGCCTTACAAGAAGGCTGTGGATGCTAAGGGCAAAGGCATCACAAAGGTGGACAAGTCTGAGCACAAATGTCACCATTGCGGAGAGGCTGGCCACTGGCGTAGGAACTGCCCTACCTACCTCAAGAGTGTCAAGGGGAAAGGTAAGATCTTTGTTACTCAAGCTTGTTATACTACAAACAAGGCATCGCCCTGGATTCTTGATTGCGGGGCGTCTGACCACGTTGTGTGTAATTTGAATGGTTTTAGGAAAACCAGGAGCTTAGGTGACGGAGAGTTCGGATTCAACTGGGGTGATGGAACGAAGGTCGGAGCAAGATCTGTCGGGACCATGAAGCTCAAGTTTGGAAATGAAACTTTATTATTGAATAATGTTTACTATGTTCCGGATTTTTGCAAGAATTTGATTTCATTTGGTCGTTTAGAAGAACAAGGTTTCAATTTTAAGATCAATAATGGTATTGAAATTTTTATTGATGATTGTTTTATTACTAAAGCTCAACGTGTGGATTCAATATATTATTTATATCCTGCTGAGCCGACAATCTTGGACACCGAAGTGAATGGTGATTCACTTAGGAAGCGTAAGACGTTTCATACTGATGAAACTGACGACACATATCTATGGCACCTGCGTCTTGGACATATAGGCCTAGATAGGATCAAGAGACTAACAAAGGATGGTCCTTTGAAATCTCTACACGTGGGAAGCCTTCCCACATGTGAATCCTGTCTTGAAGGCAAGATGACCAAGAGACCTTTCTCAACAAAGGGTCTTAGGGCCACACAAGTATTGGAACTGATACATAGTGATGTATGTGGTCCAATTAACATCCAGGCAAGAGGAGGTTACGAATATTTTGTAACCTTCACTGATGACTACTCTAGATTTGGTCTAATCTACCTTATGCGACATAAGTCAGATACTTTTGAAATGTTCAAACAGTATAAGGCTTTAGTTGAAAAGCAAACGGAGAAACAGATCAAAACCCTTCGATCAGATCGAGGGGGAGAGTACTTGTCTGGAGAGTTCGAAGACTTTCTTAGAGAAGAAGGCATTCATTCTCAGCTTACAGCACCTGGCACTCCGCAGCAAAACGGTGTGTCAGAGAGAAGGAATCGAACTTTGCTAGATATGGTGAGATCGATGATGAGTTACTCATCGCTTCCTAATTCGTTCTGGGGATATGCCCTTGAAACAACAGCTTACATTCTGAACCAGGTTCCATCTAAAACGGTACCTGGCACACCCTATGAAAGATGGAGTGGTAGAAAATCTGTTTTACACCATACTCGCATCTGGGGTTGTCCAGCACATGTGCTGAGACAAAAGACTAGCAAGTTGGCTAGTCGTTCAGAAGTATGCCTGTTTGTGGGATATTCAAAAGAAACAAAGGGGTACATCTTCTATAATGCTGCTGACCAGAAAACGTTCGTTAGCACGAACGCTAGGTTTCTGGAAGCGGATTATATGAAGAATACGGTACCGAGAAGCAGACTTGTGCTAAAGGAACTGTTGGGTGAAGCAACTAATACTTCACAAGATAGGACGGGTCCTATTCCAACAGTGGGAGAACCAAGCTCGGAATCAGAGACTCCTGCGCTTCGTCGTAGCAACAGAGTTGTGAGACAACCTGTTCGATACATAGGTATCGGAGAATCTTTTACTGCAGTTGCAAACAATGAAGAAGATGATCCCGTATCATTTTCCCACGCAATGCAGAGTTCCGAGGCAAACCTATGGCAAGAAGCCATGAACGTTGAAATGCATTCGATGTATGTCAACGAGGTCTGGAAGCTTGTAGATCTGCCTGAAGGCATCAAGCCTGTAGGCTGTAAATGGATCTATAAGAAGAAGAGAGGACCGGATGGAAATGTCGAGACATTTAAAGCACGACTTGTGGCGAAGGGGTACACACAGAAAGAAGGTATCGACTATGAGGATACCTTCTCGCCAGTCGCAATGCTAAAATCCATCCGAACTCTCTTATCCATTGCCGCAGCCCTAGATTATGAAATCTGGCAAATGGATGTCAAGACTGCATTTCTGAATGGCAATCTTAATGAGCGCATATATATGGCTCAACCAGACGGGTTCATGGAGAAAGGCCAACAGGGCAAGGTTTGTGAATTGCTCAAGTCCATTTATGGACTCAAGCAAGCATCTAGGTCGTGGAATATTAGATTCGACGAGACTGTAAAGAGCTACGGCTTTGATCAGTCTGTAGATGAGCCATGCGTTTATAAGATGATAAACGATGGCAAAGTGGTTTTCTTAGTTCTTTATGTTGACGACATACTACTCCTTGGGAATGATGTAGGAAAGTTGTCAGAGGTTAAAGTCTGGCTATCAAAGCAGTTTGAGATGAAGGATCTAGGAGAGGCAGCTTACATTCTAGGTATTCAGATATTTAGAGATCGAAAGAACCGTAAGCTAGCACTCTCTCAGGCATCTTATATTGATAAGATCATGGATCGCTTCAGTATGCAAGACTCCAAGAAAGGACAGCTACCTTTCAGACATGGAGTGCATCTCTCAAACGAGCAGTCTCCCAAGACACCTCAAGAAGTTGAGGACATGAGACACATTCCTTACGCTTCAGCCGTAGGAAGTCTCATGTATGCTATGCTTTGCACGAGACCAGACATATGCTATGCAGTAGGCGTAGTGAGCAGATTCCAGTCGAACCCTGGACCCGAGCACTGGGTTGCTGTCAAGCATGTTCTCAAGTATCTTCGGAGAACGAGAAACTACATGCTTGCATATTCAGGTGGTGACCTAAATATGACGGGTTACACCGACTCCGATTTTCAGGCGGACAAGGATTCCAGGAAGTCCACATCAGGGTCTGTGTTCACCCTGAATGGTGGATCCGTGGTTTGGAGGAGTATCAAGCAATCTTGTGTTGCTGACTCGACCATGGAAGCCGAGTATGTGGCAGCTTGTGAAGCTGCAAAGGAGGCTGTGTGGCTAAGGAAATTCCTTATATACTTGGAAGTTGTTCCAAGTGCTAGCGAGCCTATTACACTTTATTGTGATAACAGTGGGGCTGTCGCTAATTGTAAGGAGCCAAGAAGTCACAAGCGCTCTAAACACATAGAACGCAAGTATCACCTCGTTCGAGACATCGTTCACATAGGGGATGCAGAAGTCATGAAGATCTCAACGTTAGATAACCTTGCTGATCCCTTCACGAAGCCTTTAACGAGTAAAGTCTTCGAGGGACACCTAGAAGGATTGGGACTGAAGGACCATTCGCATCTCCTTTGAGTCAAGTGGGAGTTTGTTGGGATTGGTGCCCACAAAGGAGATATTAGACATTAAGATACTTTATGTATTTATATTTTGTTGAAACATTGATATTAATAAATGTTCATTCTTTATAAGACTGTGTTTAGTTATGTTTTAGCTATGCTCTGAAACTGTCATCAACGAAAAGGGTGTTAAGTACAGACTTGACAAGATAACCCCTTGTGACAAGTTTGAAACCATTTGTTCGCAATCTAAAGATCGATAGAGCAATCGTATCTTATTATTGATTGTTAGCATGAATCATGATATCTCATCTTGTGATATAGAGAGTTGTGACTCTATGATTCATACTGAGTATTTTATAGAAGATACTGAACAAGACCAGTGACACTTAGAAGCTCGAGACAAAACTGTTTACACACTCGAAACTTCAAGTTCACAACTAAAGGAGTATTATGATACTTACCTTAATCCTCAAGTGAATATGTAATTGACATTGCACTTTGTGACATTTGATTCGTCAATGGGCAATGACTAAATTTTAGTTGCATCTGACCCGACTGTTGGTGTCACAAGGATGCAATGTTGGGTTACATGATTCACAGATATGGAATTCATGTAACAACAATGCAAATGCATTAGTATCACACTATGCTTTGTTATGAGAGTGTGAATGAATAAACCTGGCCAGGTATTCATTGAATGAGTTCATTCTTTGATTAAAACATGTGACATGTACAGACATCTCACTCTATGTTTTTCTCATTCACAAATAACAAAGGAGTTAGTGAAATAATAACTCGAGGGGTAAAACAGTAATTTTACATTCCTCTCAGTTACTGATACACATGAAGGGTAACATCGTAATATACTCCGTGGATCGTATGAGAAATTGTTTCTTCATATCAAACATAAAAGATACGCACATGAACAGAGAGATTATCAATATTGGTCCTTTAGTGGAATCGATCAATATTAAGAATTAAAAGTCGGAAAAAGTTTGTGAACTTTTGTGTCCGTACTTTATTCTAAAGCTTCGTTCATGTGGGTCCATGAGGTCTCAATGATAGACACTTGGAAGAGATTAAAAGAACTTGAAAAGTTGATTTACTCATTAAATATAAATAGTGATTTATATTGGGAAAGTTGTTTTCTTGAAACTCGATAAATAACTAGTTATTTATTTTGTTTATTGAATCACAAGATAACATCATATTGATGATGACATTCTCGAGTGATTAAATATGTTAAAAGAAGAAAACAAATTGTTTCTCAATTCGTACTTATTCGATAACTACGAAATATATTTAATGAAGTGTCATTAAATAATAATGAGAGTTCTAAATTAATTTTAGAAATTAAATCAAATAAATTTAGGAACAAAAATCAAAGACATGGACGAGTAAGGAGGGAGTGTTTGGCCGGTTTCCATTAAGTGAATAGGGTCATGGGTTTGACCCAGCTTAAGCCCATTTATAACCTGTATAAATAAGCTAAGAAACCCTAATCACATAGGGCTAACCCTAAGTGATTTTCGGCAACCTCTCTCCCTTTCCCCCTTGTGCAATTCTCGGCCAAAACCCCAAACAAAAGAGAGAAAATTGTTTTCCCCCTTTTCTTCTTTGATTCCTAATTGTTCTTAAGAGCCCACACTCTTGATCTCAATATTTTCCTTGTGTAATATTGTTGATTCATCACTTGTGGTGTTTGAATAATTTAGAAAACTGTTTTGGAATTTTTTAAAATTGTTTTAAAAAGGTTTCAGCCATCACAATACACCCTAGGTCGTTTTCTGTGCATTCCGGCGACCTCCCAGCTCCCAGGAGCCCATTCCGGCGACCCAGATCTAATCCGGCGAGGGCTACCAGTCAGGCGGATCCAATCCGGCGAGGCAGAGGCAATCCGGCGAGGCAGATCCAATCCGGCGACTCTGTCTGTCAGGCGAGGAGATCCAATCCGGCGAGTGCAATCCGGCGAGGGCATTCCGACGAGGGCAATCCGGCGAGGTCATCAGGCGAGGGGTCCCAGTGATCTCCAGTCCGGCGAGAAGTCCCAGTCCGGCGAGGCTCCCAATCCGGCGAGGTCCCTGTCAGGCAGGTCCCTGTGCGGCGACAGACTCCATTCCGGCGAGGATCCCAGTCCGGCGAGGTCACCCATTCCGGCAGGTTCCCTGTCAGGCGAGAAATCCCAGTCCGGCGAGGCTTCCAGGGGCTGTGCAATCCGGCGACAGCTTCCATTCCGGCGAGGACGCTGCTGAGCATTCCGACGAGCTTTTTCTCGGGATTTGGGCGTGACGTGGCATTCCGGAGTTAGCTAGCAACGTCATAGTTGTTTACAACTATTTACGTAAGTCTTTCTCAATTAAATAATTATATAAATGTTATATAATTTCTTATTATTTGATTGAGCTTGTGAATTATAAATTGTTTATAATTACTTAATAAATTTTAATGCCTTAGGTTGTTAAATATATTAAAATTAGTTTTAATATATTAGATCTAATTATAATTTTCTGCCACATAGGATGTGTTTTATAATTAATATTGTTTAATTGTTAAATAAATTCCAACAGTAACTTTAACTTGTTAAAAAGTACTTTAACTAGTAAAAAATGTAGTTTAACTAGTAAAAAACGTATTTTAACTTGTCAAATTGTAACTTTAACTTGTTAAAAACTTACTCTAACTTGTAAAAAACATACTTCAACTTGTAAAACACATACTTTAACTTGTAAAAACCGTATTTTATCTTGTCAATATGTAACTTTAACTTGTCAATACGGAACTTTAACTTGTTAAAAACGTACTTTAAATTGTAAAAATCGTACTATAACTTGTAAAAAACGTACTTTAACTTGTCAAAATGTAACTTTAACTTGTAAAAAACCTACTTTAACTTATCAAAACGTAACTTTAACTTTTAAAAACATATGTTTAACTTGTTAAAAATATACATTAACTTGTGAAAAAACGTACTTTAACTTGTCAAAAATGTGGTTTAACTTGTAACAAATGTACTTTAACTTGTAAAAAGCGTACTTCAACTTGTAAAAAACGTACTTTAACTTGTAAAAAACCTACTTTAACTTGTCAAAACATAACTTTAACTTGTCAAAACTCAAGTTTAACTTGTTAAAAACGTAATTTATATTGTCAAAACGTAACTTTAACTTGTTAAAAATGTACTTTAACTTGTAAAAAACGTATTTTAACTTGTCGAAACGTAACTTAAACTTCTTAAAAACGTACTTTAACTTGTAAAAAACGTAATTTCAATTCTGAAAATGTAACTTTAACTCGTCAAAACGTAACTTTAACTTGTTAAAAACGTACTTTAACTTGTAAAAAACGTACTTTAACTTGTAAAAACTGTAATTTAACTTATCAAAATGTAATTTTAACTTGTCAAAACGTAACTTTAACTTGTTAAAAAGTACTTTAACTAGTAAAAAATGTAGTTTAACTAGTAAAAAACGTATTTTAACTTGTCAAATTGTAACTTTAACTTGTTAAAAACTTACTCTAACTTGTAAAAAACATACTTCAACTTGTAAAACACATACTTTAACTTGTAAAAACCGTATTTTATCTTGTCAATATGTAACTTTAACTTGTCAATACGGAACTTTAACTTGTTAAAAACGTACTTTAAATTGTAAAAATCGTACTTTAACTTGTAAAAAACGTACTTTAACTTGTCAAAATGTAACTTTAACTTGTAAAAAACCTACTTTAACTTATCAAAACGTAACTTTAACTTTTAAAAACATATGTTTAACTTGTTAAAAATATACATTAACTTGTAAAAAAACGCACTTTAACTTGTCAAAAATGTGGTTTAACTTGTAACAAATGTACTTTAACTTGTAAAAAGTGTACTTCAACTTGTAAAAAACGTACTTTAACTTGTAAAAAACCTACTTTAACTTTTCAAAACGTAACTTTAACTTGTCAAAACTCAAGTTTAACTTGTTAAAAACATAATTTAACTTGTCAAAACGTTACTTTAACTTGTAAAAACGTACTTTAACTTGTAAAAAACGTATTTTAACTTGTCAAAACGTAACTTTAACTTGTTAAAAACGAACTTTAACTTGTAAAAAACGTAATTTAACTTGTCAAAATGTAACTTTAACTTGTCAAAATGTAACTTCAACTTGTTAAAAACGTACTTTAACTTGTAAAAAACGTATTTTAACTTGTTAAAACGTAACTTTAAATTGTTAAAAACGTACTTTAACTTGTAAAAAACGTAATTTCAATTGTCAAAATGTAACATTAACTTGTCAAAACGTAACATTAACTTGTTAAAAACGTACTTTAACTAATTAAAAACGTACATCAACTTAAAAAAAACGTACTTTAACTAGTAAAAAACGTATTTTAACTTCTCAAAACGTAATTTTTACTTGTTAAAAACTTACTTTAACTTGTAAAAAACGTACTTCAACTTGTAAAACACATACTTTAACTTGTAAAAACCGTATTTTATCTTGTCAATATGTAACTTTAACTTGTCAAAACGGAACTTTAACTTGTTAAAAACGTACTTTAAATTGTAAAAAACGTACTTTAACTTGTAAAAAACGTACTTTAACTTGTCAAAATGTAACTTTAACTTGTAAAAAACCTACTTTAACTTATCAAAACGTAACTTTAACTTGTAAAAACATAAGTTTAACTTGTTAAAAATATACATTAACTTGTAAAAAAACGTACTTTAACTTGTCAAAAATGTGGTTTACCTTGTAACAAATGTACTTTAACTTGTAAACAGCGTACTTCAACTTGTAAAAAACGTACTTTAACTTGTAAAAAACCAACTTTAACTTGTCAAAACTCAAGTTTAACTTGTTAAAAACGTAATTTAACTTGTCAAAACGTACTTTAACTTGTAAAAAACGTATTTTAACTTGTCAAAACGTAACTTTAACTTGATAAAAACGAACTTTAACTTGTAAAAAACGTATTTTAACTTGTCAAAACGTAACTTTAAATTGTTAAACACGTACTTTAACTTGTAAAAAACGTAATTTCAATTGTCAAAATGTAACTTTAACTTGTCAAAACATAACCTTAAATTATTAAAAACGTACTTTAACTAATTAAAAACGTACATCAACTTGTAAAAAACGTACTTTAACTAGTAAAAAATGTATTTTAACTTGTCAAAACGTAACTTTTACTTGTAAAAAATGTACTTCAACTTGTAAAATACATACTTTAACTTGTAAAAACCGTATTTTATCTTGTCAATATGTAACTTTAACTTGTCAAAACCGAACTTTAACTTGTTAAAAACGTACTTTAAATTGTAAAAAACGTACTTTAACTTGTAAAAAACGTAATTTAACTTGTCAAAATGTAACTTTAACTTGTAAAAAACCTACTTTAACTTATCAAAACGTAACTTTAACTTGTAAAAACATATGTTTAACTTGTTAAAAATATACATTAACTTGTAAAAAAACGTACTTTAACTTGTCAAAAATGTGGTTTAACTTGTAACAAATGTACTTTAACTTGTAAAAAACGTACTTCAACTTGTAAAAAACGTACTTTAACTTGTAAAAAACCTACTTTAACTTGTCAAAACGTAACTTTAACTTGTCAAAACTCAAGTTTAACTTGTTAAAAACGTAATTTAACTTGTCAAAACGTTACTTTAACTTGTAAAAACGTACTTTAACTTGTAAAAAACGTATTTTAACTTGTCAAAACGTAACTTTAACTTGTTAAAAACGAACTTTAACTTGTAAAAAACGTAATTTAACTTGTCAAAATGTAACTTTAACTTGTCAAAATGTAACTTTAACTTGTTAAAAACGTACTTTAACTTGTAAAAAACGTATTTTAACTTGTCCAAACGTAACTTTAAATTGTTAAAAACGTACTTTAACTTGGAGAAAACGTAATTTCAATTGTCAAAATGTAACTTTAACTTGTCAAAACGTAACATTAACTTGTTAAAAACGTACTTTAACTAATTAAAAACGTACATCAACTTGTAAAAAACGTACTTTAACTAGGAAAAAACGTATTTTAACTTGACAAAACGTATCGTTTACTTGTTAAAAACTTACTTTAACTTGTAAAAAACGTACTTCAACTTGTAAAACACATACTTTAATTTGTAAAAACCGTATTTTATCTTGTCAATATGTAACTTTAACTTGTCAAAACGGAACTTTAACTTGTTGTAAAAAACGTACTTTAACTTGTAAAAAACGTAATTTAACTTGTCAAAATGTAACTTTAACTTGTAAAAAACCTACTTTAACTTATCAAAACGTAACTTTAACTTGTAAAAACATAAGTTTAACTTGTTAAAAATATACATTAACTTGTAAAAAAACGTACTTTAACTTGTCAAAAATGTGGTTTAACTTGTAACAAATGTACTTTAACTTGTAAAAAACGTACTTCAACTTGTAAAAAACGTACTTTAACTTGTAAAAAACCTACTTTAACTTGTCAACACGTAACTTTAACTTGTCAAAACTCAAGTTTAACTTGTTAAAAACGTAATTTAACTTGTCAAAACGTTACTTTAACTTGTAAAAACGTACTTTAACTTGTAAAAAACGTATTTTAACTTGTCAAAACGTAACTTTAACTTGTTTAAATTGAACTTTAACTTGTAAAACACATAATTTAACTTGTCAAAATGTAACTTTAACTTTTCAAAATATAACTTTAACTTGTTAAAAACGTACTTTAACTTGTAAAAAACGTATTTTAACTTGTCCAAACGTAACTTTAAATTGTTAAAAACGTACTTTAACTTGTAAAAAACGTAATTTCAATTGTCAAAATGTAACTTTAACTTGTCAAAACGTAACTTTAACTTGTTAAAAACGTACTTTAACTAATTAAAAACGTACATCAACTTGTAAAAAACGTACTTTAACTAGTAAAAAACGTAATTTAACTTGTCAAAATGTAATTTTAACTTGTCAAAACATAACTTTATCTTGTTAAAAACATACTTTAACTTGTAAATATGTATTTTAATTTGTAAAAAATGTATTTTAACTTGTCAAAACGTAACTTTTACTTGTTAAAAACGTACTTTAACTTGTAAAAAACGTAATTTCAATTGTCAAAATGTAACTTTAACTTGTCAAAACGTAACATTAACTTGTTAAAAACGTACTTTACCTAATTAAAAACGTACATCAACTTGTAAAAAACGTACTTTAACTAGTAAAAAACCTATTCTAACTTGTCAAAACGTAACTTTTACTTGTTAAAAACTTACTTTAACTTGTAACAAACGTAATTTCAATTGTCAAAATGTAACTTTTACTTGTTAAAAACTTACTTTAACTTGTAAAAAACGTACTTCAACTTGAAAAACACAGACTTTAACTTTAACTTGTTAAAAACGTACTTTAACTAATTAAAAACGTACATCAACTTGTAAAACGTACTTTAACTAGTAAAAAACGTATTTTAACTTGTCAAAACGTAACTTTTACTTGTTAAAAACGTACTTTAACTAATTAAAAACGTACATCAACTTGTAAAAAACGTACTTTAACTAGTAAAAAACGTATTTTAACTTGTCAAAACGTAACTTTTACTTGTTAAAAACTTACTTTAACTTGTAAAAAACGTACTTCAACTTGTAAAACACATAATTTAACTTGTAAAAACCGTATTTTATCTTGTCAATATGTAACTTTAACTTGTCAGAACGGAACTTTAACTTGTTAAATACGTACTTTAAATTATAAAAAACGTACTTTAACTTGTAAATAACGTATTTTAACTTGTCAAAATGTAACTTTAACTTGTAAAAAACCTATTTTAACTTATCAAAACGTAAATTTAACTTGTAAAAACATAAGTTTAACTTGTTAAAAATATACATTAACTTGTAAAAAAACGTACTTTAACTTGTCAAAAATGTGGTTTAACTTGTAACAAATGTACTTTAACTTGTAAAAAACGTACTTCAACTTGTAAAAAACGTACTTTAACTTGTAAAAAACCTACTTTAACTTGTCAAAACGTAACTTTAACTTGTCAAAACTCAAGTTTAACTTGTTAAAAACGTCATTTAACTTGTCAAAACGTTACTTTAACTTGTAAAAACGTACTTTAACTTGTAAAAAACAAATTTTAACTTGTCAAAACGTAACTTTAACTTGTTAAAAACGAACTTTAACTTGTAAAAAACGTAATTTAACTTGTCAAAATGTAACTTTAACTTGTTTAAAACGTACTTTAACTTGTAAAAAACGTATTTTAACTTGTCCAAACGTAACTTTAAATTGTTAAAAACGTACTTTAACTTGTAAAAAACGTAATTTCAATTGTCAAAATGTTACTTTAACTTGTCAAAACGTAACATTAATTTGTTAAAAACGTACTTTAACTAATTAAAAACGTACATCAACTTGTAAAAAACGTACTTTAACTAGTAAAAAACGTAATTTAACTTGTCAAAATGTAATTTTAACTTGTTAAAAACTTACTTTAACTTGTAAAAAACGTACTTCAACTTGTAAAACACATAATTTAACTTGTTAAAACCGTATTTTATCTTGTCAATGTGTAACTTTTGTTGGAATTTATTTAACAATTAAACAATATTAATTATAATACACATCCTATGTGGCGGAAAATTATAATTAGATCTAATATATTAAAACTAATTTTAATATATTTAACAACCTAAGGCATTAAAATTTATTAAGTAATTATAAACAATTTATAATTCACAAGCTCAATCAAATAATAATAAATTATATAACATTTATATAATTATTTAATTGAGAAAGACTTACGTAAATAGTTGTAAACAACTATGACGTTGCTAGCTAACTCCGGAATGCCACGTCACGCCCAAATCCCGAGAAAAGGCTCGTCGGAATGCTCAGCACCGTCCTCGCCGGAATGGAAGTTGTCGCCGGATTGCACAGCCCCTGGAAGCCTCGCCGGACTGGGATTTCTCGCTTGACAGGGTGCCTGCCGGAATGGGTGACCTCGCCGGACTGGGAACCTCGCCGGACTGGAGTCTGTCGCCGCACAGGGAACTGCCTGACAGGGACCTCGCCGGATTGGGAGCCTCGCCGGACTGGGACTTCTCGCCGGACAGGAGATCACTGGGTCCCCTCGCCTGATGACCTCGCCGGATTGCCCTCGCCGGAATGCCCTCGCCGGATTGCCCTCGCCGGATTGGATCTCCTCGCCTGACAGACAGACTCTCCGGATTGGATCTGCCTCGCCGGATTGCCTCTTCCTCGCCGGATTGGATCCGCCTGACTGGTAGCCCTCGCCGGATTGGATCTGGGTCGCCGGAATGGACTCCTGGGAGCTGGGAGGTCGCCGGAATGCACCAAAAACGACCTAGGGTGTTTTCTGATGGCTAAAACCTTTTTAAAACAATTTTAAAAATTCCATAAATTATTCAAACACCACAAGTGATGAATCAACAATATTACACAAGGAAAATATTGAGATCAAGAGTGTGGGCTCTTAAGAACAATTAGGAATCAAAGATGAAAAGGGGGAAAACAATTTTCTCTCTTTTGTTTAGGGTTTTGGCCGAGAATTGCACAAGGGGCAAGGGAGAGAGAGTTGCCGAAAATCACTTAGGGTTAGGCTTAGGTGATTAGGGTTTTCTTAGCTTATTTATACAGGTTATAAATGGGCTTAAGCTGGGTCAAACCCATGACCCTATTCACTTAAGGAATCCGGCCAAAACACTCTCTCCTTACTCGTCCATGTCTTTGATTTTTGTTCCTAAATTTATTTGATTTAATTTCTAAAATTAATTTAGAACTCTCATTATTATTTAATGACACTTCATTAAATATATTTCGTAGTTATCGAATAAGTACGAATTGAGAAATAATTTGTTTTCTTCTTTTAACATATTTAATCACTCGAGAATGTCATCATCAATATGATGTTATCTTGTGATTCAATAAACAAAATAAATAACTATTTATTTATCGAGTTTCAAGAAAACAACTTTCCCAATATAAATCACTATTTATATTTAATGAGTAAATCAACTTTTCAAGTTCTTTTAATCTCTTCCAAGTGTCTATCATTGAGACCTCATGGACCCACATGAACGAAGCTTTAGAATAAAGTACGGACACAAAAGTTCACAAACTTTTTCCGACTTTTAATTCTTAATATTGATCGATTCCACTAAAGGACCAATATTGATAATCTCTCTGTTCATGTGCGTATCTTTTATGTTTGATATGAAGAAACAATTTCTCATACGATCCACGGAGTATATTACGATGTTACCCTTCATGTGTATCAGTAACTGAGAGGAATGTAAAATTACTGTTTTACCCCTCGAGTTATTGTTTCACTAACTCCTTTGTTATTTGTGAATGAGAAAAACATAGAGTGAGATGTCTGTACATGTCACATGTTTTAATCAAAGAATGAACTCATTCAATGAATACCTGGCCAGGTTTATTCATTCACACTCTCATAACAAAGCATAGTGTGATACTAATGCATTTGCATTGTTGTTACATGAATTCCATATCTGTGAATCATGTAACCCAACATTGCATCCTTGTGACACCAACAGTCGGGTCAGATGCAACTAAAATTTAGTCATTGCCCATTGACGAATCAAATGTCACAAAGTGCAATGTCAATTACATATTCACTTCAGGATTAAGGTAAGTATCATAATACTCCTTTAGTTGTGAACTTGAAGTTTCGAGTGTGTAAACAGTTTTGTCTCGAGCTTCTAAGTGTCACTGGTCTTGTTCAGTATCTTCTATAAAGTACTCAGTATGAATCATAGAGTCACAACTCTCTATATCACAAGATGAGATATCATGATTCATGCTAACATTCAATAATAAGATACGTTTGCTCTATCGATCTTTAGATTGCGAACAAATGGTTTCAAACTTGTCATAAGGGGTTATCTTGTCAAGTCTGTACTTAACACCCTTTTCGTTGATGACAGTTTCAGAGCATAGCTTAAACATAACTAAACACAGTCTTATAAAGAATGAACATTTATTAATATCAATGTTTCAACAAAATATAAATACATAAAGTATCTTAATGTCTAATATCTCCTTTGTGGGCACCAATCCCAACAACTTTAACTTGTCAAAACGGAACTTTAACTTGTTAAAAACGTACTTTAAATTGTAAAAAACGTACTTTAACTTGTAAATAACGTATTTTAACTTGTCAAAATGTAACTTTAACTTGTAAAAAACCTACTTTAACTTATCAAAACGTAACTTTAACTTGTAAAAACATAAGTTTAACTTGTTAAAAATATACATTAACTTGTAAAAAAACGTACTTTAACTTGTCAAAAATGTGGTTTAACTTGTAACAAATGTACTTTAACTTGTAAAAAACGTACTTCAATTTGTAAAAAACGTACTTTAACTTGTAAAAAACCTACTTAAAATTGTCAAAACGTAACTTTAACTTGTCAAAACTCAAGTTTAACTTGTTAAAAACGTAATTTAACTTGTCAAAACGTTACTTTAACTTGTAAAAACGTACTTTAACTTGTAAAAAACGTATTTTAACTTGTCAAAACGTAACTTTAACTTGTTAAAAACGAACTTTAACTTGTAAAAAACATAATTTAACTTGTAAAAATGTAACTTTAACTTGTCAAAATGTAACTTTAACTTGTTAAAAACGTACTTTAACTTGTAAAAAACGTATTTTAACTTGTCCAAACGTAACTTTAAATTGTTAAAAACGTACTTTAACTTGTAAAAAACGTAATTTCAATTGTCAAAATGTAACTTTAACTTGTCAAAACGTAACATTAACTTGTTAAAAACGTATTTTAACTAATTAAAAACGTACATCAACTTGTAAAAAACTTACTTTAACTAGGAAAAAACGTATTTTAACTTGTCAAAACGTAACTTTTACTTGTTAAAAACTTACTTTAACTTGTAAAAAACGTACTTTAACTTGTAAAAATCCTACTTTAACTTGTCAAAACGTAACTTTAACTTGTCAAAACTCAAGTTTAACTTGTTAAAAACGTAATTTAACTTGTCAAAACGTTACTTTAACTTGTAAAAACGTACTTTAACTTGTAAAAAACGTATTTTAACTTGTCAAAACGTAACTTTAACTTGTTAAAAACGAACTTTAACTTGTAAAAAATGTAATTTAACTTGTCAAAATGTAACTTTAACTTGTCAAAATGTAACTTTAACTTGTTAAAAAGGTACTTTAACTTGTAAAAAACGTATTTTAACTTGTCCAAACGTAACTTTAAATTGTTAAAAACGTACTTTAACTTGTAAAAAACGTAATTTCAATTGTCAAAATGTAACTTTAACTTGTCAAAACGTAACATTAACTTGTTAAAAACGTACTTTAACTAATTAAAAACGTACATCAACTTGTAAAAAACTTATTTTAACTAGGAAAAAACGTATTTTAACTTGTAAAAACGTAACTTTTACTTGTTAAAAACTTACTTTAACTTGTAAAAAACGTACTTCAACTTGTAAAACACATACTTTAATTTGTAAAAACCGTATTTTATCTTGTCAATATGTAACTTTAACTTGTCAAAACGGAACTTTAACTTGTTAAAAACGTACTTTAAATTGTAAAAAACTTACTTTAACTTGTAAAAAACGTACTTTAACTTGTCAAAATGTAACTTTAACTTGTAAAAAACCTACTTTAACTTATCAAAACGTAACTTTAACTTGTAAAAACATAAGTTTAACTTGTTAAAAATATACATTAACTTGTAAAAAAACGTACTTTAACTTGTCAAAAATGTGGTTTAACTTGTAACAAATGTACTTTAACTTGTAAAAAACGTACTTCAACTTGTAAAAAACGTACTTTAACTTGTAAAAAACCTACTTTAACTTGTCAAAACGTAACTTTAACTTGTCAAAACTCAAGTTTAACTTGTTAAAAACGTAATTTAACTTGTCAAAACGTTACTTTAACTTGTAAAAACGTACTTTAACTTGTAAAAAACGTATTTTAACTTGTCAAAACGTAACTTTAACTTGTTAAAAACGAACTTTAACTTGTAAAAAACGTAATTTAACTTGTCAAAATGTAACTTTAACTTGTCAAAATATAAATTTAACTTGTTAAAAACGTACTTTAACTTGTAAAAAACGTATTTTAACTTGTCCAAACGTAACTTTAAATTGTTAAAAACGTACTTTAACTTGTAAAAAACGTAATTTCAATTGTCAAAATGTAACTTTAACTTGTCAAAACGTAACTTTAACTTGTTAAAAACGTACTTTAACTAATTAAAAACGTACATCAACTTGTAAAAAACGTACTTTAACTAGTAAAAAACGTAATTTAACTTGTCAAAATGTAATTTTAACTTGTCAAAACATAACTTTATCTTGTTAAAAACATACTTTAACTTGTAAATATTTATTTTAATTTGTAAAAAACGTATTTTAACTTGTCAAAACGTAACTTTAACTTGTTAAAAACGTACTTTAACTTGTAAAAGACGTACTTTAACTTGTAAAAACCGTACTTTAACTTGTAAAAAACCGTATTTTATCTTGTCAATATGTAACTTTAACTTGTCAAAACGGAATTTTAACTTGTTAAAAACGTACTTTAACTTGTAAAAAATGTATTTTAACTTGTCCAAACGTAACTTTAAATTGTTAAAAACGTACTTTAACTTGTAAAAAACGTAATTTCAATTGTCAAAATGTAACTTTAACTTGTCAAAACGTAACTTTAACTTGTTAAAAACGTACTTTAACTAATTAAAAACGTACATCAACTTGTAAAAAACGTACTTTAACTAGTAAAAAACGTAATTTAACTTGTCAAAATGTAATTTTAACTTGTCAAAACATAACTTTATCTTGTTAAAAACATACTTTAACTTGTAAATATGTATTTTAATTTGTAAAAAATGTATTTTAACTTGTCAAAACGTAACTTTTACTTGTTAAAAAACGTACTTTAACTTGTAAAAACGTAATTTCAATTGTCAAAATGTAACTTTAACTTGTCAAAACGTAACATTAACTTGTTAAAAACGTACTTTAACTAATTAAAAACGTACATCAACTTGTAAAAAACGTACTTTAACTAGTAAAAAACGTATTTTAACTTGTCAAAACGTAACTTTTACTTGTTAAAAACTTACTTTAACTTGTAACAAACGTAATATCAATTGTCAAAATGTAACTTTTACTTGTTAAAAACTTACTTTAACTTGTAAAAAACGTACTTCAACTTTTAAAACACAGACTTTAACTTTAACTTGTTAAAAACGTACTTTAACTAATTAAAAACGTACATCAACTTGTAAAACGTACTTTAACTAGTAAAAAACGTATTTTAACTTGTCAAAACGTAACTTTTACTTGTTAAAAACGTTCTTTAACTAATTAAAAACGTACATCAACTTGTAAAAAACGTACTTTAACTAGTAAAAAACGTATTTTAACTTGTCAAAACGTAACTTTTACTTGTTAAAATTTTACTTTAACTTGTAAAAAACGTACTTCAACTTGTAAAACACATACTTTAACTTGTAAAAACCGTATTTTATCTTGTCAATATGTAACTTTTGTTGGAATTTATTTAACAATTAAACAATATTAATTATAATACACATCCTATGTGGCGGAAAATTATAATTAGATCTAATATATTAAAACTAATTTTAATATATTTAACAACCTAAGGCATTAAAATTTATTAAGTAATTATAAACAATTTCTAATTCACAAGCTCATTCAAATAATAATAAATTATATAACATTTATATAATTATTTAATTGAGAAAGACTTACGTAAATAGTTGTAATCAACTATGACGTTGCTAGCTAACTCCGGAATGCCACGTCACGCCCAAATCCCGAGAAAGGGCTCGTCGGAATGCTCAGCAGCGTCCTCGCCGGAATGGAAGCTGTCGCCGGAATGCACAGCCCCTGGGAGCCTCGCCGGACTGGGATTTCTCGCCTGACAGGGTGCCAGCCGGAATGGGTGTCCTCGCCGGACTGGGAGCCTCGCAGGACTGGAGTCTGTCGCCGCACAGGGACCTGCCTGACAAGGACCTCGCCGGATTGGAATCCTCGCCGGACTGGGACTTCTCGCCGGACTGGAGATCACTGGGACCCCTCGCCTGATGACCTCGCCGGATTGCCCTCGTCGGAATGCCCTCGCCGGATTGGATCTCCTCGCCTGACAGACAGACTCGCCGGACTGGATCTGCCTTGCCGGATTGCCTCTGCCTCCCCGGATTGGATCCGCCTGACTGGTAGCCCTCGCCGGATTGGATCTGGGTCGCCGGAATGGACTCCTGGGAGCTGGGAGGTCGCCGGAATGCACCAAAAACGACCTAGGGTGTTTTGTGATGGCAAAAACCTTTTTAAAACAATTTTAAAAATTCCAAAACAGTTTTCTAAATTATTCAAACACCATAAGTGATGAATCAACAATATTACACAAGGAAAATATTGAGATCAAGAGTGTGGGCTCTTAAGAACAATTAGGAATCAAAGATGAAGAGGGGGAAAACAATTTTCTCTCTTTTGTTTAGGGTTTTGGCCGAGAATTGCACAAGGGGGAAGGGAGAGAGAGTTGCCGAAAATCACTTAGGGTTAGGCTTAGGTGATTAGGGTTTTCTTAGCTTATTTATACAGGTTATAAATGGGCTTAAGCTGGGTCAAACCCATGACCCTATTCACTTAAGGAATCCGGCCAAAACACTCTCTCCTTACTCGTCCATGTCTTTGATTTTTGTTCCTAAATTTATTTGATTTAATTTCTAAAATTAATTTAGAACTCTCATTATTATTTAATGACACTTCATTAAATATATTTCGTAGTTATCGAATAAGTACGAATTGAGAAACAATTTGTTTTCTTCTTTTATCATATTTAATCACTCGAGAATGTCATCATCAATATGATGTTATCTTGTGATTCAATAAACAAAATAAATAACTATTTATTTATCGAGTTTCAAGAAAACAACTTTCCAATATAAATCACTATTTATATTTAATGAGTAAATCAACTTTTCAAGTTCTTTTAATCTCTTCCAAGTGTCTATCATTGAGACCTCATGGACCCACATGAACGAAGCTTTAGAATAAAGTACGGACACAAAAGTTCACAAACTTTTTCCGACTTTTAATTCTTAATATTGATCGATTCCACTAAAGGACCAATATTGATAATCTCTCTGTTCATGTGCGTATCTTTTATGTTTGATATGAAGAAACAATTTCTCATACGATCCACGGAGTATATTACGATGTTACCCTTCATGTGTATCAGTAACTGAGAGGAATGTAAAATTACTGTTTTACCCCTCGAGTTATTGTTTCACTAACTCCTTTGTTATTTGTGAATGAGAAAAACATAGAGTGAGATGTATGTACATGTCACATGTTTTAATCAAAGAATGAACTCATTCAATGAATACCTGGCCAGGTTTATTCATTCACACTCTCATAACAAAGCATAGTGTGATACTAATGCATTTGCATTGTTGTTACCTGAATTCCATATCTGTCAATCATGTAACCCAACATTGCATCCTTGTGACACCAACAGTCGGGTCAGATGCAACTAAAATTTAGTCATTGCCCATTGACGAATCAAATGTCACAAAGTGCAATGTCAATTACATATTCACTTCAGGATTAAGGTAAGTATCATAATACTCCTTTAGTTGTGAACTTGAAGTTTCGAGTGTGTAAACAGTTTTGTCTCGAGCTTCTAAGTGTCACTGGTCTTGTTCAGTATCTTCTATAAAATACTTAGTATGAATCATAGAGTCACAACTCTCTATATCACAAGATGAGATATCATGATTCATGCTAACAATCAATAATAAGATACGATTGCTCTATCGATCTTTAGATTGCGAACAAATGGTTTCAAACTTGTCATAAGGGGTTATCTTGTCAAGTCTGTACTTAACACCCTTTTCGTTGATGACAGTTTCAGAGCATAGCTTAAACATAACTAAACACAGTCTTATAAAGAATGAACATTTATTAATATCAATGTTTCAACAAAATATAAATACATAAAGTATCTTAATGTCTAATATCTCCTTTGTGGGCACCAATCCCAACAAACTCCCACTTGACTCAAAGGATATGCGAATGGTCCTTCAGTCCCAATCCTTCTAGGTGTCCCTCGAAGACTTTACTCGTTAAAGGCTTCGTGAAGGGATCAGCAAGGTTGTCTAACGTTGAGATCTTCATGACTTCTGCATCCCCTCTGTGAACGATGTCTCGAACGAGGTGATACTTGCGTTCTATGTGTTTAGAGCGCTTGTGACTTCTTGGCTCCTTACAATTAGCGACAGCCCCACTGTTATCACAATAAAGTGTAATAGGCTCGCTTGCACTTGGAACAACTTCCAAGTATATAAGGAATTTCCTTAGCCACACAGCCTCCTTTGCAGCTTCACAAGCTG
Source organism: Urtica urens (assembly GCA_958296335.1). NCBI lineage: Eukaryota > Viridiplantae > Streptophyta > Magnoliopsida > Rosales > Urticaceae > Urtica > Urtica urens. The sequence continues at coordinate 60,116 of CATQIS010000025.1, forward strand.
CCACATACTCGGCTTCCATGGTCGAGTCAGCAACACAAGATTGCTTGATACTCCTCCAAACCACGGATCCACCATTCAGGGTGAACACAGACCCTGATGTGGACTTCCTGGAATCCTTGTCCGCCTGAAAATCGGAGTCGGTATAACCCGTCATATTTAGGTCACCACCTGAATATGCAAGCATGTAGTTTCTCGTTCTCCGAAGATACTTGAGAACATGCTTGACAGCAACCCAGTGCTCGGGTCCAGGGTTCGACTGGAATCTGCTCACTACGCCTACTGCATAGCATATGTCTGGTCTCGTGCAAAGCATAGCATACATGAGACTTCCTACAGCTGAAGCGTAAGGAATGTGTCTCATGTCCTCAACTTCTTGAGGTGTCTTGGGAGACTGCTCGTTTGAGAGATGCACTCCATGTCTGAAAGGTAGCTGTCCTTTCTTGGAGTCTTGCATACTGAAGCGATCCATGATCTTATCAATATAAGATGCTTGGGAGAGTGCTAGCTTACGGTTCTTTCGATCTCTAAATATCTGAATACCTAGAATGTAAGCTGCCTCTCCTAGATCCTTCATCTCAAACTGCTTTGATAGCCAGACTTTAACCTCTGACAACTTTCCTACATCATTCCCAATGAGTAGTATGTCGTCAACATAAAGGACTAAGAAAACCACTTTGCCATTGTTTATCATCTTATAAACGCATGGCTCATCTACAGACTGATCAAAGCCGTAGCTCTTTACAGTCTCGTCGAATCTAATATTCCACGACCTAGATGCTTGCTTGAGTCCATAAATGGACTTGAGCAATTCACAAACCTTGCCCTGTTGGCCTTTCTCCATGAACCCGTCTGGTTGAGCCATATATATGCGCTCATCAAGATTGCCATTCAGAAATGCAGTCTTGACATCCATTTGCCAGAATTCATAATCTAGGGCTGCGGCAATGGATAAGAGAGTTCAGATGGATTTTAGCATTGGGACTGGCGAGAAGGTATCCTCATAGTCGATACCTTCTTTCTGTGTGTACCCCTTCGCCACAAGTCGTGCTTTAAATGTCTCGACATTTCCATCCGGTCCTCTCTTCTTCTTATAGATCCATTTACAGCCTACAGGCTTGATGCCTTCAGGCAGATCTACAAGTTTCCAGACCTCGTTGACATACATCGAATGCATTTCAACGTTCATGGCTTCTTGCCATAGGTTTGCCTCGGAACTCTGCATTGCGTGGGAAAATGATACGGGATCATCTTCTTCATTGTTTGCAACAGCAGTAAAAGATTCTCCGATACCTATGTATCGAACAGGTTGTCTCACAACTCTGTTGCTACGACGAAGCGCAGGAGTCTCTGATTCCGAGCTTGGTTCTCCCACTGTTGGAATAGGACCCGTCCTATCTTGTGAAGTACTAGTTGCTTCACCCAACAGTTTCTTTAGCACAAGTCTGCTTCTCGGTACCGTATTCTTCATATAATCTGCTTCCAGAAACCTAGCGTTCGTGCTAACGAACGTTTTCTGGTCAGCAGCATTATAGAAGATGTACCCTTTTGTTTCTTTTGAATATTCCACGAACAGGCATACTTCTGAACGACTAGCCAACTTGCTAGTCTTTTGTCTCAGTACATGTGCTGGACAACTCCAGATGCGAGTATGGTGTAAAACAGATTTTTTACCACTCCATCTTTCATAGGGTGTGCCAGGTACCGTTTTAGATGGAACCTGGTTCAGAATGTAAGCTGCTGTTTCAAGGGCATATCCCCATAACGAATTAGGAAGCGATGAGTAACTCATCATCGATCTCACCATATCTAGCAAAGTTCGATTCCTTCTCTCTGACACACCGTTTTGTTGCGGAGTGCCAGGTGCTGTAAGCTGAGAATGAATGCCTTCTTCTCTAAGAAAGTCTTCGAACTCTCCAGACAAGTACTCTCCCCCTCGATTTGATCGAAGGGTTTTGATCTGTTTCTCCGTTTGCTTTTCAACTAAAGCCTTATACTGTTTGAACATTTCAAAAGTATCTGACTTATGTCGCATAAGGTAGATTTGACCAAATCTAGAGTAGTCATCAGTGAAGATTACAAAATATTCGTAACCTCCTCTTGCCTGGATGTTAATTGGACCACATACATCACTATGTATCAGTTCCAATACTTGCGTGGCCCTAAAACCCTTTGTTGAGAAAGGTCTCTTGGTCATCTTGCCTTCAAGACAGGATTCACATGTGGGAAGGCTTCCCACGTGTAGAGATTTCAAAGGACCATCCTTTGTTAGTCTCTTGATCCTATCTAGGCCTATATGTCCAAGACGCAGGTGCCATAGATATGTGTCGTCAGTTTCATCAGTATGAAACGTCTTACGCTTCCTAAGTGAATCACCATTCACTTCGGTGTCCAAGATTGTCGGCTCAGCAGGATATAAGTAATATATTGAATCCACACGTTGAGCTTTAGTAATAAAACAATCATCAATAAAAATTTCAATACCATTATTGATCTTAAAATTTAAACCTTGTTCTTCTAAACGACCAAATGAAATCAAATTCTTGCAAAAATCCGGAACATAGTAAACATTATTCAATTAATAAAGTTTCATTTCCAAACTTGAGCTTCATGGTCCCGACAGATCTTGCTCCGACCTTCGTTCCATCACCCCAGTTGAATCCGAACTCTCCGTCACTTAAGCTCCTGGTTTTCCTAAATCCATTCAAATTACACACAACGTGGTCAGAAGCCCCGCAATCAAGAATCCAGGGCGATGCCTTGTTTGTAGTATAACAAGCTTGAGTAACAAAGATCTTACCTTTCCCCTTGACACTCTTGAGGTAGGTAGGGCAGTTCCTACGCCAGTGGCCAGCCTCTCCGCAATGGTGACATTTGTGCTCAGACTTGTCCACCTTTGCGATGCCTTTGCCCTTAGCATCCACAGCCTTCTTGTAAGGCTTCTTGGAACCCGCTCGGTTGGCGTTTTTGGGCCTCTTCATCATTCTCTTAGAACCAGAGGTCGAGGCTCTGTGTTCAGCAACATTGAGCTCTCCCGACTTCTTCTTGTTCTTAGGGAGAAGTCCCTCGGCAGTCTGCAACTCCTTCATAAGCTCAGTCACAGTGTAATTGAGCTTGTTCATGGAGTAGTTCAGACGGAAGCTATCAAAAGATTCCGTAAGAGTCTCCAAGATCATGTCAATCTTGGTTTCTCCGTCAATCTCCGAACCAAGAATCTCCATATCGTTCAGGTGACCCATGATCAATAGCATGTGTTCCCGTACGGAAGCTCCTTGCTTCATCCTACAGTTCATGAAACTGCGGATAGCTTGCTGCCTCGCCTGACGCCCATGACATCCAAACATCTCATGGAGATTGAAGAGGATTTCATATGCAGTGGCGATGTCTCTATGAGATTGTTGCAACACATTGCTCATCGATGCTAAAATGTAGCAACGAGCAATCTCATCAGATCCCATCCACGCATCGAAGGCGTCCTTGTCTTCCTTGCTCGAGTCAGCACTCGGTTCAGGAGGACATGGGGTCGTGAGAACGTACTTGTGCTTTTCCACCGTCAGTATGATGTCGAGGTTACGTTTCCAGTCAACGTAATTCTCACCCTCGAGTTTATTCGAACTTAAAATCGTTTGTAGTGGGTTAAAAGACATTTTGCTGAAAACATTTGATAAAATAAATGACTTTAGTATGTGCTATATTTTCGAATTATATGCATGCATGAACAATCCTAATATGGTGAGGAAAGCGTTAAAATAATTCATGGTATTGTGAACAACAATAGTTAACTACTTTTCCTATGGGGAAACCGTAATTAACCTCCTTTCACAGTCGTGACACATCACTATTTAGTTCGAACCATCCAAGAAGTCACAACTTCTAGTTCTTACTAATTACCATAAATTTTGGTCACTTATTTTTAATGCAGAGTCTCTATGTGAGGATTACTTTAAAACATAAGTCTAAGTGTATAACCGACACGTGGGCCCTCAATCAAGTTGCTTTGAAGACGGTTCACCTATGTGGAGACCCCGTTTCAAACCTTCTCTTTTAGGCTCAGTTCTTTAACAATGAGATTAATTAAATACTTCCGAAGTACTCCCATTGAAGGGAGGGCCACTATGTGTGACTCTTAGTTCATCACATATTTAATTAATTTCATTCGTGTCGGGGACCTTGGGTTGCTTCAACGACAAACAACCCTCCCACTTAGTTTTTGCAAATGAATCATATTCATTTATAACAGTTTATAATTATTTCATAACTTTTATTAATTATAAACTACATGAACAATTTCATTTTCAATGATGTTGGCGTTCTATCCTATGTGACATGTGAGTGCTCTATGCAATGAGATCAATAAATTTAAATATCAAATATGAAAAATTATTTAACTTATCAATAGGCCCATTTCTATTATACAACTCTTGTAAATAAATGAAATAAAACATTTTAAATTTCATCTGCAAATGATGCGTCATCGGATGTCTCGGGTTAGCCCCCACACGTTCTCCAACGTGCGGCCAATCCCGAGGTGCTGCCTTCTTGCTCCTTCGTCGTCGAATTACAATAATAAATTACAAATTTACATGTCCTCTCAAATTGAGGCTCACAATTTTAAATAAATTAAAATCCGGGACGATAACCGGAATAAAAACATCCTAGGGCCATATTGAATAAGGATCCATTCATTCACAAGTGCACACACAAAAAACATTCATAATGTATTCATACAAAAACGCCAACACCAACTAGTCAAACAAATTTCCAAACTAGTCATTAAATCTAAATTTTAATGCCTTTTACTAGCTCTGATACCATTTGTTGGAATTTATTTAACAATTAAACAATATTAATTATAATACACATCCTATGTGGCGGAAAATTATAATTAGATCTAATATATTAAAACTAATTTTAATATATTTAACAACCTAAGGCATTAAAATTTATTAAGTAATTATAAACAATTTATAATTCACAAGCTCAATCAAATAATAATAAATTATATAACATTTATATAATTATTTAATTGAGAAAGACTTACGTAAATAGTTGTAAACAACTATGACGTTGCTAGCTAACTCCGGAATGCCACGTCACGCCCAAATCCCGAGAAAGGGCGCGTCGGAATGCTCAGCAGCGTCCTCGCCGGAATGGAAGTTGTCGTCGGATTGCACAGCCCCTGGAAGCCTCGCCGGACTGGGATTTCTCGCCTGACAGGGAGCCTGCCGGAATGGGTGTCCTCGCCGGACTGGGAGCCTCGCCGGACTGGAGTCTGTCGCCGCACAGGGACCTGCCTGACAGGGACCTCGCCGGATTGGGAGCCTCGCCGGACTGGGACTTCTCGCCGGACTGGAGATCACTGGGACCCCTCGCCTGATGACCTCGCCGGATTGCCCTCGTCGGAATGCCCTCGCCGGATTGCCCTCGCCGGATTCGATCTCCTCGCCTTACAGACAGACTCGCCGGACTGGATCTGCCTTGCCGGATTGCCTCTGCCTCGCCGGATTGGATCCGCCTGACTGGTAGCCCTCGCCGGATTGGATCTGGGTCGCCGGAATGCACCAAAAACGACCTAGGGTGTTTTATGATGGCTAAAACCTTTTTAAAACAATTTTAAAAATTCCAAAACAGTTTTCTAAATTATTCAAACACCACAAGTGATGAATCAACAATATTACACAAGGAAAATATTGAGATCAAGAGTGTGGGCTCTTAAGAACAATTAGGAATCAAAGATGAAAAGGGGGAAAACAATTTTCTCTCTTTTGTTTAGGGTTTTGGCCGAGAATTGCACAAGGGGGAAGGGAGAGAGAGTTGCCGAAAATCACTTAGGGTTAGGCTTAGGTGATTAGGGTTTTCTTAGCTTATTTATACAGGTTATAAATGGGCTTAAGCTGGGTCAAACCCATGACCCTATTCACTGAAGGAATCCGGCCAAAACACTCTCTCCTTACTCATCCATGTCTTTGATTTTTGTTCCTAAATTTATTTGATTTAATTTCTAAAATTAATTTAGAACTCTCATTATTATTTAATGACACTTCATTAAATATATTTCGTAGTTATCGAATAAGTACGAATTGAGAAACAATTTGTTTTCTTCTTTTATCATATTTAATCACTCGAGAATGTCATCATCAATATGATGTTATCTTGTGATTCAATAAACAAAATAAATAACTATTTATTTATCGAGTTTCAAGAAAACAACTTTCCCAATATAAATCACTATTTATATTTAATGAGTAAATCAACTTTTCAAGTTCTTTTAATCTCTTCCAAGTGTCTATCATTGAGACCTCATGGACCCACATGAACGAAGCTTTAGAATAAAGTACGGACACAAAAGTTCACAAACTTTTTCCGACTTTTAATTCTTAATATTGATCGATTCCACTAAAGGACCAATATTGATAATCTCTCTGTTCATGTGCGTATCTTTTATGTTTGATATGAAGAAACAATTTCTCATACGATCCACGGAGTATATTACGATGTTACCCTTCATGTGTATCAGTAACTGAGAGGAATGTAAACTTACTGTTTTACCCCTCGAGTTATTGTTTCACTAACTCCTTTGTTATTTGTGAATGAGAAAAACATAGAGTGAGATGTATGTACATGTCACATGTTTTAATCAAAGAATGAACTCATTCAATGAATACCTGGCCAGGTTTATTCATTCACACTCTCATAACAAAGCATAGTGTGATACTAATGCATTTGCATTGTTGTTACATGAATTCCATATCTGTCAATCATGTAACCCAACATTGCATCCTTGTGACACCAACAGTCGGGTCAGATGCAACTAAAATTTAGTCATTGCCCATTGACGAATCAAATGTCACAAAGTGCAATGTCAATTACATATTCACTTCAGGATTAAGGTAAGTATCATAATACTCCTTTAGTTGTGAACTTGAAGTTTCGAGTGTGTAAACAGTTTTGTCTCGAGCTTCTAAGTGTCACTGGTCTTGTTCAGTATCTTCTATAAAATACTTAGTATGAATCATATAGTCACAACTCTCTATATCACAAGATGAGATATCATGATTCATGCTAACAATCAATAATAAGATACGATTGCTCTATCGATCTTTAGATTGCGAACAAATGGTTTCAAACTTGTCATAAGGGGTTATCTTGTCAAGTCTGTACTTAACACCCTTTTCGTTGATGACAGTTTCAGAGCATAGCTTAAACATAACTAAACACAGTCTTATAAAGAATGAAGATTTATTAATATCAATGTTTCAACAAAATATAAATACATAAAGTATCTTAATGTCTAATATCTCCTTTGTGGGCACCAATCCCAACAACTTTAACTTGTCAAAACGGAACTTTAACTTGTTAAAAACGTACTTTAAATTGTAAAAAACGTATAATAACTTGTAAAAAACGTACTTTAACTTGTCAAAATGTAACTTTAACTTGTAAAAAACCTACTTTAACTTATCAAAACGTAACTTTAACTTGTAAAAATATAATTTTAACTTGTTAAAATATACATTAACTTGTAAAAAAACGTATTTTAACTTGTCAAAAATGTGGTTTACCTTGTAACAAATGTACTTTAACTTGTAAAAAGCGCACTTCAACTTGTAAAAAACGTAATTTAACTTGTAAAAAACCTACTTTAACTTGTTAAAACGTAACTTTAACTTTTCAAAATTCAAGTTTAAGTTGTTAAAAACGTAATTTAACTTGTCAAAACGTTACTTTAACTTGTAAACACGTACTTTAACTTGTAAAAAACGTATTTTAACTTGTCAAAACGTAACTTTAACTTGTTAAAAACAAACTTTAACTTTGTAAAAAACGTAATTTAACTTGTCAAAATGTAATTTTAACTTGTCCAAACGTAACTTTAAATTGTTAAAAACGTACTTTAACTTGTAAAAAACGTAATTTCAATTGTCAAAATGTAACTTTAACTTGTCAAAACATAACATTAACTTGTTAAAAACGTACTTTAACTAATTAAAAACGTACATCAACTTGTAAAAAACTTACTTTAACTAGGAAAAAACGTATTTTAACTTGTCAAAACGTAACTTTTACTTGTTAAAAACTTACTTTAACTTGTAAAAAACGTACTTTAACTTGTAAAAAACCTACTTTAACTTGTCAAAACGTAACTTTAACTTGTCAAAACTCAAGTTTAACTTGTTAAAAACGTAATTTAACTTGTCAAAACGTTACTTTAACTTGTAAAAACGTACTTTAACTTGTAAAAAACGTATTTTAACTTGTCAAAACGTAACTTTAACTTGTTAAAAACGAACTTTAACTTGTAAAAAATGTAATTTAACTTGTCAAAATGTAACTTTAACTTGTCAAAATGTAATTTTAACTTGTTAAAAAGGTACTTTAACTTGTAAAAAACGTATTTTAACTTGTCCAAACGTAACTTTAAATTGTTAAAAACGTACTTTAACTTGTAAAAAACGTAATTTCAATTGTCAAAATGTAACTTTAACTTGTCAAAACGTAACATTAACTTGTTAAAAACGTACTTTAACTAATTAAAAACGTACATCAACTTGTAAAAAACTTACTTTAACTAGGAAAAAACGTATTTTAACTTGTAAAAACGTAACTTTTACTTGTTAAAAACTTACTTTAACTTGTAAAAAACGTACTTCAACTTGTAAAACACATACTTTAACTTGTAAAAACCGTATTTTATCTTGTCAATATGTAACTTTAACTTGTCAAAACGGAACTTTAACTTGTTAAAAACGTACTTTAAATTGTAAAAAACGTACAATAACTTGTAAAAAACGTACTTTAACTTGTCAAAATGTAACTTTAACTTGTAAAAAACCTACTTTAACTTATCAAAACGTAACTTTAACTTGTAAAAATATAAGTATAACTTGTTAAAAATATACATTAACTTGTAAAAAAACGTATTTTAACTTGTCAAAAATGTGGTTTAACTTGTAACAAATGTACTTTAACTTGTAAAAAGCGCACTTCAACTTGTAAAAAACGTACTTTAACTTGTAAAAAACCTACTTTAACTTGTCAAAACGTAACTTTAACTTTTCAAAATTCAAGTTTTACTTGTTAAAAACGTAATTTAACTTGTCAAAACGTTACTTTAACTTGTAAACACGTACTTTAACTTGTAAAAAACGTATTTTAACTTGTCAAAACGTAACTTTAACTTGTTAAAAACGAACTTTAACTTTGTAAAAAACGTAATTTAACTTGTCAAAATGTAATTTTAACTTGTCCAAACGTAACTTTAAATTGTTAAAAACGTACTTTAACTTGTAAAAAACGTAATTTCAATTGTCAAAATTTAACTTTAACTTGTCAAAACGTAACATTAACTTGTTAAAAACGTACTTTAACTAATTAAAAACGTACATCAACTTGTAAAAAACTTACTTTAACTAGGAAAAAACGTATTTTAACTTGTCAAAACGTAACTTTTACTTGTTAAAAACTTACTTTAACTTGTAAAAAACGTACTTAAACTTGTAAAAAACCTACTTTAACTTGTCAAAACGTAACTTTAAATTGTCAAAACTCAAGTTTAACTTGTTAAAAACGTAATTTAACTTGTCAAAACGTTACTTTAACTTGTAAAAACGTACTTTAACTTGTAAAAAACGTATTTTAACTTGTCAAAACGTAACTTTAACTTGTTAAAAACGAACTTTAACTTGTAAAAAATGTAATTTAACTTGTCAAAATGTAACTTTAACTTGTCAAAATGTAATTTTAACTTGTTAACTTGTAAAAAACGTATTTTAACTTGTCCAAAAGTAACTTTAAATTGTTAAAAACGTACTTTAACTTGTAAAAAACGTAATTTCAATTGTCAAAATGTAACTTTAACTTGTCAAAACGTAACATTAACTTGTTAAAAACGTACTTTAACTAATTAAAAACGTACATCAACTTGTAAAAAACTTACTTTAACTAGGAAGAAACGTATTTTAACTAGTAAAAACGTAACTTTTACTTGTTAAAAACTTACTTGAACTTGTAAAAAACGTACTTCAACTTGTAAAACACATACTTTAACTTGTAAAAACCGTATTTTATCTTGTCAATATGTAACTTTAACTTGTCAAAACGGAACTTTAACTTGTTAAAAACGTACTTTAAATTGTAAAAAACTTACTTTAACTTGTAAAAAACGTACTTTAACTTGTCAAAATGTAACTTTAACTTGTAAAAAACCTACTTTAACTTATCAAAACGTAACTTTAACTTGTAAAAACATAAGTTTAACTTGTTAAAAATATACATTAACTTGTAAAAAAAACGTACTTTAACTTGTCAAAAATGTGGTTTAACTTGTAACAAATGTACTTTAACTTGTAAAAAACGTACTTCAACTTGTAAAAAACGTACTTTAACTTGTAAAAAACCTACTTTAACTTGTCAAAACGTAACTTTTACTTGTTAAAAACTTACTTTAACTTGTAAAAAACGTACTTCAACTTGTAAAACACATACTTTAACTTGTAAAAACCGTATTTTATCTTGTCAATATGTAACTTTAACTTGTCAAAACGGAACTTTAACTTGTTAAAAATGTACTTTAAATTGTAAAAACGTACAATAACTTGTAAAAAACGTACTTTAACTTGTCAAAATGTAACTTTAACTTGTAAAAAACCTACTTTAACTTATCAAAACGTAACTTTAACTTGTAAAAATATAAGTTTAACTTGTTAAAAATATACGTTAACTTGTAAAAAAACGTACTTTAACTTGTCAAAAATGTGGTTTACCTTGTAACAAATGTACTTTAACTTGTAAAAAGCGTACTTCAACTTGTAAAAAACGTACTTTAACTTGTAAAAAACCTACTTTAACTTGTCAAAACGTAACTTTAACTTGTCAAAATTCAAGTTTAACTTGTTAAAAACGTAATTTAACTTGTCAAAACGTTACTTTAACTTGTAAAAACGTACTTTAACTTGTAAAAAACGTATTTTAACTTGTCAAAACGTAACTTTAACTTGTTAAAAACGAACTTTAATTTGTAAAAAACGTAATTTAACTTGTCAAAATGTAACTTTAACTTGTCAAAATGTAACTTTAACTTGTTAAAAACGTACTTTAACTTGTAAAAAACGTATTTTAACTTGTCAAAACGTAACTTTAAATTGTTAAAAACGTACTTTAACTTGTAAAAAACGTAATTTCAATTGTCAAAATGTAACTTTTACTTGTTAAAAACTTACTTTAACTTGTAAAAAACGTACTTCAACTTGTAAAACACAGACTTTAACTTTAACTTGTTAAAAACGTACTATAACTAATTAAAAACGTACATCAACTTGTAAAACGTACTTTAACTAGTAAAAAACGTATTTTAACTTGTCAAAACGTAACTTTTACTTATTAAAAACGTACTTTAACTAATTAAAAACGTACATCAACTTGTAAAAAACGTACTTTAACTAGTAAAAAACGTATTTTAACTTGTCAAAACGTAACTTTTACTTGTTAAAACCTTACTTTAACTTGTAAAAAACGTACTTCAACTTGTAAAACACATACTTTAACTTGTAAAAACCGTATTTTATCTTGTCAATATGTAACTTTAACTTGTCAAAACGGAACTTTAACTTGTTAAAAACGTACTTTAAATTATAAAAAACGTACTTTAACTTGTAAAAAACGTACTTTAACTTGTCAAAATATAACTTTAACTTGTAAAAAACCTACTTTAACTTATCAAAACGTAACTTTAACTTGTAAAAACATAAGGTTAACTTGTTAAAAATATACATTAACTTGTAAAAAAATATACTTTAACTTGTCAAAAATGTGGTTTAACTTGTAACAAATGTACTTTAACTTGTAAAAAAACGTACTTCAACTTGTAAAAAACGTACTTTAACTTGTAAAAAACCTACTTTAACTTGTCAAAACGTAACTTTAACTTGTCAAAACTCAAGTTTAACTTGTTAAAAACGTAATTTAACTTGTCAAAACGTTACTTTAACTTGTAAAAACGTACTTTAACTTGTAAAAAACGTATTTTAACTTGTCAAAACGTAACTTTAACTTGTTAAAAACGAACTTTAACTTGTAAAAAACCTAATTTCAATTGTGAAAATGTAACTTTAAATTGTTAAAAACGTACTTTAACTTGTAAAAAACGTAATTTCAATTGTGAAAATGTAACTTTAACTTTTCAAAACGTAACATTAACTTGTTAAAAACGTACTTTAACTAATTAAAAACGTACATCAACTTGTAAAAAACTTACTTTAACTAGGAAAAAACGTTTTTTAACTTGTCAAAACGTAACTTTTACTTGTTAAAAACTTACTTTAACTTGTAAAAAACGTACTTCAACTTGTAAAACACATACTTTAACTTGTAAAAACCGTATTTCATCTTGTCAATATGTAACTTTCACTTGTCAAAACGGAACTTTAACTTGTTAAAAACGTACTTTAAATTGTAAAAAACATACTTTAACTTGAAAAAAACGTACTTTAACTTGTCAAAATGTAACTTTAACTTGTAAAAAACCTACTTTAACTTATCAAAACGTAACTTGAACTTCTAAAAACATAAGTTTAACTTGTTAAAATTATACATTAACTTGTAAAAAAACGTACTTTAACTTGTCAAAAATGTGGTTTAACTTGTAACAAATGTACTTTAACTTGTAAAAAACGTACTTCAACTTGTAAAAAACGTACTTTAACTTGTAAAAAACCTACTTTATCTTGTCAAAACGTAACTTTAACTTGTCAAAACTCAAGTTTAACTTGTTAAAAACGTAATTTAACTTGGTAAAACGTTACTTTAACTTGTAAAAACGTACTTTAACTTGTAAAAAACGTATTTTAACTTGTCAAAACGTAACTTTAACTTGTTAAAAACGAACTTTAACTTGTAAAAAACGTAATTTAACTTGTCAAAATGTAACTTTAACTTGTCAAAATATAAATTTAACTTGTTAAAAACGTACTTTAACTTGTAAAAAACGTATTTTAACTTGTCCAAACGTAACTTTAAATTGTTAAAAACGTACTTTAACTTGTAAAAAACGTAATTTCAATTGTCAAAATGTAACTTTAACTTGTCAAAATGTAACTTTAACTTGTCAAAACGTAACTTTAACTTGTTAAAAACGTACTTTAACTAATTAAAAACGTACATCAACTTGTAAAAAACGTACTTTAACTAGTAAAAAACGTAATTTAACTTGTCAAAATGTAATTTTAACTTGTCAAAACATAACTTTATCTTGTTAAAAACATACTTTAACTTGTAAATATTTATTTTAATTTGTAAAAAACGTATTTTAACTTGTCAAAACGTAACTTTTACTTGTTAAAAACATACTTTAACTTGTAAAAGACGTACTTTAACTTGTAAAAACCGTACTTTAACTTGTAAAAAACCGTATTTTATCTTGTCAATATGTAACTTTAACTTGTCAAAACGGAATTTTAACTTGTTAAAAACGTACTTTAAATTGTAAAAAACGTATTTTAACTTGTAAAAAACGTACTTTAACTTGTCAAAATGTAACTTGAACTTGTCAAAAACCTACTTTAATTTGTCAAAACGTAACTTTAACTTGTCAAAACGTAAGTTTAACTTGTTAAAAACGTGCATTAACTTGTATAAAACGTACTTTAACTTGTCAAAAATGTTGTTTAACTTGTAAGAAATGTACTTTAACTAGTAAAAAACATACTTCAACTTGTAAAAAACGTACATCAACTTGTAAAAAACGTACTTTAACTAGTAAAAAACGTAATTTAACTTGTCAAAATGTAATTTTAACTTGTCAAAACATAACTTTATCTTGTTAAAAACATACTTTAACTTGTAAATATGTATTTTAATTTGTTAAAAACGTATTTTAACTTGTCAAAACGTAACTTTTACTTGTTAAAAACGTACATTAACTTGTAATAGACGTACTTTAACTTGTAAAAACCGTACTTTAACTTGTAAAAAACCGTATTTTATCTTGTCAATATGTAACTTTAACTTGTCAAAACGGAACTTTAACTTGTTAAAAATGTACTTTAAATTGTAAAACACGTATTTTAACTTGTAAAAAATGTACTTTAACTTGTCAAAATGTAACTTTAACTTGTCAAAAACCTACTTTAATTTGTCAAAACGTAACTTTAACTTGTCAAAACGTAAGTTTAACTTGTTAAAAACGTGCATTAACTTGTATAAAACGTACTTTAACTTGTCAAAAATGTTGTTTAACTTGTAAGAAATGTACTTTAACTAGTAAAAAACATACTTCAACTTGTAAAAAACGTACTTTAACTTGTAAAAAGCATACTTTAACTTGTCAAAACGTAATTTAACTTGTCACAATGTAATTTTAACTTGTCAAAACATAACTTTATCTTGTTAAAAACATACTTTAACTTGTAAATATGTATTTTAATTTGTTAAAAACGTATTTTAACTTGTCAAAACGTAACTTTTACTTGTTAAAAACGTACATTAACTTGTAATAGACGTACTTTAACTTGTAAACACCGTACTTTAACTTGTAAAAAACCGTATTTTATCTTGTCAATATGTAACTTTAACTTGTCAAAACGGAATTTTAACTTGTTAAAAACGTACTTTAAATTGTAAAAAACGTATTTTAACTTGTAAAAAACGTACTTTAACTTGTCAAAATGTAACTTGAACTTGTCAAAAACCTACTTTAATTTGTCAAAACGTAACTTTAACTTGTCAAAACGTAAGTTTAACTTGTTAAAAACGTGCATTAACTTGTATAAAACGTACTTTAACTTGTCAAAAATGTTGTTTAACTTGTAAGAAATGTACTTTAACTAGTAAAAAACATACTTCAACTTGTAAAAAACGTACATCAACTTGTAAAAAACGTACTTTAACTAGTAAAAAACGTAATTTAACTTGTCAAAATGTAATTTTAACTTGTCAAAACATAACTTTATCTTGTTAAAAACATACTTTAACTTGTAAATATGTATTTTAATTTGTTAAAAACGTATTTTAACTTGTCAAAACGTAACTTTTACTTGTTAAAAACGTACATTAACTTGTAATAGACGTACTTTAACTTGTAAAAACCGTACTTTAACTTGTAAAAAACCGTATTTTATCTTGTCAATATGTAACTTTAACTTGTCAAAACGGAACTTTAACTTGTTAAAAATGTACTTTAAATTGTAAAAAACGTATTTTAACTTGTAAAAAATGTACTTTAACTTGTCAAAATGTAACTTTAACTTGTCAAAAACCTACTTGAATTTGTCAAAACGTAACTTTAACTTGTCAAAACGTAAGTTTAACTTGTTAAAAACGTGCATTAACTTGTATAAAACGTACTTTAACTTGTCAAAAATGTTGTTTAACTTGTAAGAAATGTACTTTAACTAGTAAAAAACATACTTCAACTTGTAAAAAACGTACTTTAACTTGTAAAAAGCATACTTTAACTTGTCAAAACGTAATTTAACTTGTCACAATGTAATTTTAACTTGTCAAAACATAACTTTATCTTGTTAAAAACATACTTTAACTTGTAAATATGTATTTTAATTTGTTAAAAACGTATTTTAACTTGTCAAAACGTAACTTTTACTTGTTAAAAACGTACATTAACTTGTAATAGACGTACTTTAACTTGTAAAAACCGTACTTTAACTTGTAAAAAACCGTATTTTATCTTGTCAATATGTAACTTTAACTTGTCAAAACGGAACTTTAACTTGTTAAAAACGTACTTTAACTTGTCAAAATATAACTTTAACTTGTAAAAAACCTACTTTAACTTATCAAAACGTAACTTTAACTTGTAAAAACATAAGTTTAACTTGTTAAAAATATACATTAACTTGTAAAAAAATATACTTTAACTTGTCAAAAATGTGGTTTAACTTGTAACAAATGTACTTTAACTTGTAAAAAAACGTACTTCAACTTGTAAAAAACGTACTTTAACTTGTAAAAAACCTACTTTAACTTGTCAAAACGTAACTTTAACTTGTCAAAACTCAAGTTTAACTTGTTAAAAACGTAATTTAACTTGTCAAAACGTTACTTTAACTTGTAAAAACGTACTTTAACTTGTAAAAAACGTATTTTAACTTGTCAAAACGTAACTTTAACTTGTTAAAAACGAACTTTAACTTGTAAAAAACGTAATTTAACTTGTCAAAAAGTAACTTTAACTTGTCAAAATGTAACTTGAACTTGTTAAAAACGTACTTTAACTTGTAAAAAACGTATTTTAACTTGTCAAAATGTAACTTTAACTTGTCAAAATTCAAGTTTAACTTTTTAAAAACGTAATTTAACTTGTCAAAACGTTACTTTAACTTGTAAAAACGTACTTAAACTTGTAAAAAACGTATTTTAACTTGTCAAAACGGAACTTTAACTTGTTAAAAACGTACTTTAACTTGTCAAAATATAACTTTAACTTGTAAAAAACCTACTTTAACTTATCAAAACGTAACTTTAACTTGTAAAAACATAAGTTTAACTTGTTAAAAATATACATTAACTTGTAAAAAAATATACTTTAACTTGTCAAAAATGTGGTTTAACTTGTAACAAATGTACTTTAACTTGTAAAAAAACGTACTTCAACTTGTAAAAAACGTACTTTAACTTGTAAAAAACCTACTTTAACTTGTCAAAACGTAACTTTAACTTGTCAAAACTCAAGTTTAACTTGTTAAAAACGTAATTTAACTTGTCAAAACGTTACTTTAACTTGTAAAAACGTACTTTAACTTGTAAAAAACGTATTTTAACTTGTCAAAACGTAACTTTAACTTGTTAAAAATGAACTTTAACTTGTAAAAAACGTAATTTAACTTGTCAAAATGTAACTTTAACTTGTCAAAATGTAACTTGAACTTGTTAAAAACGTACTTTAACTTGTAAAAAACGTATTTTAACTTGTCAAAATGTAACTTTAACTTGTCAAAATTCAAGTTTAACTTTTTAAAAACGTAATTTAACTTGTCAAAACGTTACTTTAACTTGTAAAAACGTACTTAAACTTGTAAAAAACGTATTTTAACTTGTCAAAACGTAACTTTAACTTGTTAAAAACGAACTTTAATTTGTAAAAAACGTAATTTAACTTGTCAAAATGTAACTTTAACTTGTCAAAATGTAACTTTAACTTGTTAAAAACGTACTTTAACTTGTAAAAAACGTATTTTAACTTGTCAAAATGTAACTTTAAATTGTTAAAAACGTACTTTAACTTGTAAAAAACGTAATTTCAATTGTCAAAATGTAACTTTTAATTGTTAAAAACTTACTTTAACTTGTAAAAAACGTACTTCAACTTGTAAAACACAGACTTTAACTTTAACTTGTTAAAAACGTACTATAACTAATTAAAAACGTACATCAACTTGTAAAACGTACTTTAACTAGTAAAAAACGTATTTTAACTTGTCAAAACGTAACTTTTACTTGTTAAAAACGTACTTTAACTAATTAAAAACGTACATCAACTTGTAAAAAACGTACTTTAACTAGTAAAAAACGTATTTTAACTTGTCAAAACGTAACTTTTACTTGTTAAAAACTTACTTTAACTTGTAAAAAACGTACTTCAACTTGTAAAACACATACTTTAACTTGTAAAAACCGTATTTTATCTTGTCAATATGTAACTTTAACTTGTCAAAACGGAACTTTAACTTGTTAAAAACG
The DNA here is from genome assembly GCA_958296335.1 of Urtica urens. Lineage (NCBI taxonomy): Eukaryota > Viridiplantae > Streptophyta > Magnoliopsida > Rosales > Urticaceae > Urtica > Urtica urens. Next base: position 77,804 of record CATQIS010000025.1, read on the forward strand.
TACTTTAAATTGTAAAAAACGTACTTTAAATTGTAAAAATATACATTAACTTGTAAAAAAATTTACTTTAACTTGTCAAAAATGTGGTTTAACTTGTAACAAATGTACTTTAACTTGTAAAAAAACGTACTTCAACTTGTAAAAAACGTACTTTAACTTTTAAAAAACCTACTTTAACTTGTCAAAACGTAACTTTAACTTGTCAAAACTCAAGTTTAACTTGTTAAAAACGTAATTTAACTTGTCAAAACGTTACTTTAACTTGTAAAAACGTACTTTAACTTGTAAAAAACGTATTTTAACTTGTCAAAACGTAACTTTAACTTGTTAAAAACGAACTTTAACTTGTAAAATACGTAATTTAACTTGTCAAAATGTAACTTTAACTTGTCGAAATGTAACTTGAACTTGTTAAAAACGTACTTTAACTTGTAAAAAACGTATTTTAACTTGTCCAAACGTAACTTTAAATTGTTAAAAACGTACTTTAACTTGTAAAAAACGTAATTTCAATTGTGAAAATGTAACTTTAACTTTTCAAAACGTAACATTAACTTGTTAAAAACGTACTTTAACTAATTAAAAACGTACATCAACTTGTAAAAAACTTACTTTAACTAGGAAAAAACGTTTTTTAACTTGTCAAAACGTAACTTTTACTTGTTAAAAACTTACTTTAACTTGTAAAAAACGTACTTCAACTTGTAAAACACATACTTTAACTTGTAAAAACCGTATTTTATCTTGTCAATATGTAACTTTCACTTGTCAAAACGGAACTTTAACTTGTTAAAAACGTACTTTAAATTGTAAAAAACATACTTTAACTTGAAAAAAACGTACTTTAACTTGTCAAAATGTAACTTTAACTTGTAAAAAACCTACTTTAACTTATCAAAACGTAACTTTAACTTCTAAAAACATAAGTTTAACTTGTTAAAATTATACATTAACTTGTAAAAAAACGTACTTTAACTTGTCAAAAATGTGGTTTAACTTGTAACAAATGTACTTTAACTTGTAAAAAACGTACTTCAACTTGTAAAAAACGTACTTTAACTTGTAAAAAACCTACTTTAACTTGTCAAAACGTAACTTTAACTTGTCAAAACTCAAGTTTAACTTGTTAAAAACGTAATTTAACTTGGTAAAACGTTACTTTAACTTGTAAAAACGTACTTTAACTTGTAAAAAACGTATTTTAACTTGTCAAAACGTAACTTTAACTTGTTAAAAACGAACTTTAACTTGTAAAAAACGTAATTTAACTTGTCAAAATGTAACTTTAACTTGTCAAAATATAAATTTAACTTGTTAAAAACGTACTTTAACTTGTAAAAAACGTATTTTAACTTGTCCAAACGTAACTTTAAATTGTTAAAAACGTACTTTAACTTGTAAAAAACGTAATTTCAATTGTCAAAATGTAACTTTAACTTGTCAAAATGTAACTTTAACTTGTCAAAACGTAACTTTAACTTGTTAAAAACGTACTTTAACTAATTAAAAATGTACATCAACTTGTAAAAAACGTATTTTAACTAGTAAAAAACGTAATTTAACTTGTCAAAATGTAATTTTAACTTGTCAAAACATAACTTTATCTTGTTAAAAACATACTTTAACTTGTAAATATTTATTTTAATTTGTAAAAAATGTATTTTAACTTGTCAAAACGTAACTTTTACTTGTTAAAAACGTACTTTAACTTGTAAAAGACGTACTTTAACTTGTAAAAACCGTACTTTAACTTGTAAAAAACCGTATTTTATCTTGTCAATATGTAACTTTAACTTGTCAAAGCGGAATTTTAACTTGTTAAAAACGTACTTTAAATTGTAAAAAACGTATTTTAACTTGTAAAAAACGTACTTTAACTTGTCAAAATGTAACTTGAACTTGTCAAAAACCTACTTTAATTTGTCAAAACGTAACTTTAACTTGTCAAAACGTAAGTTTAACTTGTTAAAAACGTGCATTAACTTGTATAAAACGTACTTTAACTTGTCAAAAATGTTGTTTAACTTGTAAGAAATGTACTTTAACTAGTAAAAAACATACTTCAACTTGTAAAAAACGTACATCAACTTGTAAAAAACGTACTTTAACTAGTAAAAAACGTAATTTAACTTGTCAAAATGTAATTTTAACTTGTCAAAACATAACTTTATCTTGTTAAAAACATACTTTAACTTGTAAATATGTATTTTAATTTGTTAAAAACGTATTTTAACTTGTCAAAACGTAACTTTTACTTGTTAAAAACGTACATTAACTTTTAATAGACGTACTTTAACTTGTAAAAACCGTACTTTAACTTGTAAAAAACCGTATTTTATCTTGTCAATTTGTAACTTTAACTTGAAAAAACGGAACTTTAACTTGTTAAAAACGAACTTTAAATTGTAAAAAACGTACTTTAACTTGTAAAAATCGTACTTTAACTTGTCAAAACATAACTTTAACTTATTAAAAAAGTACTTTAACTTGTATAAAACGTACTTTAACTTGTCAAAATGTAACTTTAACTTGTAAAAAACCTACTTTAACTTATCAAAACGTAACTTTAACTTGTAAAAACATAAGTTTAACTAGTTAAAAATATACATTAACTTGTAAAAGAACGTACTTTAACTTGTCAAAACTCAAGTTTAACTTGTTACAAACGTAATTTAACTTGTCAAAACGTTACTTTAACTTGTAAAAACGTACTTTAACTTGTAAAAAACGTATTTTAACTTGTCAAAACGTAACTTTAACTTGTTAAAAACGAACTTTAACTTGTAAAAAACGTAATTTAACTTGTCAAAATGTAACTTTAACTTGTTAAAAACTTACTTTAACTTGTAAAAAACGTACTTCAACTTGTAAAACACATACTTTAACTTGTAAAAACCGTATTTTATCTTGTCAATATGTAACTTTCACTTGTCAAAACGGAACTTTAACTTGTTAAAAACGTAATTTAAATTGTAAAAAACATACTTTAACTTGTAAAAAACGTACTAACTTGTCAAAATGTAACTTTAACTTGTAAAAAACCTACTTTAACTTATCAAAACGTAACTTTAACTTGTAAAAACATAAGTTTAACTTGTTAAAAATATACATTAACTTGTAAAAATACGCACTTTAACTTGTCAAAAATGTGGTTTAACTTGTAACAAATGTACTTTAACTTGTAAAAAACGTACTTCAACTTGTAAAAAACGTACTTTAACTTGTAAAAAACCTACTTTAACTTGTCAAAACGTAACTTTAACTTGTCAAAACTCAAGTTTAACTTGTTAAAAACGTAATTTAACTTGTCAAAACGTTACTTTAACTTGTAAAAACGTTTTTTAACTTGTAAAAAACGTATTTTAACTTGTCAAAACGTAACTTTAACTTGTTAAAAACGAACTTTAACTTGTAAAAAACGTAATTTAACTTGTCAAAATGTAACTTTAACTTGTCAAAATATAAATTTAACTTGTTAAAAACGTACTTTAACTTGTAAAAAACGTATTTTAACTTGTCCAAACATAACTTTAAATTGTTAAAAACGTACTTTAACTTGTAAAAAACGTAATTTCAATTGTCAAAATGTAACTTTAACTTGTCAAAATGTAATTTTAACTTGTCAAAACGTAACTTTAACTTGTTAAAAACGTACTTTAACTAATTAAAAACGTACATCAACTTGTAAAAAACGTACTTTAACTAGTAAAAAAACGTAATTTAACTTGTCAAAATGTAATTTTAACTTGTCAAAACATAACTTTATCTTGTTAAAAACATACTTTAACTTGTAAATATTTATTTTAATTTGTAAAAAACGTATTTTAACTTGAACAAACGTAACTTTTACTTGTTAAAAACGTACTTTAACTTGTAAAAGACGTACTTTAACTTGTAAAAACCGTACTTTAACTTGTAAAAAACCATATTTTATCTTGTCAATATGTAACTTTAACTTGTCAAAACGGAATTTTAACTTGTTAAAAACGTACTTTAAATTGTAAAAAACGTATTTTAACTTGTAAAAAACGTACTTTAACTTATCAAAATGTAACTTTAACTTGTCAAAAACCTACTTTAATTTGTCAAAACGTAACTTTAACTTGTCAAAACGTAAGTTTAACTTGTTAAAAACATGCATTAACTTGTATAAAACGTACTTTAACTTGTCAAAAATGTAGTTTAACTTGTAACAAATGTACTTTAACTAGTAAAAAACGTACTTCAACTTGTAAAAAACGTACTTTAACTTGTAAAAAGCGTACTTTAACTTGTCAAAACGTAATTTAACTTGTCACAATGTAATTTTAACTTGTCAAAACATAACTTTATCTTGTTAAAAACATACTTTAACTTGTAAATATGTATTTTAATTTGTTAAAAACGTATTTTAACTTGTCAAAACGTAACTTTTACTTGTTAAAAACGTACATTAACTTGCAATAGACGTACTTTAACTTGTAAAAACCGTACTTTAACTTGTAAAAAACCGTATTTTATCTTGTCAATATGTAACTTTAACTTGTCAAAACGGAACTTTAACTTGTTAAAAACGTACTTTAAATTGTAAAAAACGTATTTTAACTTGTAAAAAACGTATTTTAACTTGTAAAAAACGTACTTTACCTTGTCAAAATGTAACTTTAACTTGTCAAAAACCTACTTTAATTTGTCAAAACGTAACTTTAACTTGTCAAAACGTAAGTTTAACTTGTTAAAAACGTGCATTAACTTGTATAAAACGTACTTTAACTTGTCAAAAATGTTGTTTAACTTGTAAGAAATGTACTTTAACTAGTAAAAAACATACTTCAACTTGTAAAAAACGTACATCAACTTGTAAAAAACGTATTTTAACTAGTAAAAAACGTAATTTAACTTGTCAAAATGTAATTTTAACTTGTCAAAACATAACTTTATCTTGTTAAAAACATACTTTAACTTGTAAATATGTATTTTAATTTGTTAAAAACGTATTTTAACTTGTCAAAACGTAACTTTTACTTGTTAAAAACGTACATTAACTTGTAATAGACGTACTTTAACTTGTAAAAACCGTACTTTAACTTGTAAAAAACCGTATTTTATCTTGTCAAAAACCTACTTTAATTTGTCAAAACGTAACTTTAACTTGTCAAAACGTAAGTTTAACTTGTTAAAAACGTGCATTAACTTGTATAAAACGTACTTTAACTTGTCAAAAATGTTGTTTAACTTGTAAGAAATGTACTTTAACTAGTAAAACACATACTTCAACTTGTAAAAAACGTACTTTAACTTGTAAAAAGCATACTTTAACTTGTCAAAACGTAATTTAACTTGTCAAAACGTAATTTAACTTGTCAAAATGTAATTTTACTTGTCAAAATGTAATTTTAACATGTCAAAACATAACTTTATCTTGTTAAAAACATACTTTAACTTGTAAATATGTATTTTAATTTGTTAAAAACGTATTTTAACTTGTCAAAATGTAACTTTACTTGTTAAAAACGTACATTAACTTGTAAAAGACGTACTTCAACTTGTAAAAAACCTACTTTAATTTGTCAAAACGTAACTTTAACTTGTCAAAACGTAAGTTTAACTTGTTAAAAACGTGCATTAACTTGTATAAAACGTACTTTAACTTGTCAAAAATGTTGTTTAACTTGTAAGAAATGTACTTTAACTAGTAAAAAACATACTTCAACTTGTAAAAAACGTACTTTAACTTGTAAAAAGCATACTTTAACTTGTCAAAACGTAATTTAAATTGTCAAAACGTTATTTAACTTGTCAAAATGTAATTTTACTGGTCAAAATGTAATTTTAACTTGTCAAAACATAACTTTATCTTGTTAAAAACATACTTTAACTTGTAAATATGTATTTTAATTTGTTAAAAACGTATTTTAACTTGTCAAAATGTAACTTTTACTTGTTAAAAACGTACATTAACTTGTAAAAGACGTACTTCAACTTGTAAAAAACGTACTTTAACTTGTAAAAAACCGTATTTTATCTTGTCAATATGTAACTTTAACTTGTCAAAACGGAACTTTAACTTGTTAAAAACGTACTTTAAATTGTAAAAAACGTATTTTAACTTGTAAAAAATGTACTTTAACTTGTCAAAATGTAACCTTAACTTGTCAAAAACCTACTTTAACTTGTCAAAACTTAACGATAACTTGTCAAAACGTAAGTTTAACTTGTTACAAACATGCATTAACTTGTAAAAAACGTACTTTAACTTGTCAAAAATGTTGTTTAACTTGTAACAAATGTATTTTAACTTGTAAAAAACGTACTTCAACTTGTAAAAAACGTACTTTAACTTGTAAAAAACGTACTTCAACTTGTCAAAACGTAACTTTAACTTGTTAAAACGTAAGTTTACCTTGTTAAAAACGTAATTTAACTTGTCAAAATGTAACTTTAGCTTGTAAAAACGTACTTTAACTTGTAAAAAACGTATTTTAACTTGTCAAAACGTAACTTTAACTTGTTAAAAATGTACTTAACTTGTAAAAAACGTAATTTAACTTGTCAAAATGTATCTTGAACTTGTCAAAATTTAACTTTAACTTGTTAAAAACGTAGTTTAACTTGTAAAAAACGTATTTTAACTTGTCAAAACGTAACTTTAACTTCTTAAAAACATACTTTAACTTGTAAAAAACGTAATTTCAATTGTCAAAATTTAACTTTAACTTGTCAAAAAGTAACTTTAACTTGTTAAAACGTACTTCAACTTGTAAAAAAAGTACTTTAACTTGTAAAAAACGTAATTTAACTTGTCAAAATGTAATTTTAAATTGTCATAACGTAACTTTAACTTGTTAAAAACGTACTTTAACTTGTAAAAAATGTATTTTAACTTGTAAAAAACGTATTTTAACTTGTCAAAATGTAACTTTTACTTGTTAAAAACGTACATTAACTTGTAAAAGACGTACTTCAACTTGTAAAAAACGTACTTTAACTTGTAAAAAACCGTATTTTATCTTGTCAATATGTAACTTTAACTTGTCAAAACGGAACTTTAACTTGTTAAAAACGTACTTTAAATTGTAAAAAAACGTATTTTAACTTGTAAAAAATGTACTTTAACTTGTCAAAATGTAACATTAACTTGTCAAAAACCTACTTTAACTTGTCAAAACTTAACGATAACTTGTCAAAACGTAAGTTTAACTTGTTACAAACATGCATTAACTTGTAAAAAACGTACTTTAACTTGTCAAAAATGTTGTTTAACTTGTAACAAATGTATTTTAACTTGAAAAAACGTACTTCAACTTGTAAAAAACGTACTTTAACTTGTAAAAAACGTACTTTAACTTGTAAAAACGTAATTTAACTTGTCAAAATGTAATTTTAACTTGTCAAAACATAACTTTATCTTGTTAATAACATACTTTAACTTGTAAATATGTATTTTAATTTGTTAAAAACGTATTTAAACTTGTCAAAACGTAACTTTTACATGTTAAAAACGTACATTAACTTGTAAAAGACGTACTTCAACTTGTAAAAAACGTACTTTAACTTGTAAAAAACCGTATTTTATCTTGTCAATATGTAACTTTAACTTGTCAAAACGGAACTTTAACTTGTTAAAAACGTACTTTAAATTGTAAAAAACGTACTTTAACTTGTAAAAAACGTATTTTAACTTGTCAAAACATAACTTTAACTTGTTAAAAACGTACTTAACTTGTAAAAAACGTAATTTAACTTGTCAAAATGTAACTTTAACTTGTCAAAATTTAACTTTAACTTGTTAAAAACATACTTTAACTTGTAAAAAACGTATTTTAACTTGTAAAAACGTAACTTTAACTTCTTAAAAACGTACTTTAACTTGTAAAAAACGTAATTTCAATTGTCAAAATGTAACTTTAACTTGTCAAAACGTAACTTTAACTTGTTAAAACGTACTTCAACTTGTAAAAAAAGTACTTTAACTTGTAAAAAATGTAATTTAACTTGTCAAAATGTAATTTTAAATTGTCATAACGTAACTTTAAATTGTTAAAAACGTACTTTAACTTGTAAAAAATGTATTTTTACTTGTTAAAAACTTACTTTAACTTGTAAAAAACATACTTGAACTTGTAAAACACATACTTTAACTTGTAAAAAACCTTATTTTATCTTGTCAATATGTAACTTTAACTTGAAAAAACGGAACTTTAACTTGTTAAAAACGTACTTTAAATTGTAAAAAACGTACTTTAACTTGTAAAAATCGTACTTTAACTTGTCAAAACATAACTTTAACTAATTAAAAAAGTACTTTAACTTGTATAAAACGTACTTTAACTTGTCAAAATGGAACTTTAACTTGTAAAAAACCTACTTTAACTTATCAAAACGTAACTTTAACTTGTAAAAACATAAGTTTAACTTGTTAAAAATATACATTAAGTTGTAAAAAAACGTACTTTAACTTGTCAAAACTCAAGTTTAACTTGTTAAAAACGTAATTTAACTTGTCAAAACGTTACTTTAACTTGTAAAAACGTACTTTAACTTGTAAAAAACGTATTTTAACTTTTTAAAACGCAACTTTAAGTTGTTAAAAACGAACTTTAACTTGTAAAAAACGTAATTTAACTTGTCAAAATGTAACTTTAACTTGTCAAAATGTAACTTTAACTTGTTAAAAACGTATTTTAACTTGTAACAAACGTATTTTAACTTGTCAAAACGTAACTTTAAATTGTTAAAAACGTACTTTAACTTGTAAAAAACGTAATTTCAATTGTCAAAATGTAACTTTAACTAGTAAAAAACGTAATTTAACTTGTCAAAATGTAATTTTAACTTGTCAAAACATAACTTTATCTTGTTAAAAACATACTTTAACTTGTAAATATGTATTTTAATTTATAAAAAACGTATTTTAACTTGTCAAAACGTAACTTTTACTTGTTAAAAACGTACATTAACTTGTAATAGACGTACTTTAACTTGTAAAAACCGTACTTTAACTTGTAAAAAACCGTATTTTATCTTGTCAATATGTAACTTTAACTTGTCAAAACGGAACTTTAACTTGTTAAAAACGTACTTTAAATTGTAAAAAACATATTTTAACTTGTAAAAAACGTACTTTAACTTGTCAAAATGTAACTTTAACTTGTCAAAAACCTACTTTAATTTGTCTAAACGTAACTTTAACTTGTCAAAACGTAAGTTTAACTTGTTAAAAACATGCATTAATTAACTTGTAAAAAACGTACTTTAACTTGTCAAAAATGTTGTTTAACTTGTAACAAATGTACTTTAACTAGTAAAAAACGTACGTCAACTTGTAAAAAACGTACTTTAACTTGTAAAAAGCGTACTTTAACTTGTCAAAACGTAATTTAACTTGTCAAAATGTAATTTTAACTTGTCAAAACATAACTTTATCTTGTTAAAAACATACTTTAACTTGTAAATATGTATTTTAATTTGTTAAAAACGTATTTTAACTTGTCAAAACGTAACTTTTACTTGTTAAAAACGTACATTAACTTGTAAAAGACGTACTTCAACTTGTAAAAAACGTACTTTAACTTGTAAAAAACCGTATTTTATCTTGTCAATATGTAACTTTAACTTGTCAAAACGGAACTTTAACTTGTTAAAAACGTACTTTAAATTGTAAAAAACGTACTTTAACTTGTAAAAAACGTATTTTAACTTGTCAAAACGTAACTTTAACTTTTTAAAAACGTACTTAACTTGTAAAAAACGTAATTTAACTTGTCAAAATGTAACTTTAACTTGTCAAAATTTAACTTTAACTTGTTAAAAACATACTTTAACTTGTAAAAAACGTATTTTAACTTGTCAAAACGTAACTTTAACTTCTTAAAAACGTACTTTAACTTGTAAAAAACGTAATTTCAATTGTCAAAATGTAACTTTAACTTGTCAAAACGTAACCTTAACTTGTTAAAACGTACTTCAACTCGTAAAAAAAGTACTTTAACTTGTAAAAAACGTAATTTAACTTGTCAAAATGTAATTTTAAATTGTCATAACGTAACTTTAAATTGTTAAAAACGTACTTTAACTTGTAAAAAATGTATTTTAACTTGTAAAAAACGTATTTTAACTTGTTAAAACGTAACTTTTACTTGTTAAAAACTTACTTTAACTTGTAAAAAACGTACTTCAACTTGTAAAAATATACTTTAACTTGTAAAAAACCGTATTTTATCTTGTCAATATGTAACTTTAACTTGTCAAAACGGAACTTTAACTTGTTCAAAACGTACTTTAAATTGTAAAAAACGTACTTTAACTTGTAAAAAATGTACTTTAACTTGTCAAAATGTACTTTTAACTTGTTAAAAACCTACTTTAACTTGTCAAAACTTAACTTTAACTTGTCAAAACGTAAGTTTAACTTGTTAAAAACATTCATTAACTTGTAAAAGACGTACTTTAACTTGAAAAAAATGTTGTTTAACTTGTAAAAAACATACTTCAACTTGTAAAACACATACTTTAACTTGTAAAAAACCTTATTTTATCTTGTCAATATGTAACTTTAACTTGAAAAAACGGAACTTTAACTTGTTAAAAACGTACTTTAAATTGTAAAAAATGTACTTTAACTTGTAAAAATCGTACTTTAACTTGTCAAAACATAACTTTAACTAATTAAAAAAGTACTTTAACTTGTATAAAACGTACTTTAACTTGTCAAAATGTAACTTTAACTTGTAAAAAACCTACTTTAACTTATCAAAACGTAACTTTAACTTGTAAAAACATAAGTTTAACTTGTTAAAAATATACATTAACTTGTAAAAAAACGTAATTTAACTTGTCAAAACGTTACTTTAACTTGTAAAAACGTACTTTAACTTGTAAAAAACGTATTTTAACTTTTTAAAACGCAACTTTAACTTGTTAAAAACGAACTTTAACTTGTAAAAAACGTAATTTAACTTGTCAAAATGTAACTTTAACTTGTCAAAATGTAAATTTAACTTGTTAAAAACGTACTTTAACTTGTAAAAAACGTATTTTAACTTGTCAAAACGTAACTTTAAATTGTTAAAAACGTACTTTAACTTGTAAAAGAAGTATTTTAACTTGTAAAAACCGTACTTTAACTTGTAAAAAACTGTATTTTATCTTGTCAATATATAACTCTAACTTGTCAAAACGAAACTTTAACTTGTTAAAAACGTACTTTAAATTGTAAAAAAACGTATTTTAACTTGTAAAAAACGTACTTTAACTTGTCAAAATGTAACTTTAACTTGTCAAAAACCTACTTTAATTTGTCAAAACGAAACTTTAACTTGTCAAAACGTAAGTTTAACTTGTTAAAAACATGCGCTAACTTGTAAAAAACGTACTTTAACTTGTCAAAAATGTTGTTTAACTTGTAACAAATGTAATTTAACTAGTAAAAAAACGTACTTCAACTTGTAAAAAACGTACTTTAACTTGTAAAAAGCGTACTTTAACTTGTCAAAACGTAATTTAACTTGTCACAGTGTAATTTTAACTTGTCAAAACATAACTTTATCTTGTTAAAAACATACTTTAACTTGTAAATATGTATTTTAATTTGTTAAAAACGTATTTTAACTTGTCAAAACGTAACTTTTACTTCTTAAAAACGTACATTAACTTGTAAAAGACGTACTTCAACTTGTAAAAAACGTACTTTAACTTGTAAAAAATCGTATTTTATCTTGTCAATATGTAACTTTAACTTGTCAAAACGGAACTTTAACTTGTTAAAAACGTACTTTAAATTGTAAAAAACGTACTTTAACTTGTAAAAAATGTACTTTAACTTGTCCAAATGTAACTTTAACTTGTCAAAAACCTACTTTAACTTGTCAAAACTTAACTTTAACTTGTCAAAACGTAAGTTTAACTTGTTAAAAACATGCATTAACTTGTAAAAAACGTACTTTAACTTGTCAAAAATGTTGTTTAACTTGTAACAAATGTACTTTAACTTGTAAAAAACGTACTTCAACTTGTAAAAAACGTACTTTAACTTGTAAAAAACCTACTTTAACTAGTCAAAACGTAACTTTAACTTGTCAAAACTCAAGTTTAACTTGTTAAAAACGTAATTTAACTTGTCAAAACGTTACTTTAACTTGTAAAAACGTACTTTAACTTGTAAAAAACGTATTTTAACTTGTCAAAACGTAACTTTAACTTGTTAAAAACGAACTTTAACTTGTAAAAAACGTAATTTAACTTGTCAAAATGTAACTTTAACTTGTCAAAATGTAACTTTAACTTGTTAAAAACGTACTTTAACTTGTAAAAAACGTATTTTAACTTGTCAAAACGTAACTTTAAATTGTTAAAAACGTACTTTAACTTGTAAAAAACGTAATTTCAATTGTCAAAATGTAACTTTAACTTGTCAAAACGTAACATTAAGTTGTTAAAAACGTACTTTAACTAATTAAAAACGTAATCAACTTGTAAAAAACGTACTTTAACTAGTAAAAAACGTAATTTAACTTGTCAAAATGTACTTTTAACTTGTCAAAACATAACTTTATCTTGTTAAAAACATACTTTAACTTGTAAATATGTATTTTAATTTGTAAAAAACGTATTTTTACTTGTCAAAACGTAACTTTTACTTGTTAAAAACGTACTTTAACTTGTAAAAGACGTACTTTAACTTGTAAAAACCGTACTTTAACTTGTAAAAAACCGTATTTTATCTTGTCAATATGTAACTTTAACTTGTCAAAACGGAACTTTAACTTGTTCAAAACGTACTTTAAATTGTAAAAAACGTACTTTAACTTGTAAAAAATGTACTTTAACTTGTCAAAATGTAACTTTAACTTGTTAAAAACCTACTTTAACTTGTCAAAACTTAACTTTAACTTGTCAAAACGTAAGTTTAACTTGTTAAAAACATTCATTAACTTGTAAAAGACGTACTTTAACTTGAAAAAAATGTTGTTTAACTTGTAACAAATATACTTTAACTTGTAAAAAACGTACTTCAACTTGTAAAAAACGTACTTTAACTTGTAAAAAACCTACTTTAACTTGTCAAAACGTAACTTTAACTTGTCAAAACTCAAGTTTAACTTGTTAAAAACGTAATTTAACTTGTCAAAACGTTACTTTAACTTGTAAAAACGTACTTTAACTTGTAAAAAACGTATTTTAACTTGTCAAAACGTAACTTTAACTTGTTAAAAACGAACTTTAACTTGTAAAAAACGTAATTTAACTTGTCAAAATGTAACTTTAACTTGTCAAAATATAAATTTAACTTGTTAAAAACGTACTTTAACTTGTAAAAAACGTATTTTAACTTGTCCAAACGTAACTTTAAATTGTTAAAAACGTACTTTAACTTGTAAAAAACGTAATTTCAATTGTCAAAATGTAACTTTAACTTGTCAAAACGTAACTTTAACTTGTTAAAAACGTACTTTAACTAATTAAAAACGTACATCAACTTGTAAAAAACGTACTTTAACTAGGAAAAAACGTATTTTAACTTGTCAAAACATAACTTTAACTTGTCAAAATGTAACTTTAACTTGTCAAAATGTAACTTTAACTTGTCAAAACGTAACTTTAACTTGTTAAAAACGTACTTTAACTAATTAAAAACGTACATCAACTTGTAAAAAACGTACTTTAACTAGTAAAAAACGTAATTTAACTTGTCAAAATGTAATTTTAACTTGTCAAAACATAACTTTATCTTGTTAAAAACATACTTTAACTTGTAAATATTTATTTTAATTTGTAAAAAACGTATTTTAACTTGTCAAAACGTAACTTTTACTTGTTAAAAACGTACTTTAACTTGTAAAAGACGTACTTTAACTTGTAAAAACCGTACTTTAACTTGTAAAAAACCGTATTTTATCTTGTCAATATGTAACTTTAACTTGTCAAAACGGAATTTTAACTTGTTAAAAACGTACTTTAAATTGTAAAAAACGTATTTTAACTTGTAAAAAACGTACTTTAACTTGTCAAAATGTAACTTGAACTTGTCAAAAACCTACTTTAATTTGTCAAAACGTAACTTTAACTTGTCAAAACATAAGTTTAACTTGTTAAAAACGTGCATTAACTTGTATAAAACGTACTTTAACTTGTCAAAAATGTTGTTTAACTTGTAAAAAAACGTATTTTAACTTGTCAAAACGTAACTTCAACTTGTTAAAAACGAACTTTAACTTGTAAAAAACGTAATTTAACTTGTCAAAATGTAACTTTAACTTGTCAAAATGTAACTTTAACTTGTTAAAAACGTACTTTAACTTGTAAAAAACGTATTTTAACTTGTCAATACGTAACTTTAAATTGTTAAAAACGTACTTTAACTTGTAAAAAACGTAATTTCAATTGTCAAAATCTAACTTTACTTGTCAAAACGTAACATTAACTTGTTAAAAACGTACTTTAACTAATTAAAAATGTAATCAACTTGTAAAAAACGTACTTTAACTAGTAAAAAACGTAATTTAACTTGTCAAAATGTAATTTTAACTTGTCAAAACATAACTTTATCTTTGTAAAAACATACTTTAACTTGTAAATATTTATTTTAATTTGTAAAAAACGTATTTTAACTTGTCAAAACGTAACTTTTACTTGTTAAAAACGTACTTTAACTTGTAAAAGACGTACTTTAACTTGTAAAAACCGTACTTTAACTTGTAAAAAACCGTATTTTATCTTGTCAATATGTAACTTTAACTTGTCAAAACGGAATTTTAACTTGTAAAAAACGTACTTTAACTTGTCAAAATGTAACTTGAACTTGTCAAAAACCTACTTTAATTTGTCAAAACGTAACTTTAATTTGTCAAAACGTAAGTTTAACTTGTTAAAAACGTGCATTAACTTGTATAAAACGTACTTTAACTTGTAAAAAACGTACTTTAACTTGTAAAAAACGTATTTTAACTTGTCAAAACGTAATTTTAACTTGTTAAAAACGAACTTTAACTTGTAAAAAACGTAATTTAACTTGTCAAAATGTAACTTTAACTTGTCAAAATGTAACTTTAACTTGTTAAAAACGTACTTTAACTTGTAAAAAACGTATTTTAACTTGTCAAAACGTAACTTTAAATTGTTAAAAACGTACTTTAACTTGTAAAAAACGTAATTGCAATTGTCAAAATCTAACTTTACTTGTCAAAACGTAACATTAACTTTTTAAAAACGTACTTTAACTAATTAAAAATGTAATCAACTTGTAAAAAACGTACTTTAACTAGTAAAAAACGTAATTTAACTTGTCAAAATGTACTTTTAACTTGTCAAAACATAACTTTATCTTGTTAAAAACATACTTTAACTTGTAAATATGTATTTTAATTTGTAAAAAACGTATTTTTACTTGTCAAAACTTAACTTTTAAATTGTAAAAAACGTAGTTTAACTTGTAAAAGACGTACTTTAACTTGTAAAAACCGTACTTTAACTTGTAAAAAACCGTATTTTATCTTGTCAATATGTAACTTTAACTTGTCAAAACGGAACTTTAACTTGTTAAAAACGTACTTTAAATTGTAAAAAACGTACTTTAACTTGTAAAAAATGTACTTTAACTTGTCAAAATGTAACTTTAACTTGTCAAAAACCTACTTTAACTTGTCAAAACGTAAGTATAACTTGTTAAAAACATGCATTAACTTGTAAAAAACGTACTTTAACTTGTCAAAAATGTTGTTTAACTTGTAACAAATGTACTTTAACTTGTAAAAAACGTACTTCAACTTGTAAAAAACGTACTTTAACTTGTAAAAAACGTACTTCAACTTGTCAAAACGTAACTTTAACTTGTCAAAACGTAAGTTTACCTTGTTAAAATCATAATTTAACTTGTTAAAATGTAACTTTAACTTGTAAAAACGTACTTTAACTTGTAAAAAACGTATTTTAACTTGTCAAAACGTAACTTTATCTTGTTAAAAACGTACTTAACTTGTAAAAAACGTAATTTAACTTGTCAAAATGTAACTTTAACTTGTCAAAATTTAACTTTAACTTGTTAAAAACGTAGTTTAACTTGTAAAAAACTTATTTTAACTTGTCAAAACGTAACTTTAACTTCTTAAAAACGTACTTTAACTTGTAAAAAACGTAATTTCAAATGTCAAAATGTAACTTTAACTTGTCAAAACGTAACTTTAACTTGTTTAAAACGTACTTCAACTTGTAAAAAAAGTACTTTAACTTGTAAAAAACTTAATTTAACTTGTCAAAATGTAATTTTAACTGGTCTAAACGTAACTTTAACTTGTTAAAAACTTACTTTAACTTGTAAAAAATGTATTTTAACTTGTAAAAAACGTATTTTAACTTGTCGAAACGTAACTTTTACTTGTTAAAAACTTACTTTAACTTGTAAAAAACGTACTTCAAGTTGTTAAAAACGTACTTTAACTTGTAAAAAATGTATTTTAACTTGTAAAAAACATATTTTAACTTGTCGAAACGTAACTTTTACTTGTTAAAAACTTACTTTAACTTGTAAAAAACGTACTTCAACTTGTAAAACACATACTTTAACTTGTAAAAAACCGTATTTTATCTTGTCAATATGTAACTTTAACTTGAAAAAACGGAATTTTAACTTGTTAAGAACGTACTTTAAATTGTAAAAAACGTACATTAACTTGTAAAAAACGTACTTTAACTTGTCAAAACATAACTTTAACTTATTAAAAAAGTACTTTAACTTGTAAAAAATGTAATTTAAGTTGTCAAAATGTAACTTTAACTTGTCAAAACGTAACTCTAACTTGTTAAAAACTTACTTTAACTACTTAAAAACGTACTTCAACTTCTTAAAAACGTACTTTAACTTGTAAAAAACGTAATTTCAATTGTCAAAATGTAACTTTAACTTGTTAAAACGTAACTTTAACTTGTTTAAAACGTACTTCAACTTGCAAAAAAAGTACTTTAACTTGTAAAAAACGTAATTTAACTTGTCAAAATATAATTTTAACTTGTCAAAACGTAACTTTAACTTGTTAAAAACATACTTTAACTTGTAAAAAACGTACTTTAACTTGTAAAAAACGTATTTGAACTTGTCAAAACGTAACTTTAACTTGTTAAAAACGAACTTTAACTTGTAAAAAACGTAATTTAACTTGTCAAAATGTAACTTTAACTTGTCAAAATGTAACTTTAACTTGTTAAAAACGTACTTTAACTTGTAAAAAACGTATTTTAACTTGTCCAAACGTAACTTTAAATTGTTAAAAACGTACTTTAACTTGTAAAAAACGTAATTTCAATTGTCAAAATGTAACTTTAACTTGTCAAAACGTAACATTAACTTATTAAAAACGTACTTTAACTAATTAAAAACGTACATCAACTTGTAAAAAACGTACTTTAACTAGGAAAAAACGTATTTTAACTTGTCAAAACGTAACTTTAACTTGTTAAAAACGTACTTAACTTGTAAAAAAAGTAATTTAACTTGTCAAAATGTAACTTTAACTTGCCAAAATTTAACTTTAACTTGTTAAAAACGTAGTTTAACTTGTAAAAAACGTATTTTAACTTGTCAAAACGTAACTTTAACTTCTTAGAAACGTACTTTAACTTGTAAAAAACGTAATTTCAAATGTCAAAATGTAACTTTAACTTGTCAAAACGTAACTTTAACTTGTTTAAAACATACTTGAACTTGTAAAAAAAGTACTTTAACTTGTAAAAAACGTAATTTCACTTGTCAAAATGTAAATTTAACTGGTCAAAATGTAACTTTAACTTGTTAAAAACGTACTTTAACTTGTAAAAAATGTATTTTAACTTGTAAAAAACGTATTTTAACTTGTCGAAACGTAACTTTTACTTGTTAAAAACTTACTTTAACTTGTAAAAAACGTACTTCAACTTGTTAAAAACGTACTTTAACTTGTAAAAAAAGTATTTTAACTTGTAAAAAACGTATTTTAACTTGTCGAAGCGTAACTTTTACTTGTTAAAAACTTACTTTAACTTGTAAAAAACGTACTTCAACTTGTAAAACACATACTTTAACTTGTAAAAATCGTATTTTATCTTGTCAATATGTAACTTTAACTTGAAAAAACGGAATTTTAACTTGTTAAAAACTTACTTTAAATTGTAAAAAACGTACTTTAACTTGTAAAAAACGTACTTTAACTTGTCAAAACATAACTTTAACTTATTAAAAAAGTACTTTAACTTGTAAAAAATGTAGTTTAAGTTGTCAAAATGTAACTTTAACTTGTCAAAACGTAACTCAAACTTGTTAAAACGTAACTTTAACTTGTTTAAAACGTACTTCAACTTGTAAAAAAAGTACTTTAACTTGTAAAAAACGTAATTTAACTTGTCAAAATATAATTTTAACTTGTCAAAACGTAACTTTAACTTGTTAAAAACATACTTTAACTTGTAAAAAACGTACTTTAACTTGTAAAAAACGTATTTTAACTTGTCAAAACGTAACTTTAACTTGTTAAAAACGAACTTTAACTTGTAAAAAACGTAATTTAACTTGTCAAAATGTAACTTTAACTTGTCAAAATGTAACTTTAACTTGTTAAAAACGTACTTTAACTTGTAAAAAACGTATTTTAACTTGTCCAAACGTAACTTTAAATTGTTAAAAACGTACTTTAACTTGTAAAAAACGTAATTTCAATTGTCAAAATGTAACTTTAACTTGTCAAAACGTAACATTAACTTGTTAAAAACGTACTTTAACTAATTAAAAACGTACATCAACTTGTAAAAAACGTACTTTAACTTGTAAAACACATACTTTAACTTGTAAAAAACCGTATTTTATCTTGTCAATATGTAACTTTAACTTGTCAAAACGGAACTTTAACTTGTTAAAAACGTACTTTAAATTGTAAAAAACGTACTTTAACTTGTCAAAACATAACTTTAACTTATTTAAAAAGTACTTTAACTTGTAAAAAACGTAATTTAAGTTGTCAAAATGTATCTTTTGTTGGAAATTATTTAACGATTTAAGTAAATTATTATTAAACATAACTAATTACGTGCGAAATTAATAATAAAATCGATCTATCATATTAAACTATTTAATATCTAACAACCTATTGGCATTAAAATCATAAGCATGTTAATTAACAATTTAATTCTAAACATGTTATTTCAATAAAATCAAACACTCCAAACAATCATAACAATTATATCAATTAAGAGTATTTAAGATTATCGAAACTTACATCGTCGAGTTATAAATAACTCAGTCGAGGAATTGAAAACGAGTTCGATGCGAGAATCTTCAGTAAGTACGGGGAATGTAAAATTACCGTTTTACCCCTAGAGTTATTATTTCACTAACTCGTTTGTTACTTGTGAATGAGAAAAAACATAAAGTGAGACGTCAATACATGTCACATGTTTTAATCAAGGAATCTCATATTCAATGATTATCTGGCCAGATTAATTCATTCACTATCTCGTAACAAACCATAGTGTGATATAATGACTTTCATTATGTGTACACGAATTCCATATCTGTGAATCACATAATCCAACACTACAACATTATGTCACCAACCGTCGGGTCAGATGCAGCCATTACACGGCCATCGCCCATTGACAAATCAAATGACATAAAGTGTAGTATCGACTATGCACTCACCTCAGGATTAAGGTAGTTATCGAAGTACCCCTCGTATGTGATCTTGGAGCTTCTGGATTAAACGGTTTTATATCGAGCTTCCATAGAATCACTAGGTCTTGTTCAATATCTTCTATAAGATATCAAGAATGAAATCATAGAGTCACAACTTTCTATATCACATGATAAGATATCATGATTCATTCAAACAATCGTTACTTAGACTCGAATGCTCAATCGGTCTTAAGATTGTGAACAAATGGTTTAAACTAGTCACAATGGGTTATCATGTCAAATCTGTATTTAACACCCTTTTCGTTGATGACAGTTTCAGAGCGTAGCATACATACATAAACACAAACTATAGGAAAAGAAAGCTTATTTATTAATATTAATGTTTCAGCAAAATATTACAAATAATAAATAAAATGTCTAATATTCTCCTTTGTGGGCACCAATCCCAACAACTTTAACTTGTCAAAACGTAACTCTAACTTGTTAAAAACGTACTTTAACTACTTAAAAACGTACTTCAACTTGTAAAAAACGTACTTCAACTTTTAAAAAACTTATTTTAACTTGTCAATAGGTAACTTTAACTTGTCAAAATGGAACTTTAACTTGTTAAAAACGTACTTTAACTTGTAAAAAACGTACTTTAACTTGTAAAAAATGTACTTTAACTTGTCAAAACGTAACTTTAACTTGTCAAAACGTAACTTTAACTTGTAAAAATCATACATTAACTAGTAAAAAACATACTTTAACTTGTCAAAAATGTTGTTTAACTTGTAACAAATGTACTTTAACTTGTAAAAAACGTACTTCAACTTGTAAAACACTTACTCTAACTTGTAAAAAACGTAGCGTAACTTGTAAAAAACGTATTTTAACGTGTCAAAATATAACTTTAACTTGTCAAAACGTAATTTTAACTTGTTAAAAACGTACTTTAACTTGTAAAAAACGTACTTTAACTTGTAAAAAACGTACTTTAACTTGTCAAAACGTAACTTTAACTTATAAAAAACCTACTTTAACTTATCAAAACGTAACTTTAACTTGTAAAAACATAAGTTTAACTTGTTAAAAATATACATTAACTTGTAAAAAACATACTTTAACTTGTCAAAAATGTGGTTTAACTTGTAACAAATGTACTATAACTAGTAAAAAACGTACTTCAACTTGTAAAAAATGTACTTTAACTTGTAAAAAACCTACTTTAACTTGTCAAAACGTAACTTTAACTTGTCAAAACGTAAGTTTAACTTGTTAAAAACGTAATTTAACTTGTTAAAACGTTACTTTAACTTGTAAAAACGTACTATAACATGTAAAAAACGTATTTTAACTTGTTAAAACGTAACTTTAACTTGTTAAAAACGTACTTTAACTTGTAAAAAACGTAATTTAACTTGTCAAAATGTAACTTTAACTTGTCAAAATGTAACTTTAACTTGTTAAAAACGTACTTTAACTTGTAAAAAACGTATTTTAACTTGTCAAAACGTAACTTTAACTTGTAAAAAACGTACTTTAACTTGTAAAAAACATAATTTCAATTGTCAAAATGTAACTTTAACTTGTCAAAACGTAACTTTAACTTGTTAAAAACGTACTTTAACTAGTTAAAAACGTACTTCAACTTGTAAAAAACGTACTTTAACTTGTAAAAAACGTAATTTAACTTGTCAAAATGTAATTTTAACTTGTCAAAACGTAACTTTAACTTGTTAAAAACATACTTTAACATGTAAATATGTATTTTAATTTGTAAAAAACGTATTTTAACTTGTCAAAACGTAACTTTTACTTGTTAAAAACGTACTTTAAATTATAAAAGACGTACTTCAACTTGTAAAAAACGTACTTTAACTTGTAAAAAACCTTATTTTATCTTGTCAATATGTAACTTTAACTTGTCAAAACGGAACTTTAACTTGTTAAAAACGTACTTTAAATTGTAAAAAACGTACTTTAACTTGTCAAAACATAACTTTAACTTATTTAAAAAGTACTTTAACTTGTAAAAAACGTAATTTAAGTTGTCAAAATGTATCTTTTGTTGGAAATTATTTAACGATTTAAGTAAATTATTATTAAACATAACTAATTACGTGCGAAATTAATAATAAAATCGATCTATCATATTAAACTATTTAATATCTAACAACCTATTGGCATTAAAATCATAAGCATGTTAATTAACAATTTAATTCTAAACATGTTATTTCAATAAAATCAAACACTCCAAACAATCATAACAATTATATCAATTAAGAGTATTTAAGATTATCGAAACTTACATCGTCGAGTTATAAATAACTCAGTCGAGGAATTGAAAACGAGTTCGATGCGAGAATCTTCAGTAAGTCCGGGGAATGTAAAATTACCGTTTTACCCCTAGAGTTATTATTTCACTAACTCGTTTGTTACTTGTGAATGAGAAAAAACATAAAGTGAGACGTCAATACATGTCACATGTTTTAATCAAGGAATCTCATATTCAATGATTATCTGGCCAGATTAATTCATTCACTATCTCGTAACAAACCATAGTGTGATATAATGACTTTCATTATGTGTACACGAATTCCATATCTGTGAATCACATAATCCAACACTACAACATTATGTCACCAACCGTCGGGTCAGATGCAGCCATTACACGGCCATCGCCCATTGACAAATCAAATGACATAAAGTGTAGTATCGACTATGCACTCACCTCAGGATTAAGGTAGTTATCGAAGTACCCCTCGTATGTGATCTTGGAGCTTCTGGATTAAACGGTTTTATATCGAGCTTCCATAGAATCACTAGGTCTTGTTCAATATCTTCTATAAGATATCAAGAATGAAATCATAGAGTCACAACTTTCTATATCACATGATAAGATATCATGATTCATTCAAACAATCGTTACTTAGACTCGAATGCTCAATCGGTCTTAAGATTGTGAACAAATGGTTTAAACTAGTCACAATGGGTTATCATGTCAAATCTGTATTTAACACCCTTTTCGTTGATGACAGTTTCAGAGCGTAGCATACATACATAAACACAAACTATAGGAAAAGAAAGCTTATTTATTAATATTAATGTTTCAGCAAAATATTACAAATAATAAATAAAATGTCTAATATTCTCCTTTGTGGGCACCAATCCCAACAACTTTAACTTGTCAAAACGTAACTCTAACTTGTTAAAAACGTACTTTAACTACTTAAAAACGTACTTCAACTTGTAAAAAACGTACTTCAACTTTTAAAAAACTTATTTTAACTTGTCAATAGGTAACTTTAACTTGTCAAAATGGAACTTTAACTTGTTAAACACGTACTTTAACTTGTAAAAAACGTACTTTAACTTGTAAAAAATGTACTTTAACTTGTCAAAACGTAACTTTAACTTGTCAAAACGTAACTTTAACTTGTAAAAATCAGACATTAACTAGTAAAAAACATACTTTAACTTGTCAAAAATGTTGTTTAACTTGTAACAAATGTACTTTAACTTGTAAAAAACGTACTTCAACTTGTAAAACACTTACTCTAACTTGTAAAAAACGTAGCGTAACTTGTAAAAAACGTATTTTAACGTGTCAAAATATAACTTTAACTTGTCAAAACGTAACTTTAACTTGTTAAAAACGTACTTTAACTTGTAAAAAACGTACTTTAACTTGTAAAAAACGTACTTTAACTTGTCAAAACGTAACTTTAACTTATAAAAAACCTACTTTAACTTATCAAAACGTAACTTTAACTTGTAAAAACATAAGTTTAACTTGTTAAAAATATACATTAACTTGTAAAAAACATACTTTAACTTGTCAAAAATATGGTTTAACTTGTAACAAATGTACTATAACTAGTAAAAAACGTACTTCAACTTGTAAAAAATGTACTTTAACTTGTAAAAAACCTACTTTAACTTGTCAAAACGTAACTTAACTTGTCAAAACTCAAGTTTAACTTGTCAAAAACGTAATTTAACTTGTCAAAACGTTACTTTAACTTGTAAAAACGTACTATAACATGTAAAAAACGTATTTTAACTTGTTAAGACGTAACTTTAACTTGTTAAAAACGTACTTTAACTTGTAAAAAACGTAATTTAACTTGTCAAAATGTAACTTTAACTTGTCAAAATGTAACTTTAACTTGTTAAAAACGTACTTTAACTTGTAAAAAACGTATTTTAACTTGTCAAAACGTAACTTTAAATTGTAAAAAACGTACTTTAACTTGTAAAAAACATAATTTCAATTGTCAAAATGTAACTTTAACTTGTCAAAACGTAACTTTAACTTGTTAAAAACGTACTTTAACTAATTAAAAACGTACTTCAACTTGTAAAAAACGTACTTTAACTTGTAAAAAACGTAATTTAACTTGTCAAAATGTAATTTTAACTTGTCAAAACATAACTTTATCTTGTTAAAAACATACTTTAACATGTAAATATGTATTTTAATTTGTAAAAAACGTATTTTAACTTGTCAAAACGTAACTTTTACTTGTTAAAAACGT
This sequence comes from Urtica urens, assembly GCA_958296335.1. Classification (NCBI taxonomy): domain Eukaryota; kingdom Viridiplantae; phylum Streptophyta; class Magnoliopsida; order Rosales; family Urticaceae; genus Urtica; species Urtica urens. The sequence goes on from CATQIS010000025.1 coordinate 101,960, forward strand.
ACTTTAAATTATAAAAGACGTACTTCAACTTGTAAAAAACGTACTTTAACTTGTAAAAAACCTTATTTTATCTTGTCAATATGTAACTTTAACTTGTCAAAACGGAACTTTAACTTGTTAAAAACGTACTTTAAATTGTAAAAAACGTACTTTAACTTGTCAAAACATAACTTTAACTTATTTAAAAAGTACTTTAACTTGTAAAAAACGTAATTTAAGTTGTCAAAATGTATCTTTTGTTGGAAATTATTTAACGATTTAAGTAAATTATTATTAAACATAACTAATTACGTGCGAAATTAATAATAAAATCGATCTATCATATTAAACTATTTAATATCTAACAACCTATTGGCATTAAAATCATAAGCATGTTAATTAACAATTTAATTCTAAACATGTTATTTCAATAAAATCAAACACTCCAAACAATCATAACAATTATATCAATTAAGAGTATTTAAGATTATCGAAACTTACATCGTCGAGTTATAAATAACTCAGTCGAGGAATTGAAAACGAGTTCGATGCGAGAATCTTCAGTAAGTCCGGGGAATGTAAAATTACCGTTTTACCCCTAGAGTTATTATTTCACTAACTCGTTTGTTACTTGTGAATGAGAAAAAACATAAAGTGAGACGTCAATACATGTCACATGTTTTAATCAAGGAATCTCATATTCAATGATTATCTGGCCAGATTAATTCATTCACTATCTCGTAACAAACCATAGTGTGATATAATGACTTTCATTATGTGTACACGAATTCCATATCTGTGAATCACATAATCCAACACTACAACATTATGTCACCAACCGTCGGGTCAGATGCAGCCATTACACGGCCATCGCCCATTGACAAATCAAATGACATAAAGTGTAGTATCGACTATGCACTCACCTCAGGATTAAGGTAGTTATCGAAGTACCCCTCGTATGTGATCTTGGAGCTTCTGGATTAAACGGTTTTATATCGAGCTTCCATAGAATCACTAGGTCTTGTTCAATATCTTCTATAAGATATCAAGAATGAAATCATAGAGTCACAACTTTCTATATCACATGATAAGATATCATGATTCATTCAAACAATCGTTACTTAGACTCGAATGCTCAATCGGTCTTAAGATTGTGAACAAATGGTTTAAACTAGTCACAATGGGTTATCATGTCAAATCTGTATTTAACACCCTTTTCGTTGATGACAGTTTCAGAGCGTAGCATACATACATAAACACAAACTATAGGAAAAGAAAGCTTATTTATTAATATTAATGTTTCAGCAAAATATTACAAATAATAAATAAAATGTCTAATATTCTCCTTTGTGGGCACCAATCCCAACAACTTTAACTTGTCAAAACGTAACTCTAACTTGTTAAAAACGTACTTTAACTACTTAAAAACGTACTTCAACTTGTAAAAAACGTACTTCAACTTTTAAAAAACTTATTTTAACTTGTCAATAGGTAACTTTAACTTGTCAAAATGGAACTTTAACTTGTTAAACACGTACTTTAACTTGTAAAAAACGTACTTTAACTTGTAAAAAATGTACTTTAACTTGTCAAAACGTAACTTTAACTTGTCAAAACGTAACTTTAACTTGTAAAAATCAGACATTAACTAGTAAAAAACATACTTTAACTTGTCAAAAATGTTGTTTAACTTGTAACAAATGTACTTTAACTTGTAAAAAACGTACTTCAACTTGTAAAACACTTACTCTAACTTGTAAAAAACGTAGCGTAACTTGTAAAAAACGTATTTTAACGTGTCAAAATATAACTTTAACTTGTCAAAACGTAATTTTAACTTGTTAAAAACGTACTTTAACTTGTAAAAAACGTACTTTAACTTGTAAAAAACGTACTTTAACTTGTCAAAACGTAACTTTAACTTATAAAAAACCTACTTTAACTTATCAAAACGTAACTTTAACTTGTAAAAACATAAGTTTAACTTGTTAAAAATATACATTAACTTGTAAAAAACATACTTTAACTTGTCAAAAATATGGTTTAAGTTGTAACAAATGTACTATAACTAGTAAAAAACGTACTTCAACTTGTAAAAAATGTACTTTAACTTGTAAAAAACCTACTTTAACTTGTCAAAACGTAACTTAACTTGTCAAAACGTAAGTTTAACTTGTCAAAAACGTAATTTAACTTGTTAAAACGTTACTTTAACTTGTAAAAACGTACTATAACATGTAAAAAACGTATTTTAACTTGTTAAGACGTAACTTTAACTTGTTAAAAACGTACTTTAACTTGTAAAAAACGTAATTTAACTTGTCAAAATGTAACTTTAACTTGTCAAAATGTAACTTTAACTTGTTAAAAACGTACTTTAACTTGTAAAAAACGTATTTTAACTTGTCAAAACGTAACTTTAACTTGTAAAAAACGTACTTTAACTTGTAAAAAACATAATTTCAATTGTCAAAATGTAACTTTAACTTGTCAAAACGTAACATTAACTTGTTAAAAACGTACTTTAACTAATTAAAAACGTACTTCAACTTGTAAAAAACGTACTTTAACTTGTAAAAAACGTAATTTAACTTGTCAAAATGTAATTTTAACTTGTCAAAACATAACTTTATCTTGTTAAAAACATACTTTAACATGTAAATATGTATTTTAATTTGTAAAAAACGTATTTTAACTTGTCAAAACGTAACTTTTACTTGTTAAAAACGTACTTTAAATTATAAAAGACGTACTTCAACTTGTAAAAAACGTACTTTAACTTGTAAAAAACCTTATTTTATCTTGTCAATATGTAACTTTAACTTGTCAAAACGGAACTTTAACTTGTTAAAAACGTACTTTAAATTGTAAAAATCGTACTTTAACTTGCAAAAAACAAAAATTTGGTGAATTGGCCCTAGTATACTAACGTATTTAGGAACTGGCCAACGTTTTGTAAAACTTTCGTAAATGTCCATTTTGATTACGTGGCATTTTTATTTGCTTTATTAAATTACTTATTTGACCTCACTTATTTGTTCGAATTTGAAAAAAGTTTTTTTTTTTTCAAATTTTGTTAATTATTTTCGAGTATTCAAATTGTTTTCATATTCAAATTTCGAATTGAATGTGTTTAAATTTGTTACCGGTTATAATTTGGGATCCTAAAATGGTTGTATGGATTGACTTTTTTCTTTCTTTAATACGTCATTATGGACAAAAAATTCGGATACAGTTTTTGATGGATTTGATCCGATTACGATTTATTATTTTTGGAAATAAATAAAAAAAGTCATTCAAAATTTCTTAAGCTTTCCTTTTTATATTTTATTTCCTATTGCTGACAGTAAAACATTTCTGTTAATCGGAAGTTTTTTTCTTTTGATAATTGGTATTCAATTTACACCGTCTCTGAGTTCATACGTTTATACACTTGAAAATCAAACCACAATTTACCCGGAATGTTGAATTTGGACGTTGAAGGATCGTCTCTGCGTCAATCCGGTAAGTATTTTTTGTTTTGTATTTATTTATTTTATCAATGTTCGTTGGTCGTAATAAATTTTTTTCTTAATATGTTTTCAGTTGAAATTTTTGAGCGTCAATGTTCTCAAGCTCGTGATGTGGAGAGTATTGATATTGAAGAATCTACGAAGGATGAAGTAGTTATGTTTGATCACGCAGATTTGAAAAATTTCCCAATGAAATTTGATATAAACGTTGACAATGTATTCACTTCCAAATCAGTTCTTCAAACTGCATTGAGTATGTTAGCTGTAAGAAATAGTTTTGAATATAGAACCATCAAGTCTAACAAAACTAGGTATCGGGTTTGTTGCAAGGATCTTAATTGTTCTTGGATGTTATATGCTAATGTGAGCTCAAAATCAGGAATTTGGATGATTAGGAGCTTTTCAAAAGAACATACCTGTTTTGGACGTGTTTCAATTAACAAAAATAAGCATGCATCTTCAAAACTTGTTAGTCAATGTGTCAAAGATGATTTTAGGGGTTCTTTGGCTTCCGAGATTAAGCCCGCTGGTGTTGCTGAGATTATGAGGAGTCGTTGGAATGTTGAAATTTCATATTATCGGGCGTGGAAGGGTCGCAAAAATGCGTTGACTGACCTTCGTGGTGATTTTGATTCATCTTATAGTCATCTTCCTATCATCGGCGATATGATTTGTGCGAAGAACCCTGGTAACTTTTTCAAACTCCAGTTAATTATTATTCAATTTACATCAAAATGTCACATTAGATATGTTAATTACTTTTCAATTTACTTGAATTTGTTATAATTCGTGACGTTGTTAATCGTTTGCAGGGTCTTATACTAAAACAGAACTTGAAGAAGATGGAACATTCAAGTATTTTTTTCTTGCGTTTGGAGCTTGTGTGCATGGGTTTAGATATTGCCGTCCTGTCATTTCGGTAGATGGTACGTTCTTGAAGGGAAAATCTCATGGGACGTTGTTGCTTGCTACTGCTCAAGATGGGGATAATCATTTGTTCCCTCTAGCTTTTTCTATTGTGGATTCAGAAAATGATAAATCATGGTCGTGGTTTATGAAGGAGCTTCGTCATGTTTATGGTGTACGTGATGAAATGGTAGTTGTGTCAGATAGGCACAAATCTATCCAAAAAGCTGTGAACAAAGTCTTCCCCGAGGTGAAATGGGCTTCTTGCATGCAACATTTATGGGGTAATGTTAAAGCTCAGTTTGGTAGTAGTCATATTCAGCCTCTTTTTTATAAGTGTGCTAAGGCTTACACTCCTAGAGAATTTGACTTTTGGCTAAATATTTTGTTTACCGGGGATCGTAAAATTAAAAAATATTTGCTCAAAGCTAATCCGGGGGTTTGGGCTCGTAGTCATTTTCCGGGGAAGAGATTTAACATCATGACCACCAATATTTCAGAGTGTTTGAATTCGGTTTTGCATGAAGCTAGGGGTTGGCCAGTGTCTTGTCTAGTTTTGAGTTATCGAGATCTTATCCAAAGATGGATAGTCAAGAAGAGGGGACTCATTCCTAAGATGATGTCAGGTTTAACTGACATTGGATTTACAATTTTGAAGGAAGCTCAAGAAGCAGCTCGCACGATGAACGTAAGTATCATTATTTACGTCGTTAATTATTTTTGTTCATACCTATGTAAATTGATTATGACAATAACTTGTAAATTTACGATCATGGACACTTGTTTATTATGTTGACATTAACAAGTCGTTATTAATTTCAGGTAAATGCGATCAATGAATTTCAGTTTGAAGTAGTTGATGGAGCTATTCGTAGAGTGGTTTATATTCAAGAGAGGTCTTGCACTTGTCGATTTTGGCAGCTTGAAGAATTTCCATGTCCTCATGCATGTGCTGCCTTGTATAGACGTAATTTACATCCTATTGATTATGTTTCTTCATACTACACCCAAGAATATTTTCGGCTTACATATTTGCTAGATGTATTTCCGATATCACATGAAGGAGATTGGGATTTGCCAATAGGTTCACGTGTGATTAATCCTTTAATTTTTAAGCGTCAATCAGGTAGGCCTAAGGAGAAGCGATATCGTTCCAAGTCCGAAAAATATCATCCTTATGTGCAACGTTGTGGGAATTGTGGACAAACCGGCCATAATAAACGTTGTTGCAAGAAGTAAATGTATTTTGTAGTTTTTGATTATTTCTATAAGTTCTTATGTTGTTGATTTCTCAAAGTTGTAATGTTTTGAACAAATTGGTATTATTTTCGTATTTCATCAATTTATATTGTTGGAAATTGGTTATTTATTTACATGCGATTTTCGTATTTCATCAATTACATTGCCATTTACCAAGATATCAACATTGCCATTTACCAAGATATCAACATTACCAACATATTATGCAGTTATTTTTCGGATACTGTAAAACAAGTTCAATTATTTTTCATTTACTTCGTAAATGCGATGTATTATTGAAAATTAAAACCTTTTATAAAGTTGTAAATTGGATATCATATTTACGTGGTATATTGTATATCAACATTATCAACATATTATGCAGTTATCTTGTAAACCAAGATCCATTATATTTCATTTACTTCATAATTGCGATCATCTGGTAAATCACTTAACCATTTAACACATAGTGTGAGAAATAATATAACATAATTAATTGTACCAAAATATACTGTCAACATTTATCCCATTTTCATCATAGTATTGTTTCAAAATATACCTTAAACATTAAACCGTCAACATTCAGATACCTAATTATCACCATACTAATAGAACATAATTAATTATCCCAAAATAAACCTTAAACATAAAAGATCATAATTGTTCAGAGGCCTAGATCAAACGACGGTAGGCTACTCGGTATTTCGTCGCCGGTTGCACTTGTGGTTGGAGCTATATTCTTCATTTTTTTAGTACGCTTCTCCTGTGTGTAAGGTGGTTGTTGGTAAACAGACTTTCTAACTGTCCTTTTTGCTCGTCCTAATGGAACTGTTACTTCCTGTGATGGGTTCTCTATCTGTTTTAACAATTAACGTTGTATATCAGATGATATACCATTCATAAACATTGTAAACGCTGTTTCAATTAACCAAGTTAACTAACCTTCGGCAGTTGTAACTTCTTTGATGCTTTTGGATTTTTAGACACAATGGGCTGCTCCTGACAATTTTGGAAAAATTTAATTAGTCAATAAACTTTTAAGATTTTAACAACAAATTAAACTCACTTCAAGCGTATTCTTATCTTTGGCCTCATTATGTCCTTTCCTAACACATTTGTACCCGGTCTCCTGTTCATAAAAGTTTCCGTTAGGATCCAATTGGAACTCTTCATTTACCGCAAATAACCAATCATCCTGTAGCTGTAGTAATCTTTCATGTGATACCATATATATTATTCAAGCATACATATATAAAATTAACGTAATTTACTGGATAAATTAAATAATGGAGTCATATTTTTGGTATTTTCTTCTCCCAGCAGTCGTGAAATATCTTGTGGAGGCTGTAATGTTTTATACTCCTTTTCCTTGTTATTCACAGGTCTGTCCTTCGGAGTTTTAAACTGTCACAAATAATTTACAAGATTAATTACTAACATATTAACATATAATTGAATTTTTAAACCATTACCAAAGACTTCAGAGTTGGAGATATTTTAGTCGTTTGTTCCACATTGGGATGGCCAACGGTTGTAGTTCCAACAGGCTTGTCCTTTGACGATTTAAATTACAAACATTTAGTTATATTTGTTAAAACCAATATAATTTAAACGATTAATGACATTATACCATTGCTGTTAATGTCAATTGTTCTTGGTCGATTATGCTTATCCCTTTTGCTGCCAGAACATACGAGTTTTCAGCTTCCTGTATAAGATGAGTACAACGTAAATTGATCAATCCATATACATATTTATTGTTGTTTTTAACATTTCAACTTACCCCAATTTTTAATCCCGTTCTCGGTGAAGTTCTAGTCGGCTGCATTTTCTGTTTCCCTTTTAATATTCTTCTTAACGATCTTTTCCACATTGACTTCAGGATGTTCAGTCATTTGTTCCTTGAATGCATCCTATTAAAATTTGTAAATAGTTAATTGTATAATATCACACTTTAAATAAAAATTCAAGTACCTTTGATGTTTTTTCATTATTTTTGGCTAAAATGATTTGCCCATCATCAATTTGCACACCTTCTTTCTGTCCCTGTACGATTTTGGCAGCTAGTAAACTTAATGTTTAAATTAACAACGTTAAATTCAGCTAGTAAATTACCTCTTGCTTGTTGATATTTTCCAGGTAGGTTACACGTGTTTTAAGAACTTCAATCTCATTGAGAGCTTGGTCGAGTTTATCGAACACAGCTTTCATCTCCCCTTTTGTCATGTATTCAGTTGGACACTTCGAAGAGCTGGCCTTGGGTGTATCGTTTAGTGTTGCACCAGGGGAAGGGATGTCATCAGGGACAGGATAATTTGTTATCCGTAAACGTGGTCCTCCTTTTTTTAGTTCCACGTCAGTCGTTGCAAGGTTATTGAATCGAATCTACAATTTACAATAAACAAATATGAGTAATTTAAAGTAACCAATTAATTTAGTTAATTAATCTACACTTAACTAACCTCTTCATTGTTGAATATCATTTGAACATCCGCTGATGATGGGTTGAAATGGTAAGCCCACTTCAACATTCTCGGCATTGTATATGTTCTATTGGATTTTGTATACCCATTTTCCTCGAATGCAGGAATTAGCTCATAAATCCATGCAACGATCGGATGCAAGAATCCGTCAACGTTGAAGCCCGTCTTATTCCCTGAAAGTTTAATCCTTTTGAAGGACTCGCACAACCTCATAAAGCTTTCTCTTCCCCACGGGTATCCATTGAATACTTCGTCATTGGTGGCCATTTTCAAAATCTTGTTGGATATGATGTGGTTTCTTTCGCGTGGCAGAACCATAGTCTCTATAATCGCGACATTAATAAGCGCTATTCTCTCTTCGTCTGTACCGCCAAATTTACCTTGCAGTAGCCCGAGCAAATAATGAGCTTTCTGGGTCCCTTTCATTTTGAAGAACGTCTGTTGTAATGGATTTCCTATTATAAGGTCCTCTTCATTGATATCAGACATGTCAGCGCAACATAAACCTGTAAATTACAAATTAATTTACTCAGTAAAAACAAAGAAGTAAATAAAAGTAAATATATTAACGTACTTTTGGAGTATTTTTTTACCTGACATAAGCTCAAATTCATTGATTGTGAAGCGATGAATATGATTTCCAATATTGAAATGCAATTCATCGGGTTTTCCAAATTCGACTTGGGAGAGGATTAAAAGGTGTATCAACCTTTTTGGAAAGACATCGCCTTTTATATATTGAAAATGGAAAAACGGAGATTTTGAAAACAATTTATATTGTTCCTCAGTTTCCAACGATTTTAATATATCTTTCATGACTCCGAAGTTTGTGTGTACAAGAATACTTTGATCTAGATCCCAATGTTTGGGATCTATAATATACGTACCAACCTGTAAAAGTATTCATCAATACAAAAAAAAATTAACATTGTAAAAGTATTAAAATACTACCTTTGTCGCCCTTTTTTCTTTTTCAACAGACTCGCCTTTAATTTGAATTCCATGTTTCCTCTTTTTACTTAAAGATTTGTCTGGTCCTTCCTTTTTCGACATTCTACAAAAATAAGAAACAAAAACGTTATACCATTCAACTTTCCGAAACAGAAAAAATTACTTTCATATCGATTTATTGTTACCATTTACTCAAAGAATATTTCGCAGTTAATAGCCACCGATTTACCACGCTTTTGTTACTCGTTGTTAACAGATTTCTGTTCATCACATGGTAAATCGATATCCATTAACTACGAAACATTATTCCAAAACCCTAATCCTTTAACAGCGACATCATGACGCAATGGTAAAGGGAAAAACAACATTTTTGCAGATTCTATCGATTTATTTTGCATGCAAAACAAAACGAAACCGTAAGACTGTAAATCCGAATTCTTTTTTTACCTGTAAATGAGTTTCACCGGTCTTCAATATGTTTGAACGATTTTCTTTTTGAGTTTTGAAGTCAAAGTGATATTTGTGATTTACTGTAAACCGTAATAGGCGTGACCTTTCGTTTCCGAGATAACATGCAATAATTTCGATTATCTTTATCTCTCCAAATCAAATATAATAATGACGGCTACTATTAATGACGGTTTAATAGGATCTATTTACGTATTTTTTCATTTACTTTTAATTACCCAATCCGATTAATCATTATTATTTTGGACCAGAAATTGTTTGGGCGGGAAAACAAAATTTGGGGCAATTGTGGTACAAAATTTCGGCAATAACAAATTTCTGGACATTTACTAAAGTTTTACCAAACTATGGACAAAACCAAATTTAGAAACATATATAGGGCCTTTACCTTCTTTAACCCTGCAAAAAAAGAACTTTAACTTGTAAAAACGTAACTTTAACTTGTTAAAAACTTACTTTAACTTGTAAAAAATTTAATTTAACTTGTCAAAATGTAACTTTAACATATCAAAACGTAACTTTAACTTGGTAAAAACGTATTTTAACTTGTCAAAAACGTATTTTAACTTGTCAAAACATAATTGTTACTTGTTAAAAACTTACTTTAACTTGTAAAAAACGTACTTCAACTTGTAAAAAACATACTTTAACTTGTAAAAAATCGTATTTTATCTTGTCAATATGTAACTTTAACTTGTCAAAATGGAACTTTCACTTGTTAAAAATGTACTTTAAATTGTAAAAAACGTACTTTAACTTATTAAAAACGTAACTTTAACTTGTAAAAAACGTACTTTAACTTGTAAAAAATGTAATTTAACTTGTCAAAATGTAACTTTAACTTGTCAAAACGTAACTTTAACTTGTTAAAAACGTACTTTAACTAGTTAAAAACATACTTTAACTTGTCAAAAATGTGGTTTAACTTGTAAGAAATGTACTTTAACTTTTAAAACACTTACTTTAACTTGTAAAAAACGTACTTCAACTTGTAAAACACTTACTTTAACTTGTAAAAAACGTACTTCAACTTGTAAAAATCGTACTTTAACTTGTAAAAAACGTATTTTAACGTGTCAAAATGTAACTTTAACTTGTCAAAACGTAACTTTAACTTGTTCAAAACGTACTTTAACTTGTCAAAACGTAACTTTAACTTGTTAAGAAAGTACTTTAACTTGTTAAAAACATAGTTTAACTTGTCAAAAATGTGGTTTAACTTGTAACAAATGTACTTTAACTTGTAAAAAACGTACTTCAACTTGTAAAACACTTACTTTAACTTGTAAAAAACGTACTTCAACTTGTAAAACACTTACTTTAACTTGTAAAAAATGTACTTCAACTTGTAAAAATCGTACTTTAACATGTAAAAAACGTATTTTAACGTGTCAAAATGTAACTTTAACTTGTCGAAACGTAACTTTAACTTGTTCAAAACGTAACTTTAACCTGTAAAAACCTACTTTAACTTTTCAAAACGTAATTTTAACTTGTCAAAACGTAAGTTTAACTTGTTAAAAACATACATTAACTTGTAAAAATCGTACTTTAACTTGTCAAAAATGTGGTTTAACTTGTAACAAATGTACTTTAACTTGTAAAAAACGTACTTCAACTTGTAAAAAACGTACTTAACTTGTAAAAAACCTACTTTAACTTGTCAAAATGTAACTTTAACTTGTAAAAACGTACTTTAACTTGTAAAAAATGTATTTTAACTTGGCAAAACGTAACTTTAACTTCTTAAAAACGTAACTTGAACTTGTTAAAAACGTAATTTAACTTGTCAAAATGTAACCTTAACTTGTCAAAATATAACTTTAACTTGTTAAAAACGTACTTTAACTTGTAAAAAACGTATTTTAACTTGTCAAAATGTAACTTTAACTTGTTAAAAACGTATTTTAACTTGTAAAAAACGCAATTTCAATTGTGAAAATGTAACTTTAACTTGTCAAAACGTAACTTGAACTTGTTAAAAACGTACTTTAACTAGTTCAAAATGTACTTCAACTTGTAAAAAACGTACTTTAATTTGTAAAAAACATAATTTAACTTGTCAAAATGTAATTTTAACTTGTCAAAACTTAACTTTAACTTCTTAAAAACGTACTTTAACTTGTAAAAAATGTATTTTAACTTGTCAAAACGTAACTTTTACTTGTTATAAACTTACTTTAACTTGTAGAAAACGTACTTCAACTTGTAAAAAACATACTTTAACTTGTAAAAAACCGTATTTTATCTTGTCAATATGAAACTTTAAATTGTCAAAACGGAACTTTAACTTGTTAAAAACGTACTTTAAATTGTAAAAAACGTACTTTAACTTGTCAAAACGTAACTTTAACTTGTTAAAAACATACTTTAACTTGTAAAAAATGTAATTTAACTTGTCAAAATGTAACTTTAACTTGTCAAAACGTAACTTTAACTTGTTAAAAACGTACTTCAACTTGTAAAAAACGTACTTTAACTTGTAAAAAATGTATTTTAACTTGTCAATAGGTAACTTTAACTTGTCAAAATTGAACTTTAACTTGTTAAAAACGTACTTTAACTTGTAAAAAACGTCCTTTAACTTGTAAAAAATGTACTTTAACTTGTCAAAACGTAACTTAACTTGTAAAAACCTACATTAATTTGTCAAAACGTAACTTTAACTTGTCAAAACGTAAGTTTAATTTGTTAAAAACATACATTCACTCGTAAAAAACGTACTTTAACTTGTCAAAAATGTGGTTTAACTTGTAACAAATGTACTTTAACTTGTAAAAAACGTACTTCAACTTGTAAAACACTTACTTTAACTTGTAAAAAAACGTAATTCAATTTGTAAAACACTTACTTTAACTTGTAAAAAACGTACTTCAACTTGTAAAAATCGTACTTTAACTTGTAAAAGATGTATTTTAACGTGTCAAAATGTAACTTTAACTTGTCGAAACGTAACTTTAACTTGTTCAAAATGTAACTTTAACCTGTAAAAAACCTACTTTAACTTTTCAAAACGTAACTTTAACTTGTCAAAACGTAACTTTAACTTGTTAAAAACATACATTAACTTTAAGTTGTTAAAACGTAACTTTAACTTGTAAAGAATGTACTTTAACTTGTAAAAAACGTACTTCAACTTGCAAAACACTTACTTTAACTTGTAAAAAACTTACTTCAATTTGTAAAAAACGTATTGTAACTTGTAAAAAAACGTATTTTAATGTGTCAAAATATAACTTTAATTTGTCAAAACGGAACTTTAACTTGTTAAAAACGTACTTTAACTTGTAAAAAACGTACTTTAACTTGTAAAAAACTTAATTTAACTTGTCACAACGTAACTTTAACTTGTAAAAAACCTAATTTAACTTATCAAAACGTAACTTTAACTTGTCAAAACGTAAGTTTAACTTGTTAAAAACATACATTAACTCGTAAAAAACGTACTTTAACTTGTCAAAAATTTTGTTTAACTTGTAACAAATGTACTTTAACTTGTAAAAAACGTACTTTAAGTTGTCAAAACGTAACTTTAACCTGTCAAAACGTCAGTTTAACTTGTTGAAAACAAAACTTTAACTTGTAAAAACGTACTTGTTGTAAAAAACGTATTTTAACTTGTCAAAACGTAAGTTGAACTTGTTAAAAACGTACTTTAACTTGTAAAAAACGTAATTTAACTTTTCAAAATGTTACTTTAACTTGTCAAAATGTAACTTTAACTTGTAAAAAACGTACTTTAACTTGTAAAAAACGTAGTTTAACTTGTCAAAACGTAACTTTAACTTATTAAAAATGTACTTTAACTTGTAAAAAACGTAATTTCAATTGTCAAGATGTAACTTTAACTTGTCAAAACGTAACTTTAACTTGTTAAAAACGTACTTTAACTAATTAAAAACGTACTTCAACTTGTAACAAAGGTACTTTAACTTGTAAAAAAAGGAATTGAACTTGTCAAAATGTAATTTTAACTTGTCTAAACGTAACTTTAACTTGTTAAAAACGTACTTTAACTTGTAAAAATCGTAATTTAACTTGTCAAAATGTAATTTTAACTTTTCAAAACGTAACTTTAACTTGTTAAAAACGTACTTTAACTTGTAAAAAATGTATTTTCACTTGTAAAAAACGTATTTTAACTTGTCAAAACGTAACTTTAACTTGTTAAAAACTTACTTTAACTTGTAAAAAACGTACTTCAACTTGTAAAAAACATACTTTAACTTGTAAAAAACCGTATTTTATCTTGTCAATATGTAACTTTAACTTGTCAAAATGGAACTTTAACTTGTTAAAAACGTACTTTAAATTGTAAAGATCGTACTTTAACTTGTAAAAAACGTATTTTAACGTGTCAAAATGTAACTTTAACTTGTCAAAACGTAACTTTAACTTGTTCAAAACGTACTTTAACTTGTCAAAACGTAACCTTAACTTGTTAAAAAAGTACTTTAACTTGTTAAAAACATAGTTTAACTTGTCAAAAATGTGGTTTAACTTGTAACAAATGTACTTTAACTTGTAAAAAACGTACTTCAACTTGTAAAACACTTACTTTAACTTGTAAAAAACGTAATTCAACTTGTAAAACACTTACTTTAACTTGTAAAAAACCTACTTCAACTTGTAAAAATCGTACTTTAACTTGTAAAAAACGTATTTTAACGTGTCAAAATGTAACTTAAACTTGTCGAAACGTAACTTTAACTTGTTCAAAATGTAACTTTAACCAGTAAAAAACCTACTTTAACTTTTCAAAACGTAACTTTAACTTGTCAAAACGTAACTTTAACTTGTAAAAAACGTACTTTAACATGTCATAAATTTGGTTTAACTTGTAACAAATGTACTTTAACTTGTAAAAAACGTACTTTAAGTTGTCAAAACGTAACTTTAACCTGTCAAAACGTCAGTTTAACTTGTTGAAAACAAAACTTTAACTTGTAAAAACGTACTTTAAGTTGTAAAAAACGTATTTTAACTTGTCAAAACGTAAGTTGAACTTGTTAAAAACGTACTTTAACTTGTAAAAAACGTAATTTAACTTTTCAAAATGTTACTTTAACTTGTCAAAATGTAACTTTAACTTGTAAAAAACGTACTTTAACTTGTAAAAAACGAATTTTAACTTGTCAAAACGTAACTTTAACTTATTACAAATGTACTTTAACTTGTAAAAAACGTAATTTCAATTGTCAAGATGTAACTTTACCTTGTCAAAACGTAACTCTAACTTGTTAAAAACGTACTTTAACTAATTAAAAACGTACTTCAACTTGTAAAAAACGTACTTTAACTAGGAAAAAACGTATTTTAACTTGTCAAAATGTAATTTTAACTTGTCAAAACGTAACTTTAACTTGTTAAAAACGTACTTTAACTTGTAAAAAATGTATTTTAACTTGTAAAAAACGTATTTTAACGTGTCAAAACGTAACTTTAACTTGTTAAAAACGTACTTTAACTTGTAAAAAATGTACTTCAACTTGTAAAAAACATACTTTAACTTGTAAAAAACCGTATTTTATCTTGTCAATATGTAACTTTAACTTGTCAAAACAGAACTTTAACTTGTTAAAAACGTACTTTAACTTGTAAAAAACGTACTTTAACTTGTAAAAAACGTACTTCAACTTTTAAAAAACGTACTTTAACTTATCAAAATATAATTTTAATGTGTCAAAACGTAACTTTAAGTTGTTAAAACTTAAGTTTAAATTGTAAAAAGCGTACTTTAACTTGTAAAAAATGTATTTTAACTTGTAAAAAACGTATTTTAACTTGTCAAAACGTATTTTTAACTTGTTAAAAACGTAATTTAACTTGTAAAAAACGTACTTCAACTTGTAAAAAACGTACTTTAACTTGTAAAAAACCGTATTTTATCTTGTCAATATGTAACTCTAACTTGTCAAAATGGAACTTTAACATGTTAAAAACGTACTTTAACTTGTAAAAAACGTACTTTAACTTGTAAAAAACGTATTTTAACTTGTCAAAATGTAATTTTAACTTGTCAAAACGTAACTTTAACTTGTTAAAAACGTACTTCAACTTTTAAAAAACGTACTTTAACTTGTAATAAAAATATGTTAACTCGTCAATATGTAACTTTATCTTGTCAAAACGTAACTTTAACTTGTAAAAATCATACATTAACTAATAAAAAACATACTTTAACTTCTCCAAAATGTGGTTTAACTTGTAACAAATGTACTTTAACGTGTAAAAAACGTACTTCAACTTGTAAAACACTTACTTTAACTTGTAAAAAACGTACTTCAACATGTAAAAAACGTACTTTAACTTGTAAAAAACGTATTTTAACGTGTCAAAATGTAACTTTGACTTGTGGAAACGTAACTTTAACTTGTTCAAAACGCACTTTAACTTGTAAAAAACGTAATTTAACTTATCAAAACGTAACTTTAACTTGTCAAAACGTAACTTTAACTTGTTAAAAACGTACTTTAACTTGTAAAACACTTACTTTAACTTGATAAAAACGTAATTTAACTTATCGATATGTAACTTTAACTTGTCAAAACGTAACTTTAACTTGTTAAAAACGTACTTTAACTTGTAAAAAACGTACTTTAACTTGTAAAAAACGTACATTAACTTGTTAAAACTTAACTTTAACTTGTAAAAAACCTACTTTAACTTGTCACAACGTAACTTTAACTTGTCAAAACGTAAGTTTAACTTGTTAAAAACTTGCATTAACTTGTAAAAAATGTACTTTAACTTGTCAAAAATGTGGTTTAACTTGTAACAAATGTACTTTAACTTGCAAAAAACGAACTTGTAAATAACGTACTTTAACTTGTAAAAAACCTACTTTAACCTGTCAAAATGTAACTTTAACTTTTTAAAACGTAAGTTTAACTTGTTAAAAACGTAATTTAACTTGTCAAAACGTAACTTTAACTTGTAAAAAACGTTCTTTAACTTGTCAAAATGTATTCTTAATGTATCAAAACGTAACTTTAAGTTGTTAAAACGTAACTTTAACTTGTTAAAAATGTACTTTAACTTGTAAAAAACGTACTTCAACTTGTAAAACACTTACGTTAACTTGTAAAAAACGTACTTCAACTTGTAAAAAACGTACTTTAACTTGTAAAAAACGTATTTTAACGTGTCAAAATGTAACTTTAACTTGTCGAAACGTAACTTTAACTTGTTCAAAATGTAACTATAACTTGTAAAAAACGTACTTTAACTTGTAAAAAACGTAATTTAACTTGTCAAAATGTAACTTTAACTGGTCAAAATGTAACTTTAACTTGTTGAAAACGTACTTTAACTTGTAAAAAACGTACTTTAACTTGTAAAAAACGTATTTTAACTTGTTAAAACGTAACTTTAAATTGTTAAAAACGTATTTTAACTTGTTAAAAACGTACTTTAACTAGTTAAAAACGTACTTCAACTAGTAAAAAACGTACTTTAACTTGTAAAAAACGTAATTTACATTGTCAAAATGTAATATTAACTTGTCAAAATGTAACTTTAACTTGTAAAAGACGTAATTCAACTTTTAAAAAACGTACTTTAACTTGTAAAAAACGTATTTAAACTTGTAAAAAACATATTTTAACTTGTCAAAACGTAACTTTAAATTGTTAAAAAAGTACTTTAACTTCTTAAAAACGTACTTTAACTAGTTCAAAACTTACTTGAACTTGTAAAAAAAGTACTTTAACTTGTAAAAAACGTATGTTAACGTGTCAAAATATAACTTTAAATTGTCAAAACGAAACTTTAACTTGTTACAAATGTACTTTAACTTGTAAAACACGTACTTTAACTTGTAAAAAACGTACTTCAACTTTTAAAAAACGTACTTTAACTTGTCAAAATATAATTTGAATGTGTCAAAACGTAACTTTACGTTGTTAAAACGTAACTTTAACTGGTAAAAAATGTACTTCAACTTGTAAAAAAAGTACTTTAACTTGTAAAAAATGTAATTTAACTTGTAAAAAACGTACTTTAACTTGTAAAAAACCGTATTTTATCTTGTCAATATGTAAATTAAAATGTGGAAATGTAACTTTAACTTGTTCAAAACGTACTTTAACTTGTAAAAAACGTAATTTAACTTATCAAAACGTAACTTTAACTTGTCAAAACGTAACTTTAACTTGTTAAAAACGTACTTTAACTTGTAAAAAACGTACTTTAACTTGTAAAAAACGTACTTTAACTTGTCAAAACGTAACTTTAACTTGTAAAAAACCTACTTTAACTTGTCAAAACGTAACTTTAACTTGTCAAAACGTAAGTTTAACTTGTTAAAAACATGCATTAACTTGTAAAAAATGTACTTTAACTTGTCAAAAATGTGGTTTAACTTGTAACAAATGTACTTTAACTTGTAAAAAACGAACTTGTAAATAACGTACTTTAATTTGTAAAAAACCTACTTTAACTTGTGAAAATGTAACTTTAACTTTTTAAAACGTAAGTTTAAGTTGTTAAAAACGTAATTTAATTTGTCAAAACATAACTTTAACTTCTAAAAAACGTACTTTAACTTGTCAAAATGTATTTTTAATGTATCAAAACGTAACTTTAAGTTGTTAAAACGTAACTTTAACTTGTTAAAAATGTACTTTAACTTGTAAAAAACGTACTTCAACTTGTAAAACACTTACTTTAACTTGTAAAAAACGTACTTCAACTTGTAAAAAACGTACTTTAACTTGTAAAAAACGTATTTTAACGTGTCAAAATGTAACTTTAACTTGTCGAAACGTAACTTTAACTTGTTCAAAATGTAACTATAACTTGTAAAAAACGTACTTTAACTTGTAAAAAACGTAATTTAACTTGTCAAAATGTAACTTTAACTGGTCAAAATTTAACTTTAACTTGTTGAAAACGTACTTTAACTTGTAAAAAACGTACTTTAACTTGTAAAAAACGTATTTTAACTTGTTAAAACGTAACTTTAAATTGTTAAAAACGTATTTTAACTTGTTAAAAACGTACTTTAACTAGTTAAAAACGTACTTCAACTAGTAAAAAACGTACTTTAACTTGTAAAAAACGTAATTTACATTGTCAAAATGTAATATTAACTTGTCAAAATGTAACTTTAACTTGTAAAAGACGTAATTCAACTTTTAAAAAACGTACTTTAACTTGTAAAAAACGTATTTAAACTTGTAAAAAACATATTTTAACTTGTCAAAACGTAACTTTAAATTGTTAAAAAAGTACTTTAACTTCTTAAAAACGTACTTTAACTAGTTAAAAATTTACATCAACTTGTAAAAAACGTACTTTAACTTGTAAAAAACGTAATTTAACTTCTCAAAATATAACTTTAACTTGTCAAAACGTAACTTTAACTTGTTACAAATGTACTTTAACTTGTAAAACACGTACTTTAACTTGTAAAAAACGTACTTCAACTTTTAAAAAACGTACTTTAACTTGTCAAAATATAATTTGAATGTGTCAAAACGTAACTTTACGTTGTTAAAACGTAACTTTAACTGGTAAAAAATGTACTTCAACTTGTAAAAAAAGTACTTTAACTTGTAAAAAATGTAATTTAACTTGTAAAAAACGTACTTTAACTTGTAAAAAACCGTATTTTATCTTGTCAATATGTAAATTAAAATGTGGAAATGTAACTTTAACTTGTTCAAAACGTACTTTAACTTGTAAAAAACGTAATTTAACTTATCAAAACGTAACTTTAACTTGTCAAAACGTAACTTTAACTTGTTAAAAACGTACATTAACTTGTAAAAAACGTACTTTAACTTGTAAAAAACGTACTTTAACTTGTCAAAACGTAACTTTAACTTGTAAAAAACCTACTTTAACTTGTCAAAACGTAACTTTAACTTGTCAAAACGTAAGTTTAACTTGTTAAAAACATGCATTAACTTGTAAAAAATGTACTTTAACTTGTCAAAAATGTGGTTTAACTTGTAACAAATGTACTTTAACTTGCAAAAAACGAACTTGTAAATAACGTACTTTAATTTGTAAAAAACCTACTTTAACTTGTCAAAATGTAACTTTAACTTTTTAAAACGTAAGTTTAACTTGTTAAAAACGTAATTTAACTTGTCAAAACGTAACTTTAACTTCTAAAAAACGTACTTTAACTTGTCAAAATGAATTTTTAATGTCTGAAAACGTAACTTTAAGTTGTTAAAACGTAACTTTAACTTGTTAAAAATGTACTTTAACTTGTAAAAAACGTACTTCAACTTGTAAAACACTTACTTTAACTTGTAAAAAACGTACTTCAACTTGTAAAAAACGTACTTTAACTTGTAAAAAACGTATTTTAACGTGTCAAAATGTAACTTTAACTTGTCGAAACGTAACTTTAACTTGTTCAAAATGTAACTATAACTTGTAAAAAACGTACTTTAACTTGTAAAAAACGTAATTTAACTTGTCAAAATGTAACTTTAACTGGTCAAAATATAACTTTAACTTGTTGAAAACGTACTTTAACTTGTAAAAAACGTACTTTAACTTGTAAAAAACGTATTTTAACTTGTCAATACGTAACTTTAAATTGTTAAAAACGTACTTTAACTTGTTAAAAACGTACTTTAACTAGTTAAAAACGTACTTCAACTTTTAAAAAACGTACTTTAACTTGTAAAAAACGTAATTTACATTGTCAAAATGTAATATTAACTTGTCAAAACGTAACTTTAACTTGTAAAAGACGTAATTCAACTTTTAAAAAACGTACTTTAACTTGTAAAAAACATATTTAAACTTGTAAAAAACATATTTTAACTTGTCAAAACGTAACTTTAAATTGTTAAAAAAGTACTTTAACTTCTTAAAAACGTACTTTAACTAGTTAAAAATTTACATCAACTTGTAAAAAACGTACTTTAACTTGTAAAAAACGTAATTTAACTTCTCAAAATATAACTTTAACTTGTCAAAACGTAACTTTAACTTGTTACAAATGTACTTTAACTTGTAAAACACGTACTTTAACTTGTAAAAAACGTACTTCAACTTTTAAAAAACGTACTTTAACTTGTCAAAATATAATTTGAATGTGTCAAAACGTAACTTTACGTTGTTAAAACGTAACTTTAACTGGTAAAAAATGTACTTCAACTTGTAAAAAAGTACTTTAACTTGTAAAAAATGTAATTTAACTTGTAAAAAACGTACTTTAACTTGTAAAAAACAGTATTTTATCTTGTCAATATGTAAATTAAAATGTGGAAATGTAACTTTAACTTGTTCAAAACGTACTTTAACTTGTAAAAAACGTAATTTAACTTATCAAAACGTAACTTTAACTTGTCAAAACGTAACTTTAACTTGTTAAAAACGTACATTAACTTGTAAAAAACGTACTTGAACTTGTAAAAAACGTACTTGAACTTGTCAAAACTTAACTTTAACTTGTAAAAAACCTACTTTAACTTGTCAAAACGTAACTTTAACTTGTCAAAACGTAAGTTTAACTTGTTAAAAACATGCATTAACTTGTAAAAAATGTACTTTAACTTGTCAAAAATGTGGTTTAACTTGTAACAAATGTACTTTAACTTGCAAAAAACGAACTTGTAAATAACGTACTTTAACTTGTAAAAAACCTACTTTAACTTGTCAAAATGTAATTTTAACTTTTTAAAACATAAGTTTAACTTGTTAAAAACGTAATTTAACTTGTCAAAACGTAACTTTAACTTGTAAAAAACGTTCTTTAACTTGTCAAAATGTATTCTTAATGTGTCAAAAAGTAACTTTAAGTTGTTAAAACGTAACTTTAACTTGTTAAAAATGTACTTTAACTTGTAAAAAACGTACTTCAACTTGTAAAACACTTACGTTAACTTGTAAAAAACGTACTTCAACTTGTAAAAAACGTACTTTAACTTGTAAAAAACGTATTTTAACTTGTCGAAATGTAACTTTAACTTGTCGAAACGTAACTTTAAATTGTTCAAAACGTAACTTTAACTTGTAAAAAATGTACTTTAACTTGTAAAAAAAGTAATTTAACTTGACAAAATGTAACTTTAACTGGTCAAATGTAACTTTAACTTGTTGAAAACGTACTTTAACTTGTAAAAAACGTACTTCAACTTGTAAAAAACGTACTTTAACTTGTAAAAAACGTATGTTAACTCGTCAATATGTAACTTTATCTTGTCAAAACGTAACTTTAACTTGTAAAAATCATACATTAACTAATAAAAAACATACTTTAACTTCTCTAAAATGTGGTTTAACTTGTAACAAATGTACTTTAACTTGTAAAAAACGTACTTCAACTTGTAAAACACTTACGTTAACTTGTAAAAAACATACTTCAACATGTAAAAAACGTACTTTAACTTGTAAAAAACCGTATTTTATCTTGTCAACATGTAACTTTAACTTGTCGAAATGTAACTTTAACTTGTTCAAAACGTACTTTAACTTGTAAAAACCATAATTTAACTTATCAAAACGTAACTTTAACTTGTCAAAACGTAACTTTAACTTGTTAAAAACGTACTTTAACTTGTAAAAAACGTACTTTAACTTGTAAAAAACGTACTTTAACTTGTCAAAATGTAACTTTAACTTGTAAAAAACCTACTTTAACTTGTCAAAACGTAACTTTAACTTGTCAAAACGTAAGTTTAACTTGTTAAAAACATGCAATAACCTGTAAAAAATGTACTTTAACTTGTAAAAAACCTACTTTAACTTGTCAAAATGTAACTTTAACTTTTTAAAACATAAGTTTAACTTGTTAAAAACGTAATTTAACTTGTCAAAACGTAACTTTAACTTGTAAAAAACGTTCTTTAACTTGTCAAAATGTATTCTTAATGTGTCAAAAAGTAACTTTAAGTTGTTAAAACGTAACTTTAACTTGTTAAAAATGTACTTTAACTTGTAAAAAACGTACTTCAACTTGTAAAACACTTACGTTAACTTGTAAAAAACGTACTTCAACTTGTAAAAAACGTACTTTAACTTGTAAAAAACGTATTTTAACTTGTCGAAATGTAACTTTAACTTGTCGAAACGTAACTTTAAATTGTTCAAAACGTAACTTTAACTTGTAAAAAATGTACTTTAACTTGTAAAAAAAGTAATTTAACTTGACAAAATGTAACTTTAACTGGTCAAATGTAACTTTAACTTGTTGAAAACGTACTTTAACTTGTAAAAAACGTACTTCAACTTGTAAAAAACGTACTTTAACTTGTAAAAAACGTATGTTAACTCGTCAATATGTAACTTTATCTTGTCAAAACGTAACTTTAACTTGTAAAAATCATACATTAACTAATAAAAAACATACTTTAACTTCTCTAAAATGTGGTTTAACTTGTAACAAATGTACTTTAACTTGTAAAAAACGTACTTCAACTTGTAAAACACTTACGTTAACTTGTAAAAAACATACTTCAACATGTAAAAAACGTACTTTAACTTGTAAAAAACCGTATTTTATCTTGTCAACATGTAACTTTAACTTGTGGAAATGTAACTTTAACTTGTTCAAAACGTACTTTAACTTGTAAAAAACGTAATTTAACTTATCAAAACGTAACTTTAACTTGTCAAAACGTAACTTTAACTTGTTAAAAACGTACTTTAACTTGTAAAAAACGTACTTTAACTTGTAAAAAACGTACTTTAACTTGTCAAAACTTAACTTTAACTTGTAAAAAACCTACTTTAACTTGTCAAAACGTAACTTTAACTTGTCAAAACGTAAGTTTAACTTGTTAAAAACATGCAATAACCTGTAAAAAATGTACTTTAACTTGTAAAAAACCTACTTTAACTTGTCAAAATGTAACTTTAACTTTTTAAAACATAAGTTTAACTTGTTAAAAACGTAATTTAACTTGTCAAAACGTAACTTTAACTTGTAAAAAACGTTCTTTAACTTGTCAAAATGTATTCTTAATGTGTCAAAAAGTAACTTTAATTTGTTAAAACGTAACTTTAACTTGTTAAAAATGTACTTTAACTTGTAAAAAACGTACTTCAACTTGTAAAACACTTACGTTAACTTGTAAAAAACGTACTTCAACTTGTAAAAAACGTACTTTAACTTGTAAAAAAACGTATTTTAACCTGTCGAAATGTAACTTTAACTTGTCAAAACGTAACTTTAACTTGTTCAAAACGTAACTTTAACTTGTAAAAAATGTACTTTAACTTGTAAAAAAAGTAATTTAACTTGTCAAAATGTAACTTTGACTTGTCGAAACGTTACTTTAACTTGTTGAAAATGTACTTTAACTTGTAAAAAACGTACTTCAACTTGTAAAAAACGTACTTTAACTTGTAAAAAACGTATGTTAACTCGTCAATATGTAACTTTATCTTGTCAAAACGTAACTTTAACTTGTAAAAATCATACATTAACTAATAAAAAACATACTTTAACTTCTCAAAAATGTGGTTTAACTTGTAACAAATGTACTTTAACATGTAAAAAACTTACTTCACCTTGTAAAACACTTACGTTAACTTGTAAAAAACGTACTTCAACATGTAAAAAACGTACTTTAACTTGTAAAAAACGTATTTTAACGTGTCAAAATGTAACGTTAACTTGTCGAAACGTAACTTTAACTTGTTCAAAACGTACTTTAACTTGTAAAAAACGTAATTTAACTTATCAAAACGTAACTTTAACTTGTCAAAACGTAACTTTAACTTGTTAAAAACGTACTTTAACTTGTAAAAAACGTACTTTAACTTGTAAAAAACGTACTTTAACTTGTCAAAACTTAACTTTAACTTGTAAAAATCGTAGTTTAACTTGTCAAAACGTAACTTTAACTTGTGAAAACGTAAGTTTAACTTGTTAAAAACATGCATTAACTTGTAAAATATGTACTTTAACTTGTCAAAAATATGGTTTAACTTGTAACAAATGTACTTAAACTTGCAAAAAACGAATTTGTAAAAAACGTACTTTAACTTGTAAAAAACCTACTTTAACTTGTCAATATGTTACTTTAACTTTTTAAAACGTAAGTTTAACTTGTTAAAACGTAATTTAACTTGTCAAAACGTAACTTTAACTTGTAAAAAACGTTCTTTAACTTGTCAAAATGTATTCTTAATGTATCAAAACGTAACTTTAAGTTGTTAAAACGTAACTTTAACTTGTTAAAAATGTACTTTAACTTGTAAAAAACGTACTTCAACTTGTAAAACACTTACGTTAACTTGTAAAAAACGTACTTCAACTTGTAAAAAACTTACTTTAACTTGTAAAACACGTATTTTAACGTGTCAAAATGTAACTTTAACTTGTCGAAACGTAACTTTAACTTGTTAAAAACGTACTTTAACTTGTAAAAAACGTACTTTAACTTGTAAAAAACGTGCTTTAACTTGTCAAAACGTAACTTGAACTTGTTAAAAACTTACTTTAACTTGTTAAAAACGTACTTCAACTTCAAAAAAACGTACTTTAACTTGTAAAAAAGGTATTTTAACTTGTCAAAATGTAACTTTAACTTATTAAAACAGAACTTTAACTTGTAAAACATGTACTTTAACTTGTTAAAAACGTACTTTAACTTGTAAAAAACGTACTTTAACTTGTAAAAAACTTGCTTTAACTTGTCAAAACGTAACTTGAACTTGTAAAACACTTACGTTAACTTGTAAAAAAACGTACTTTAACTTGTAAAAAACGTACTTTAACTTGTAACAAACGTACTTTAATTTGTCAAAACATAAGTTTAACTTGTCAAAACGTAACTTTAACTTGTAACAAACGTACTTCAACTTGTAAAAAACGTACTTTAACTTGTAAAAAACGTACTTCAACTTGTAAAACACATACTTTAACTTGTAAAAACCGTATTTTATCTTGTCAATATGTAACTTTAACTTGTCAAAACGTAACTTTAACTTGTTAAAAACGTGATTTAACTTGTAAAAATGTAATTTAACTTGTCAAAATATAACTTTAACTTGTCAAAACGTAACTTTAACTTGTTACAAATGTACTTTAACTTGTAAAAACCGTACTTTAACTTGTAAAAAACGTACTTCAACTTTAAAAAACGTACTTTAACTTGTAAAAATGTAATTTTAATGTTTCAAAACGTAACTTTAAGTTGTTAAAACGTAACTTTAACTAGTAAAAAATGTACTTTAACTTGTAAAAAACTCACTTCAACTTGTAAAACACTTACTTTAACTTGTAAACAACGTACATCAACTGGTAAAAAACGTACTTTAACTTGTAAAAACGTATTTTAACGTGTCAAAATGTAACTTTAACTTGTTCAAAACGTACTTTAACTTGTCCAAACGTAACTTTAATTTGTCAGAACTTAAGTTTAACTTGTCAAAACGTAACTTTATTTTGTAAAAAACGTACTTTAACTTGTCAAAATGTAATTTTAATGTATCAAAACATAACTTTAAGTTGTTAAAACATAACTTTAACTTGTAAAAAATGTACTTTAACTTGTAAAGAACGCACTTCAACTTGTAAAACACGTACTTTAACTTTAAAAAAACGTACTTCAACTTGTAAAAAATGTACTTTAATTTGTAAAAAACGTATTTTAACGTGTTAAAATGTAACTTTAACTTGTCAAAACGTAAATTTAACTTCTTAAAAATGTACTTTTACTTGTAAAATAACCTACTTTAACTTGTCAAAACGTAACTTGAACTTGTCAAAACGTAATTTTAACTTATAAAAAACGTACTTTAACTTGTAAAAAACGTACTTTAACTTGTAAAAAAGGTATTTTAACTTGTCAAAATGTAACTTTAACTTATTTAAACAGAACTTTAACTTGTTAAAAACGTAGTTTAACTTGTAAAAAACGTACTTTAACTTGTAAAAAACGTACTTTAACTTGTCAAACCGTAACTTTAACTTGTCAAAACGTAACTTTAACTTGTAAAACACGTACTTCAACTTGAAAAAAACTTACTTTCACTTGTAAAAAACGTATTTTAACGTGTCAAAATGTAACTTTAACTTGTCCAAACGTAACTTTAACTTGTTAAAAACGTGATTTAACTTGTAAAAAAGTAATTTAACTTGTCAAAATATAACTTTAACTTGTCAAAACGTAACTTTAACTTGTTACAAATGTACTTTAATTTGTAAAAATCGTACTTTAACTTGTAAAAAACGTACTTCAACTTTAAAAAACGTACTTTAACTTGTAAAAATGTAATTTTAATGTTTCAAAACGTAACTTTAAGTTGTTAAAACGTAACTTTAACTAGTAAAAAATGTACTTTAACTTGTAAAAAACTCACTTCAACTTGTAAAACACTTACTTTAACTTGTAAACAACGTACATCAACTGGTAAAAAACGTACTTTAACTTGTAAAAACGTATTTTAACGTTTCAAAATCTAACTTTAACTTGTTCAAAACGTACTTTAACTTGTCCAAACGTAACTTTAATTTGTCAGAACTTAAGTTTAACTTGTCAAAACGTAACTTTATTTTGTAAAAACCGTACTTTAACTTGTCAAAATGTAATTTTAATGTATCAAAACATAACTTTAAGTTGTTAAAACATAACTTTAACTTGTAAAAAATGTACTTTAACTTGTAAAGAACGCACTTCCACTTGTAAAACACGTACTTTAACTTGAAAAAAACGTACTTCAACTTGTAAAAAATGTACTTTAATTTGTAAAAAACGTATTTTAACGTGTTAAAATGTAACTTTAACTTGTCAAAACGTAAATATAACTTCTTAAAAACGTACTTTAACTTGTAAAAAACGTACTTTAACTTGTAAAAAGGTATTTTAACTTGTCAAAATGTAACTTTAACTTATTTAAACAGAACTTTAACTTGTTAAAAACGTAGTTTATCTTGTAAAAAACGTACTTTAAATTGAAAAAAACGTACTTTAACTTGTCAAACCGTAACTTTAACTTGTTAAAACGTAACTTTAACTTGTAAAACACGTACTTCAACTTGAAAAAAACGTACTTTAACTTGTAAAAAACGTATTTTAACGTGTCAAAATGTAACTTTAACTTGTCCAAACGTAACTTTAACTTGTTAAAAACGTACTTTAACTTGTAAAAAACGTAATTTAACTTGTCAAAATATAACTTTAACTTGTTAAAACGTAACTTTAACTTGTCAAAAACCTACTTTAACTTGTCAAAACGTAACTTGAACTTGTTAAAAGCTTACTTTAACTTGTTAAAATGTAATTTCACTTGTCAAAACGTAACTTTAACTTGTAAAAAACGTACTTTAACTTGTCAAAATGTAATGTTAAAGTGTCAAAACGTAACTTTAAGTTCTTAAAACGTAACTTTATTTGGAAAAAAATGTTCTTTAACTTGTAAAAAACGTACTTCAACTTGTAAAAAACGTACTTCAACTTGTAAAACACTTGCTTTAACTTGTAAAAAACGTACTTTAACTTGTAAAAAACGTATTTTAACTTGTGAAAACGTAATTTTAACTTGTAAAAAACGTAATTTAACTTGTCAAAATGTAACTTTAACTTGTCAAAACGTAACTTTAAATTGTTAAAAACGTACTTTAACTTGTAAAAAACGTACTTTAACTTGTGAAAAATGTACTTTAACTTGTCAAAACGTAACTTTAACTTTTAAAAAACCTACTTTAACTTGTCAAAACGTAACTTTAACTTGTTAAAAACATATATTCACTTGTAAAAAATTTACTTTAACTTGTCAAAAATGTGGTTTAACTTGTAACAAATGTACTTTAACTTGTAAAAACTTACTTCAACTTGTAAAAAACGTACTTTAAGTTATAAAAAAGATATTTTAACTTGTCGAAACGTAACTTTAACTTGTCAAAACGTAACTTTAACTTGTTAAAAACGTACTTTAACTTGTAAAAAAAGTAATTTAACTTGTCAAAATATAACTTTAACTTGTCAAAACGTAACTTTAACTTGTTAAAAACTTACTTTAACTTGTAAAAAACATATTTTCACTTGTTAAAACGTACTTTAACTTGTCAAAACGTAACTTGAACTTGTTAAAAGCTTACTTTAACTTGTTAAAAACGTACTTCAACTTGTAAAAACGTACTTTAACTTGTAAAAAAGATATTTTAACTTGTCAAAATGTAACTTTAACTTATTAAAACAGAACTTTAATTTGTTAAAAACGTAGTTTAACTTGTAAAAAACGTACTTTAACTTGTAAAAACGTAATTTAACTTGTTGAAACGTAACTTTAATTTGTCAAAACTTAAGTTTAACTTGTTGAAATGTAGTTTAACTTGTCAAAACGTAACTTTAACTTGTAAAAAACGTACTTTAACTTGTCAAAATGTAATTTTAATGTGACAAAACGTAACTTTAAGTTGTTAAAACGTAACTTTAACTTGTAAAAAATGTACTTTAACTTGTAAAAAACGTACTTCAACTTGTAAAACACGTACTTTAACTTGTAAAAAACCGTACTTCAACTGGTAAAAAACGTACTTTAACTTGTAAAAAACGTATTTTAACGTGTCAAAATATAACTTTAACTTGTCAAAACGTAACTTTAACTTGTTCAAAACGTACTTTAACTTGTACAAAACTTACTTTAACTTGTCAAAACGTAACTTTAACTTGTGAAAAACCAACTTTAACTTGTTAAAACGTAACTTTAACTTGTGAAAACGTAAGTTTAACTTGTTAAAAACATACTTTAATTTGTTAAAAACGTACTTTAACTTGTCAAAACGTAACTTGAACTTGTTAAAAGCTTACTTTAACTTGTTAAAAACGTACTTCGACTTGTAAAAAACGTACTTTAACTTGTAAAAAAGATATTTTAACTTGTCAAAATGTAACTTTAACTTATTAAAACAGAACTTTAACTTATTAAAAACGTACTTTAACTTGTAAAAAACGTAATTTAACTTGTAAAAATTGTACTTAAAACTTGTCAAAACGTAACTTTAACTTGTAAAAAACGTACTT
Source organism: Urtica urens (assembly GCA_958296335.1). NCBI lineage: Eukaryota > Viridiplantae > Streptophyta > Magnoliopsida > Rosales > Urticaceae > Urtica > Urtica urens. Next base: position 131,441 of record CATQIS010000025.1, read on the forward strand.
CAGCTTGTAAAAAACGTACTTTAACTTGTAAAAAACGTATTTTATAGTCTCAAAATGTAACTTTAACTTATCAAAACGTAGATTTAACTTGTTAAAAACGTACTTTAACTTATAAAAAACCTACTTTAACTTGTCAAAACGTAACTTTAACTTGTCAAAACGTAACTTTAACTATTAAAAAACATATTTTAACTTGTAAAAAAAGTACTTTAACTTGTAAAAAAAGGTATTTTCACTTGTCAAAAATGTAACATTAACTTATTTAAATAGAACTTTAACTTGTTAAAAACGTACTTTAACTTGTAAAAAACATACTTTAACTTGTCAAAACGTAACTTTATCTTGTTAAAACGTAACTTTAACTTGTAAAAAACGTACTTCAACTTGTAAAAAACGTACTTGAACTTGTAAAAAACGTATTTTAACGTGTCAAAATGTAACTTTAACTTGTCAAAACGTAACTTTAACTTGTTAAAAACGTACTTTAACTTGTAAAAAAACGTAATTTAACTTGTCAAAATATAACTTTAACTTGTCAAAACGTAAGTTTAACTTGTTACAAATGTACTTTAACTTGTAAAAAATGTATTTCAACTTGTAAAAAACGTACTTTAACTTGTAAAATGTAATTTTAATGTGTCAAAACGTAAATTTAAGTTGTTAAAACGTAACTTTAACTGGTAAAAAACTTACTTTAACTTGTACAAAACGTACTTCGACTTCTAAAACACTTACTTTAACTTGGAAAAAACGTACTTCAACTGGTAAAAGACGTACTTGAACTTGTAAAAAACATATTTTAACTTGTCAAAATGTAACTTTAACTTGTCAAAACGTAACTTAAACTTGTTCAAAACGAACTTTAACTTGTAAAAAACGTACTTTAACTTGTCAAAACGTAACTTTTTCTTGTAAAAAACCTACTTTAACTTGTCAAAACGTAACTTTAACTTGTCAAAACGTAAGTTTAACTTGTTAAAACCATAAATTAACTTGTAAAAAACGTACTTTAACTTGTCAAAAATGTGGTTTAACTTGTAAAAAATGGACTTGAATTTGTAAAAAATTACTTCAACTTGTAAAAAACGTACTTGAACTTGTAAAAACGTACTTCAACTTGTAAAAAACGTACTTTAACTTGTAAAAAACCTACTTTAACTTGTAAAAAATGTACTTTAACTTGTAAAAACGTAATTTAACTTGTTGAAACGTAACTTTAATTTGTCAAAACTTAAGTATAACTTGTTGAAACGTAGTTTAACTTGTTGAAACGTAGTTTAACTTGTCAAACCGTAACCTTAACTTGTCAATAACGTACTTTAACTTGTCAAAATGTAATTTTAATGTGTCAAGACGTAACTTTAAGTTGTTAAAACGTAACTTTAACTTGTAAAAAATGTACTTTAACTTGTAAAAAATGTACTTCGACTTGTAAAACACTTACTTTAACTTGTAAAAAACCGTACTTCAACTGGTAAAAAACGTACTTTAACTTGTAAAAAACGTATTTTAACGTGTCAAAATATAATTTTAACTTGTCAAAACGTAACTTTATCTTGTTAAAACGTAACTTTAACTTGTAAAAAACGTACTTCAACTTGTAAAAAACGTACTTGAACTTGTAAAAAACGTATTTTAACGTGTCAAAATGTAACTTTAACTTGTCAAAACGTAACTTTAACTTGTTAAAAACGTACTTTAACTTGTAAAAAACCGTATTTTATCTTGTCAACATGTAACTTTAACTTGTGGAAATGTAACTTTAACTTGTTCAAAACGTACTTTAACTTGTAAAAATCGTAATTTAACTTATCAAAACGTAACTTTAACTTGTCAAAACGTAACTTTAACTTGTTAAAAACGTACTTTAACTTGTAAAAAACGTACTTGAACTTGTAAAAAACGTACTTTAACTTGTCAAAACTTAACTTTAACTTGTAAAAAACCTACTTTAACTTGTCAAAACGTAACTTTAACTTGTCAAAACGTAAGTTTAACTTGTTAAAAACATGCAATAACCTGTAAAAAATGTACTTTAACTTGTAAAAAACCTACTTTAACTTGTCAAAATGTAACTTTAACTTTTTAAAACATAAGTTTAACTTGTTAAAAACGTAATTTAACTTGTCAAAACGTAACTTTAACTTGTAAAAAACGTTCTTTAACTTGTCAAAATGTATTCTTAATGTGTCAAAAAGTAACTTTAATTTGTTAAAACGTAACTTTAAATTGTTAAAAATGTACTTTAACTTGTAAAAAACGTACTTCAACTTGTAAAACACTTACGTTAACTTGTAAAAAACGTACTTCAACTTGTAAAAAACGTACTTTAACTTGTAAAAAAACGTATTTTAACCTGTCGAAATGTAACTTTAACTTGTCAAAACGTAACTTTAACTTGTTCAAAACGTAACTTTAACTTGTAAAAAATGTACTTTAACTTGTAAAAAAAGTAATTTAACTTGTCAAAATGTAACTTTGACTTGTCGAAACGTTACTTTAACTTGTTGAAAATGTACTTTAACTTGTAAAAAACGTACTTCAACTTGTAAAAAACGTACTTTAACTTGTAAAAAACGTATGTTAACTCGTCAATATGTAACTTTATCTTGTCAAAACGTAACTTTAACTTGTAAAAATCATACATTAACTAATAAAAAACATACTTTAACTTCTCAAAAATGTGGTTTAACTTGTAACAAATGTACTTTAACATGTAAAAAACTTACTTCAACTTGTAAAACACTTACGTTAACTTGTAAAAAACGTACTTCAACATGTAAAAAACGTACTTTAACTTGTAAAAAACGTATTTTAACGTGTCAAAATGTAACTTTGACTTGTCGAAACGTAACTTTAACTTGTTCAAAACGTACTTTAACTTGTAAAAAACGTAATTTAACTTATCAAAACGTAACTTTAACTTGTCAAAACGTAACTTTAACTTGTTAAAAACGTACTTTAACTTGTAAAAAACGTACTTTAACTTGTAAAAAACGTACTTTAACTTGTCAAAACTTAACTTTAACTTGTAAAAATCGTAGTTTAACTTGTCAAAACGTAACTTTAACTTGTGAAAACGTAAGTTTAACTTGTTAAAAACATGCATTAACTTGTAAAATATGTACTTTAACTTGTCAAAAATATGGTTTAACTTGTAACAAATGTACTTAAACTTGCAAAAAACGAATTTGTAAAAAACGTACTTTAACTTGTAAAAAACCTACTTTAACTTGTCAATATGTTACTTTAACTTTTTAAAACGTAAGTTTAACTTGTTAAAACGTAATTTAACTTGTCAAAACGTAACTTTAACTTGTAAAAAACGTTCTTTAACTTGTCAAAATGTATTCTTAATGTATCAAAACGTAACTTTAAGTTGTTAAAACGTAACTTTAACTTGTTAAAAATGTACTTTAACTTGTAAAAAACGTACTTCAACTTGTAAAACACTTACGTTAACTTGTAAAAAACGTACTTCAACTTGTAAAAAACTTACTTTAACTTGTAAAACACGTATTTTAACGTGTCAAAATGTAACTTTAACTTGTCGAAACGTAACTTTAACTTGTTAAAAACGTACTTTAACTTGTAAAAAACGTACTTTAACTTGTAAAAAACGTGCTTTAACTTGTCAAAACGTAACTTGAACTTGTTAAAAACTTACTTTAACTTGTTAAAAACGTACTTCAACTTCAAAAAAACGTACTTTAACTTGTAAAAAAGGTATTTTAACTTGTCAAAATGTAACTTTAACTTATTAAAACAGAACTTTAACTTGTAAAACATGTACTTTAACTTGTAAAAAACGTACTTTAACTTGTAAAAAACGTGCTTTAACTTGTCAAAACGTAACTTGAACTTGTAAAACACTTACGTTAACTTGTAAAAAAACGTACTTTAACTTGTAAAAAACGTACTTTAACTTGTAAAAAACGTACTTTAATTTGTCAAAACATAAGTTTAACTTGTCAAAACGTAACTTTAACTTGTAACAAACGTACTTCAACTTGTAAAAAACGTACTTTAACTTGTAAAAAACGTACTTCAACTTGTAAAACACATACTTTAACTTGTAAAAACCGTATTTTATCTTGTCAATATGTAACTTTAACTTGTCAAAACGTAACTTTAACTTGTTAAAAACGTGATTTAACTTGTAAAAATGTAATTTAACTTGTCAAAATATAACTTTAACTTGTCAAAACGTAGCTTTAACTTGTTACAAATGTACTTTAACTTGTAAAAACCGTACTTTAACTTGTAAAAAACGTACTTCAACTTTAAAAAACGTACTTTAACTTGTAAAAATGTAATTTTAATGTTTCAAAACGTAACTTTAAGTTGTTAAAACGTAACTTTAACTAGTAAAAAATGTACTTTAACTTGTAAAAAACTCACTTCAACTTGTAAAACACTTACTTTAACTTGTAAACAACGTACATCAACTGGTAAAAAACGTACTTTAACTTGTAAAAACGTATTTTAACGTGTCAAAATGTAACTTTAACTTGTTCAAAACGTACTTTAACTTGTCCAAACGTAACTTTAATTTGTCAGAACTTAAGTTTAACTTGTCAAAACGTAACTTTATTTTGTAAAAAACGTACTTTAACTTGTCAAAATGTAATTTTAATGTATCAAAACATAACTTTAAGTTGTTAAAACATAACTTTAACTTGTAAAAAATGTACTTTAACTTGTAAAGAACGCACTTCCACTTGTAAAACACGTACTTTAACTTTAAAAAAACGTACTTCAACTTGTAAAAAATGTACTTTAATTTGTAAAAAACGTATTTTAACGTGTTAAAATGTAACTTTAACTTGTCAAAACGTAAATTTAACTTCTTAAAAATGTACTTTTACTTGTAAAATAACCTACTTTAACTTGTCAAAACGTAACTTGAACTTGTCAAAACGTAATTTTAACTTATAAAAAACGTACTTTAACTTGTAAAAAACGTACTTTAACTTGTAAAAAAGGTATTTTAACTTGTCAAAATGTAACTTTAACTTATTTAAACAGAACTTTAACTTGTTAAAAACGTAGTTTAACTTGTAAAAAACGTACTTTAACTTGTAAAAAACGTACTTTAACTTGTCAAACCGTAACTTTAACTTGTCAAAACGTAACTTTAACTTGTAAAACACGTACTTCAACTTGAAAAAAACTTACTTTCACTTGTAAAAAACGTATTTTAACGTGTCAAAATGTAACTTTAACTTGTCCAAACGTAACTTTAACTTGTTAAAAACGTGATTTAACTTGTAAAAACGTAATTTAACTTGTCAAAATATAACTTTAACTTGTCAAAACGTAACTTTAACTTGTTACAAATGTACTTTAACTTGTAAAAATAGTACTTTAACTTGTAAAAAACGTACTTCAACTTTAAAAAACGTACTTTAACTTGTAAAAATGTAATTTTAATGTTTCAAAACGTAACTTTAAGTTGTTAAAACGTAACTTTAACTTGTAAAAACGTATTTTAACGTTTCAAAATGTAACTTTAACTTGTTCAAAACGTACTTTAACTTGTCCAAACGTAACTTTAATTTGTCAGAACTTAAGTTTAACTTGTCAAAACGTAACTTTATTTTGTAAAAACCGTACTTTAACTTGTCAAAATGTAATTTTAATGTATCAAAACATAACTTTAAGTTGTTAAAACATAACTTTAACTTGTAAAAAATGTACTTTAACTTGTAAAGAACGCACTTCCACTTGTAAAACACGTACTTTAACTTGAAAAAAACGTACTTCAACTTGTAAAAAATGTACTTTAATTTGTAAAAAACGTATTTTAACGTGTTAAAATGTAACTTTAACTTGTCAAAACGTAAATTTAACTTCTTAAAAACGTACTTTAACTTGTAAAAAACGTACTTCAACTTGTAAAAAGGTATTTTAACTTGTCAAAATGTAACTTTAACTTATTTAAACAGAACTTTAACTTGTTAAAAACGTAGTTTATCTTGTAAAAAACGTACTTTAAATTGAAAAAAACGTACTTTAACTTGTCAAACCGTAACTTTAACTTGTTAAAACGTAACTTTAACTTGTAAAACACGTACTTCAACTTGAAAAAAACGTACTTTCACTTGTAAAAAACGTATTTTAACGTGTCAAAATGTAACTTTAACTTGTCCAAACGTAACTTTAACTTGTTAAAAACGTACTTTAACTTGTAAGAAACGTAATTTAACTTGTCAAAATATAACTTTAACTTGTTAAAACGTAACTTTAACTTGTCAAAAACCTACTTTAACTTGTCAAAACGTAACTTGAACTTGTTAAAAGCTTACTTTAACTTGTTAAAATGTAATTTCACTTGTCAAAACGTAACTTTAACTTGTAAAAAACGTACTTTAACTTGTCAAAATGTAATGTTAAAGTGTCAAAACGTAACTTTAAGTTCTTAAAACGTAACTTTATTTGGAAAAAAATGTTCTTTAACTTGTAAAAAACGTACTTCAACTTGTAAAAAACGTACTTCAACTTGTAAAACACTTGCTTTAACTTGTAAAAAACGTACTTTAACTTGTAAAAAACGTATTTTAACTTGTGAAAACGTAATTTTAACTTGTAAAAAACGTAATTTAACTTGTCAAAATGTAACTTTAACTTGTCAAAACGTAACTTTAAATTGTTAAAAACGTACTTTAACTTGTAAAAAACGTACTTTAACTTGTGAAAAATGTACATTAACTTGTCAAAACGTAACTTTAACTTTTAAAAAACCTACTTTAACTTGTCAAAACGTAACTTTAACTTGTTAAAAACATATATTCACTTGTAAAAAATTTACTTTAACTTGTCAAAAATGTGGTTTAACTTGTAACAAATGTACTTTAACTTGTAAAAACTTACTTCAACTTGTAAAAAACGTACTTTAAGTTATAAAAAAGATATTTTAACTTGTCGAAACGTAACTTTAACTTGTCAAAACGTAACTTTAACTTGTTAAAAACGTACTTTAACTTGTAAAAAAAGTAATTTAACTTGTCAAAATATAACTTTAACTTGTCAAAACGTAACTTTAACTTGTTAAAAACTTACTTTAACTTGTAAAAAACATATTTTCACTTGTTAAAACGTACTTTAACTTGTCAAAACGTAACTTGAACTTGTTAAAAGCTTACTTTAACTTGTTAAAAACGTACTTCAACTTGTAAAAACGTACTTTAACTTGTAAAAAAGATATTTTAACTTGTCAAAATGTAACTTTAACTTATTAAAACAGAACTTTAATATGTTAAAAACGTAGTTTAACTTGTAAAAAACGTACTTTAACTTGTAAAAACGTAATTTAACTTGTTGAAACGTAACTTTAATTTGTCAAAACTTAAGTTTAACTTGTTGAAATGTAGTTTAACTTGTCAAAACGTAACTTTAACTTGTAAAAAACGTACTTTAACTTGTCAAAATGTAATTTTAATGTGACAAAACGTAACTTTAAGTTGTTAAAACGTAACTTTAACTTGTAAAAAATGTACTTTAACTTGTAAAAAACGTACTTCGACTTGTAAAACACTTACTTTAACTTGTAAAAAACCGTACTTCAACTGGTAAAAAACGTACTTTAACTTGTAAAAAACGTATTTTAACGTGTCAAAATATAATTTTAACTTGTCAAAACGTAACTTTAACTTGTTCAAAACGTACTTTAACTTGTACAAAACTTACTTTAACTTGTCAAAACGTAACTTTAACTTGTGAAAAACCAACTTTAGCTTGTTAAAACGTAACTTTAACTTGTGAAAATGTAAGTTTAACTTGTTAAAAACATACTTTAATTTGTTAAAAACGTACTTTAACTTGTCAAAACGTAACTTGAACTTGTTAAAAGCTTACTTTAACTTGTTAAAAACGTACTTCGACTTGTAAAAAACGTACTTTAACTTGTAAAAAAGATATTTTAACTTGTCAAAATGTAACTTTAACTTATTAAAACAGAACTTTAACTTATTAAAAACGTACTTTAACTTGTAAAAAACGTAATTTAACTTGTAAAAATTGTACTTAAAACTTGTCAAAACGTAACTTTAACTTGTAAAAACGTACTTCAGCTTGTAAAAAACGTACTTTAACTTGTAAAAAACGTATTTTAAAGTCTCAAAATGTAAGTTTAACTTATCAAAACGTAGATTTAACTTGTTAAAAACGTACTTTAACTTATAAAAAACCTACTTTAACTTGTCAAAACGTAACTTTAACTTGTCAAAACGTAACTTTAACTATTAAAAAACATATTTTAACTTGTAAAAAAAGTACTTTAACTTGTAAAAAAAGGTATTTTCACTTGGCAAAAATGTAACATTAACTTATTTAAATAGAACTTTAACTTGTTAAAAACGTACTTTAACTTGTAAAAACGTACTTTAACTTGTAAAAAACATACTTTAACTTGTCAAAACGTAACTTTATCTTGTTAAAACGTAACTTTAACTTGTAAAAAACGTACTTCAACTTGTAAAAAACGTACTTGAACTTGTAAAAAACGTATTTTAACGTGTCAAAATGTAACTTTAACTTGTCAAAACGTAACTTTAACTTGTTAAAAACGTACTTTAACTTGTAAAAAAACGTAATTTAACTTGTCAAAATATAACTTTAACTTGTCAAAACGTAAGTTTAACTTGTTACAAATGTACTTTAACTTGTAAAAAATGTATTTCAACTTGTAAAAAACGTACTTTAACTTGTAAAATGTAATTTTAATGTGTCAAAACGTAAATTTAAGTTGTTAAAACGTAACTTTAACTGGTAAAAAACTTACTTTAACTTGTACAAAACGTACTTCGACTTCAAAAACACTTACTTTAACTTGGAAAAAACGTACTTCAACTGGTAAAAGACGTACTTGAACTTGTAAAAAACATATTTTAACTTGTCAAAATGTAACTTTAACTTGTCAAAACGTAACTTAAACTTGTTCAAAACAAACTTTAACTTGTAAAAAACGTACTTTAACTTGTCAAAACGTAACTTTTTCTTGTAAAAAACCTACTTTAACTTGTCAAAACGTAACTTTAACTTGTCAAAACGTAAGTTTAACTTGTTAAAACCATAAATTAACTTGTAAAAAACGTACTTTAACTTGTCAAAAATGTGGTTTAACTTGTAAAAAATGGACTTGAATTTGTAAAAAATTACTTCAACTTGTAAAAAACGTACTTGAACTTGTAAAAACGTACTTCAACTTGTAAAAAACGTACTTTAACTTGTAAAAAACCTACTTTAACTTGTAAAAAATGTACTTTAACTTGTAAAAACGTAATTTAACTTGTTGAAACGTAACTTTAATTTGTCAAAACTTAAGTATAACTTGTTGAAACGTAGTTTAACTTGTTGAAACGTAGTTTAACTTGTCAAAACGTAACCTTAACTTGTCAATAACGTACTTTAACTTGTCAAAATGTAATTTTAATGTGTCAAGACGTAACTTTAAGTTGTTAAAACGTAACTTTAACTTGTAAAAAATGTACTTTAACTTGTAAAAAATGTACTTCGACTTGTAAAACACTTACTTTAACTTGTAAAAAACCGTACTTCAACTGGTAAAAAACGTACTTTAACTTGTAAAAAACGTATTTTAACGTGTCAAAATATAATTTTAACTTGTCAAAACGTAACTTTATCTTGTTAAAACGTAACTTTAACTTGTAAAAAACGTACTTCAACTTGTAAAAAACGTACTTGAACTTGTAAAAAACGTATTTTAACGTGTCAAAATGTAACTTTAACTTGTCAAAACGTAACTTTAACTTGTTAAAAACGTACTTTAACTTGTAAAAAAACGTAATTTAACTTGTCAAAATATAACTTTAACTTGTCAAAACGTAAGTTTAACTTGTTACAAATGTACTTTAACTTGTAAAAAATGTATTTCAACTTGTAAAAAACGTACTTTAACTTGTAAAATGTAATTTTAATGTGTCAAAACGTAAATTTAAGTTGTTAAAACGTAACTTTAACTGGTAAAAAACTTACTTTGACTTGTACAAAACGTACTTCGACTTCTAAAACACTTACTTTAACTTGGAATAAACGTACTTCAACTGGTAAAAGACGTACTTGAACTTGTAAAAAACGTATTTTAACTTGTAAAAATGTAACTTTAACTTGTCAAAACGTAACTTAAACTTGTTCAAAACGAACTTTAACTTGTAAAAAACGTACTTTAACTTGTCAAAACGTAACTTTTTCTTGTAAAAAACCTACTTTAACTTGTCAAAACGTAACTTTAACTTGTCAAAACGTAAGTTTAACTTGTTAAAACCATAAATTAACTTGTAAAAAACGTACTTTAACTTGTCAAAAATGTGGTTTAACTTGTAAAAAACTGGACTTGAATTTGTAAAAACGTACTTCAACTTGTAAAAAACGTACTTGAACTTGTAAAAACGTACTTCAACTTGTAAAAAACGTACTTTAACTTGTAAAAAACCTACTTTAACTTGTAAAAAATGTACTTTAACTTGTAAAAACGTAATTTAACTTGTTGAAACGTAACTTTAATTATTCAAAACTTAAGTTTAACTTGTTGAAACGTAGTTTAACTTGTCAAAACGTAACCTTAACTTGTCAATAACGTACTTTAACTTGTCAAAATGTAATTTTAATGTGTCAAGACGTAACTTTAAGTTGTTAAAACGTAACTTTAACTTGTAAAAAATGTACTTTAACTTGTAAAAAATGTACTTCGACTTGTAAAACACTTACTTTAACTTGTAAAAAACTGTACTTCAACTGGTAAAAAACGTACTTTAACTTGTAAAAAACGTATTTTAACGTGTCAAAATATAATTTTAACTTGTCAAAACGTAACTTTATCTTGTTAAAACGTAACTTTAACTTGTAAAAAACGTACTTCAACTTGTAAAAAACGTACTTGAACTTGTAAAAAACGTATTTTAACGTGTCAAAATGTAACTTTAACTTGTCAAAACGTAACTTTAACTTGTTAAAAACGTACTTTAACTTGTAAAAAAACGTAATTTAACTTGTCAAAATATAACTTTAACTTGTCAAAACGTAAGTTTAACTTGTTACAAATGTACTTTAACTTGTAAAAAATGTATTTCAACTTGTAAAAAACGTACTTTAACTTGTAAAATGTAATTTTAATGTGTCAAAACGTAAATTTAAGTTGTTAAAACGTAACTTTAACTGGTAAAAAACTTACTTTAACTTGTACAAAACGTACTTCGACTTCTAAAACACTTACTTTAACTTGGAAAAAACGTACTTCAACTAGTAAAAGACGTACTTGAACTTGTAAAAAACGTATTTTAACTTGTAAAAAAGTAACTTTAAGTTGTCAAAACGTAACTTAAACTTGTTCAAAACGAACTTTAACTTGTAAAAAACGTACTTTAACTTCTCAAAACGTAACTTTTTCTTGTAAAAAACCTACTTTAACTTGTCAAAACGTAACTTTAACTTGTCAAAACGTAAGTTTAACTTGTTAAAACCATAAATTAACTTGTAAAAAACGTACTTTAACTTGTCAATAATGTGGTTTAACTTGTAAAAAATGGACTTGAATTTGTAAAAACGTACTTCAACTTGTAAAAAACGTACTTGAACTTGTAAAAACGTACTTCAACTTGTAAAAAACGTACTTTAACTTCTAAAAAACCTACTTTAACTTGTAAAAAATGTACTTTAACTTGTAAAAACGTAATTTAACTTGTTGAAACGTAACTTTAATTTGTCAAAACTTAAGTTTAACTTGTTGAAACGTAGTTTAACTTGTTGAAACGTAGTTTAACTTGTCAAAACGTAACCTTAACTTGTCAATAACGTACTTTAACTTGTCAAAATGTAATTTTAATGTGTCAAGACGTAACTTTAAGTTGTTAAAACGTAACTTTAACTTGTAAAAAATGTACTTTAACTTGTAAAAAATGTACTTCGACTTGTAAAACACTTACTTTAACTTGTAAAAAACCGTACTTCAACTGGTAAAAAAAGTACTTTAACTTGTCAAAATGTAATTATAATGTATCAAAACATAACTTTAAGTTGTTAAAACATAACTTTAACTTGTAAAAAATGTACTTTAACTTGTAAAGAACGCATTCCACTTGTAAAACACGTACTTTAACTTGAAAAAAACGTACTTCAACTTGTAAAAAATGTACTTTAATTTGTAAAAAACGTATTTTAACGTGTTAAAATGTAACTTTAACTCGTCAAAACGTAAATTTAACTTCTTAAAAACGTACTTTAACTTGTAAAATAACCTACTTTAAGTTGTCAAAACGTAACTTGAACTTGTCAAAACGTAATTTTAACTTATAAAAAACGTACTTTAACTTGTAAAAAACGTACTTTAACTTGTAAAAAAGGTATTTTAACTTGTCAAAATGTAACTTTAACTTATTTAAACAGAACTTTAACTTGTTAAAAACGTAGTTTAACTTGTAAAAAACGTACTTTAACTTGAAAAAAACGTACTTTAACTTGTCAAACCGTAACTTTAACTTGTCAAAACGTAACTTTAACTTGTAAAACACGTACTTCAACTTGAAAAAAACTTACTTTCACTTGTAAAAAACGTATTTTAACGTGTCAAAATGTAACTTTAACTTGTCCAAACGTAACTTTAACTTGTTAAAAACGTGATTTAACTTGTAAAAACGTAATTTAACTTGTCAAAATATAACTTTAACTTGTCAAAACGTAACTTTAACTTGTTACAAATGTACTTTAACTTGTAAAAATCGTACTTTAACTTGTAAAAAACGTACTTCAACTTTAAAAAACGTACTTTAACTTGTAAAAATGTAATTTTAATGTTTCAAAACGTAACTTTAAGTTGTTAAAACGTAACTTTAACTAGTAAAAAATGTACTTTAACTTGTAAAAAACTCACTTCAACTTGTAAAACACTTACTTTAACTTGTAAACAACATACATCAACTGGTAAAAAACGTACTTTAACTTGTAAAAACGTATTTTAACGTGTCAAAATGTAACTTTAACTTGTTCTAAACGTACTTTAACTTGTCAAAACGTAACTTTAATTTGTCAGAACTTAAGTTTAACTTGTCAAAACGTAACTTTAACTTGTAGAAAACGTACTTTAACTTGTCAAAATGTAATTTTAATGTGTCAAAACATAACTTTAAGTTGTTAAAACATAGCTTTAACTTGTAAAAAATGTACTTTAACTTGTAAAGAACGCACTTCCACTTGTAAAACACGTACTTTAACTTGAAAAAAACGTACTTCAACTTGTAAAAAATGTACTTTAATTTGTAAAAAACGTATTTTAACGTGTTAAAATGTAACTTTAACTTGTCAAAACGTAAATTTAACTTCTTAAAAACGTACTTTAACTTGTAAAATAACCTACTTTAACTTGTCAAATCGTAACTAGAACTTGTCAAAACGTAATTTTAACTTATAAAAAACGTACTTTAACTTGTAAAAAACGTACTTTAACTTGTAAAAAGGTATTTTAACTTGTCAAAATGTAACTTTAACTTATTTAAACAGAACTTTAACTTGTTAAAAACGTAGTTTATCTTGTAAAAAACGTACTTTAAATTGAAAAAAACGTACTTTAACTTGTCAAACCGTAACTTTAACTTGTTAAAACGTAACTTTAACTTGTAAAACACGTACTTCAACTTGAAAAAAACGTACTTTCACTTGTAAAAAACGTATTTTAACGTGTCAAAATGTAACTTTAACTTATCCAAACGTAACTTTAACTTGTTAAAAACGTACTTTAACTTGTAAAAAACGTAATTTAACTTGTCAAAATATAACTTTAACTTGTTAAAACGTAACTTTAACTTGTCAAAAACGTACTTTAACTTGTCAAAACGTAACTTGAACTTGTTAAAAGCTTACTTTAACTTGTTAAAATGTAATTTCACTTGTCAAAACGTAACTTTAACTTGTAAAAAACGTACTTTAACTTGTCAAAATGTAATGTTAAAGTGTCAAAACGTAACTTTAAGCTCTTAAAACGTAACTTTAATTGGAAAAAAATGTTCTTTAACTTGTAAAAAACGTACTTCAACTTGTAAAAAACGTACTTCAACTTGTAAAACACTTGCTTTAACTTGTAAAAAACGTACTTTAACTGGTAAAAAACGTATTTTAACTTGTGAAAACGTAACTTTAACTTGTTAAAACCTTACTTTAAGTTGTAAAAAACGTAATTTAACTTGTCAAAACGTAACTTTAAATTGTTAAAAACGTACTTTAACTTGTAAAAAACGTACTTTAACTTGTGAAAAATGTACATTAACTTGTCAAAACGTAACTTTAACTTTTAAAAAACCTACTTTAACTTGTCAAAACGTAACTTTAACTTGTTAAAAACATATATTCACTTGTAAAAAAATTACTTTAACTTGTCAAAAATGTGGTTTAACTTGTAACAAATGTACTTTAACTTGTAAAAACTTACTTCAACTTGTAAAAAACGTACTTTAAGTTATAAAAAAGATATTTTAACTTGTCGAAACGTAACTTTAACTTGTCAAAACCTAACTTTAATTTGTTAAAAACGTACTTTAACTTGTAAAAAAAGTAATTTAACTTGTCAAAATATAACTTTAACTTGTCAAAACGTAACTTTAACTTGTTAAAAACTTACTTTAACTTGTAAAAAACATATTTTAACTTGTTAAAACGTACTTTAACTTGTCAAAACGTAACTTGAACTTGTTAAAAGCTTACTTTAACTTGTTAAAAACGTACTTCAACTTGTAAAAACGTACTTTAACTTGTAAAAAAGATATTTTAACTTGTCAAAATGTAACTTTAACTTATTAAAACAGAACTTTAATTTGTTAAAAACGTACTTTAACTTGTAAAAAACGTACTTTAACTTGTAAAAACGTAATTTAACTTGTTGAAACGTAACTTTAATTTGTCAAAACTTAAGTTTAACTTGTTGAAACGTAGTTTAACTTGTCAAAACGTAACTTTAACTTGTAAAAAACGTACTTTAACTTGTCAAAATGTAATTTTAATGTGACAAAACGTAACTTTAAGTTGTTAAAACGTAACTTTAACTTGTAAAAAATGTACTTTAACTTGTAAAAAACGTACTTCGACTTGTAAAACACTTACTTTAACTTGTAAAAAACCGTACTTCAACTGGTAAAAAACGTACTTTAACTTGTAAAAAACGTATTTTAACGTGTCAAAATATAATTTTAACTTGTCAAAACGTAACTTTAACTTGTTCAAAACGTACTTTAACTTGTAAAAAACGTACTTTAACTTGTCAAAACGTAACTTTAACTTGTGAAAAATCTACTTTAGCTTGTTAAAACGTAACTTTAACTTGTGAAAATGTAAGTTTAACTTGTTAAAAACATACTTTAATTTGTTAAAAACGTACTTTAACTTGTCAAAACGTAACTTGAACTTGTTAAAAGCTTACTTTAACTTGTTAAAAACGTACTTCGACTTGTAAAAAACGTACTTTAACTTGTAAAAAAGATATTTTAACTTGTCAAAATGTAACTTTAACTTATTAAAACAGAACTTTAACTTATTAAAAACGTACTTTAACTTGTAAAAAACGTAATTTAACTTGTAAAAATTGTACTTAAAACTTGTCAAAACGTAACTTTAACTTGTAAAAAACGTACTTCAGCTTGTAAAAAACGTACTTTAACTTGTAAAAAACGTATTTTAAAGTCTCAAAAAGTAACTTTAACTTATCAAAACGTAGATTTAACTTGTTAAAAACGTACTTTAACTTATAAAAAACCTACTTTAACTTGTCAAAACGTAACTTTAACTTGTCAAAACGTAACTTTAACTATTAAAAAACATATTTTAACTTGTAAAAAAAGTACTTTAACTTGTAAAAAAAGGTATTTTCACTTGTCAAAAATGTAACATTAACTTATTTAAATAGAACTTTAACTTGTTAAAAACGTACTTTAACTTGTAAAAACGTACTTTAACTTGTAAAAAACATACTTTAACTTGTCAAAACGTAACTTTATCTTGTTAAAACGTAACTTTAACTTGTAAAAAACGTACTTTAACTTGTAAAAAACGTACTTGAACTTGTAAAAAACGTATTTTAACGTGTCAAAATGTAACTTTAACTTGTCAAAACGTAACTTTAACTTGTTAAAAACGTACTTTAACTTGTAAAAAAACGTAATTTAACTTGTCAAAATATAACTTTAACTTGTCAAAACGTAAGTTTAACTTGTTACAAATGTACTTTAACTTGTAAAAAATGTATTTCAACTTGTAAAAAACGTACTTTAACTTGTAAAATGTAATTTTAATGTGTCAAAACGTAAATTTAAGTTGTTAAAACGTAACTTTAACTGGTAAAAAACTTACTTTAACTTGTACAAAACGTACTTCGACTTCTAAAACACTTACTTTAACTTGGAAAAAACGTAGTTCAACTGGTAAAAGACGTACTTGAACTTGTAAAAAACGTATTTTAACTTGTAAAAATGTAACTTTAACTTGTCAAAACGTAACTTAAACTTGTTCAAAACGAACTTTAACTTGTAAAAAACGTACTTTAACTTGTCAAAACGTAACTTTTTCTTGTAAAAAACCTACTTTAACTTGTCAAAACGTAACTTTAACTTGTCAAAACGTAAATTTAACTTGTTAAAACCATAAATTAACTTGTAAAAAACGTACTTTAACTTGTCAAAAATGTGGTTTAACTTGTAAAAAATGGACTTGAATTTGTAAAAACGTACTTGAACTTGTAAAAAACGTACTTGAACTTGTAAAAACGTACTTCAACTTGTAAAAAACGTACTTTAACTTCTAAAAAACCTACTTTAACTTGTAAAAAATGTACTTTAACTTGTAAAAACGTAATTTAACTTGTTGAAACGTAACTTTAATTTGTCAAAACTTAAGTTTAACTTGTTGAAACGTAGTTTAACTTGTTGAAACGTAGTTTAACTTGTAAAAAACGTAATTTAACTTGTCAAAATATAACTTTAACTTGTTAAAACGTAACTTTAACTTGTCAAAAACGTACTTTAACTTGTCAAAACGTAACTTGAACTTGTTAAAAGCTTACTTTAACTTGTTAAAATGTAATTTCACTTGTCAAAACGTAACTTTAACTTGTAAAAAACGTACTTTAACTTGTAAAAAACGTAATTTAACTTGTCAAAATATAACTTTAACTTGTTAAAACGTAACTTTAACTTGTCAAAAACGTACTTTAAGTTGTCAAAACGTAACTTGAACTTGTTAAAAGCTTACTTTAACTTGTTAAAATGTAATTTCACTTGTCAAAACGTAACTTTAACTTGTAAAAAACGTACTTTAACTTGTCAAAATGTAATGTTAAAGTGTCAAAACGTAACTTTAAGCTCTTAAAACGTAACTTTAATTGGAAAAAAATGTTCTTTAACTTGTAAAAAACGTACTTCAACTTGTAAAAAACGTACTTCAACTTGTAAAACACTTGCTTTAACTTGTAAAAAACGTACTTTAACTGGTAAAAAACGTATTTTAACTTGTGAAAACGTAACTTTAACTTGTTAAAACCTTACTTTAAGTTGTAAAAAACGTAATTTAACTTGTCAAAACGTAACTTTAAATTGTTAAAAACGTACTTTAACTTGTAAAAAACGTACTTTAACTTGTGAAAAATGTACATTAACTTGTCAAAACGTAACTTTAACTTTTAAAAAACCTACTTTAACTTGTCAAAACGTAACTTTAACTTGTTAAAAACATATATTCACTTGTAAAAAAATTACTTTAACTTGTCAAAAATGTGGTTTAACTTGTAACAAATGTACTTTAACTTGTAAAAACTTACTTCAACTTGTAAAAAACGTACTTTAAGTTATAAAAAAGATATTTTAACTTGTCGAAACGTAACTTTAACTTGTCAAAACGTAACTTTAATTTGTTAAAAACGTACTTTAACTTGTAAAAAAAGTAATTTAACTTGTCAAAATATAACTTTAACTTGTCAAAACGTAACTTTAACTTGTTAAAAACTTACTTTAACTTGTAAAAAACATATTTTAACTTGTTAAAACGTACTTTAACTTGTCAAAACGTAACTTGAACTTGTTAAAAGCTTACTTTAACTTGTTAAAAACGTACTTCAACTTGTAAAAACGTACTTTAACTTGTAAAAAAGATATTTTAACTTGTCAAAATGTAACTTTAACTTATTAAAACAGAACTTTAATTTGTTAAAAACGTACTTTAACTTGTAAAAAACGTACTTTAACTTGTAAAAACGTAATTTAACTTGTTGAAACGTAACTTTAATTTGTCAAAACTTAAGTTTAACTTGTTGAAACGTAGTTTAACTTGTCAAAACGTAACTTTAACTTGTAAAAATAGTACTTTAACTTGTCAAAATGTAATTTTAATGTGACAAAACGTAACTTTAAGTTGTTAAAACGTAACTTTAACTTGTAAAAAATGTACTTTAACTTGTAAAAAACGTACTTCGACTTGTAAAACACTTACTTTAACTTGTAAAAAACCGTACTTCAACTGGTAAAAAACGTACTTTAACTTGTAAAAAACGTATTTTAACGTGTCAAAATATAATTTTAACTTGTCAAAACGTAACTTTAACTTGTTCAAAACGTACTTTAACTTGTAAAAAACTTACTTTAACTTGTCAAAACGTAACTTTAACTTGTGAAAAATCTACTTTAGCTTGTTAAAACGTAACTTTAACTTGTGAAAATGTAAGTTTAACTTGTTAAAAACATACTTTAATTTGTTAAAAACGTACTTTAACTTGTCAAAACGTAACTTGAACTTGTTAAAAGCTTACTTTAACTTGTTAAAAACGTACTTCGACTTGTAAAAAACGTACATTAACTTGTAAAAAAGATATTTTAACTTGTCAAAATGTAACTTTAACTTATTAAAACAGAACTTTAACTTATTAAAAACGTACTTTAACTTGTAAAAAACGTAATTTAACTTGTAAAAATTGTACTTAAAACTTGTCAAAACGTAACTTTAACTTGTAAAAAACGTACTTCAGCTTGTAAAAAACGTACTTTAACTTGTAAAAAACGTATTTTAAAGTCTCAAAATGTAACTTTAACTTATCAAAACGTAGATTTAACTTGTTAAAAACGTACTTTAACTTATAAAAAACCTACTTTAACTTGTCAAAACGTAACTTTAACTTGTCAAAACGTAACTTTAACTAGTAAAAAACATATTTTAACTTGTAAAAAAAGTACTTTAACTTGTAAAATAACGTATTTTAACTTGTCAAAAATGTAACATTAACTTATTTAAATAGAACTTTAACTTGTTAAAAACGTACTTTAACTTGTAAAAACGTACTTTAACTTGTAAAAAACATACTTTAACTTGTCAAAACGTAACTTTATCTTGTTAAAACGTAACTTTAACTTGTAAAAAACGTACTTTAACTTGTAAAAAACGTACTTGAACTTGTAAAAAACGTATTTTAACGTGTCAAAATGTAACTTTAACTTGTCAAAACGTAACTTTAACTTGTTAAAAACGTACTTTAACTTGTAAAAAAACGTAATTTAACTTGTCAAAATATAACTTTAACTTGTCAAAACGTAAGTTTAACTTGTTACAAATGTACTTTAACTTGTAAAAAATGTATTTCAACTTGTAAAAAACGTACTTTAACTTGTAAAATGTAATTTTAATGTGTCAAAACGTAAATTTAAGTTGTTAAAACGTAACTTTAACTGGTAAAAAACTTACTTTAACTTGTACAAAACGTACTTCGACTTCTAAAACACTTACTTTAACTTGGAAAAAACGTACTTCAACTGGTAAAAGACGTACTTGAACTTGTAAAAAACGTATTTTAACTTGTAAAAATGTAACTTTAACTTGTCAAAACGTAACTTAAACTTGTTCAAAACGAACTTTAACTTGTAAAAAACGTACTTTAACTTGTCAAAACGTAACTTTTTCTTGTAAAAAACCTACTTTAACTTGTCAAAACGTAACTTTAACTTGTCAAAACGTAAGTTTAACTTGTTAAAACCATAAATTAACTTGTAAAAAACGTACTTTAACTTGTCAAAAATGTGGTTTAACTTGTAAAAAATGGACTTGAATTTGTAAAAACGTACTTGAACTTGTAAAAAACGTACTTGAACTTGTAAAAACGTACTTCAACTTGTAAAAAACGTACTTTAACTTCTAAAAAACCTACTTTAACTTGTAAAAAATGTACTTTAACTTGTAAAAACGTAATTTAACTTGTTGAAACGTAACTTTAATTTGTCAAAACTTAAGTTTAACTTGTTGAAACGTAGTTTAACTTGTTGAAACGTAGTTTAACTTGTCAAAACGTAACCTTAACTTGTCAATAACGTACTTTAACTTGTCAAAATGTAATTTTAATGTGTCAAGACGTAACTTTAAGTTGTTAAAACGTAACTTTAACTTGTAAAAAATGTACTTTAACTTGTAAAAAATGTACTTCGACTTGTAAAACACTTACTTTAACTTGTAAAAAATCGTACTTCAACTGGTAAAAAACGTACTTTAACTTGTAAAAAACGTATTTTAACGTGTCAAAATATAATTTTAACTTGTCAAAACGTAACTTTAACTTGTTCAAAACGTACTTTAATTTGTAAAAAACGTACTTTAACTAGTCAAAACGTAACTTTAACTTGTGAAAAACAAACTTTAAGTTGTTAAAACGTAACTTTAACTTGTGAAAACGTAAGTTTAACTTGTTAAAAACATACTTTAACTTGTTAAAAACGTACTTTAACTTGTCAAAACGTAACTTCAACTTGTTAAAAGCTTACTTTAACTTGTTAAAAACGTACTTCGACTTGTAAAAAACGTAATTTAATTTGTCAAAATATAACTTTAACTTGTCAAAACGTAAGTTTAACTTGTTACAAATGTACTTTAACTTGTAAAAAACGTATTTCAACTTGTAAAAATGTAATTTTAATGTGTCAAAACGTAACTTTAAGTTGTTAAAACGTAAGCTTAACTGGTAAAACACTTACTTTAACTTGGAAAAAACGTACTTCAACTGGTAAAAAACGTACTTTAACTTGTAAAAAACGTATTTTAATGTGTCAAAATGTAACTTTAACTTGTCAAAACGTAACTTAAACTTGTTCAAAACAAACTTTAACTTGTAAAAAACGTACTTTAACTTGTCAAAACGTAACTTTATCTTGTAAAAAACCTACTTTAACTTGTCAAAACGTAACTTTAACTTGTCAAAACGTAAGTTTAACTTGTTAAAAACATAAATTAACTTGTAAAAAACGTACTTTAACTTGTCAAAAATGTGGTTTGACTTGTAAAAAATGGACCTGAATTTGTAAAAACGTACTTCAACTTGTAAAAAACGTACTTGAACGTAAAAAAGTACTTCAACTTGTAAAAAACGTACTTTAACTTGTAAAAAACCTACTTTAACTTGTAAAAACGTACTTTAACTTGTAAAAACGTAATTTAACTTGTTGAAACGTAACTTGAATTTGTCAAAACTTAAGTTTAACTTGTTGAAACGTAGTTTAACTTGTCAAAACGTAACTTTAACTTCTAAAAAACGTACTTTAACTTGACAAAATGTAATTTGAATGTGTCAAACGTAACTTTAAGTTGTTAAAACGTAACTTTAACTTGTAAAAAATGTACTTTAACTTGTAAAAAACGTACTTCGACTTGTAAAACACTTACTTTAACTTGTAAAAAACCGTACTTCAACTGGTAAAAAACGTACTTTAACTTGTAAAAAACGTATTTTAACGTCTCAAAATATAACTTTAACTTGTCATAACGTAACTTTAACTTGTTCAAAACATACTTTAACTTGTAAAAAACGTACTTTAACTTGTCAAAACGTAACTTTAACTTGTGAAAAACCAACTTTAACTTGTTAAAACGTAACTTTAACTTGTGAAAACGTAAGTTTAACTTGTTAAAAACATACTTTAACTTGTTAAAAACGTACTTTAACTTGTCAAAACGTAACTTGAACTTGTTAAAAGCTTACTTTAACTTGTTAAAAACGTACTTCGACTTGTAAAAAATGTACTTTAACTTGTAAAAACGATATTTTAACTTGTCAAAATGTAACTTTAACTTATTAAAACAGAACTTTAACTTATTAAAAACGTACTTTAACTTGTGAAAAACTTAATTTAACTTGTAAAAATTGTACTTTAACTTGTCGAAACGTACTTTAACTTGCAAAATACGTACTTTAACTTGTAAAAAACGTACTTTAACTAGTAAAAAAACGTATTTTAACTTGTCAAAATGTAACTTTAACCTTCAAAACGTAATTTTAACTTGTTCAAAACGTTCTTTAACTTGTAAAAAACGTACTTTAACTTGTCAAAACGTAACTTTAACTTGTAAAAAACCTACTTTAACTTGTCAAAACGTAACTTTAACTTATTAAAAACATACATTAAATTGTAAAAAACGTAGATTAACTTGTCAAAAATGTGGTTTAACTTGTAACAAATGGACTTTAACTTGTAAAAACGTACTTCAAATTGTAAAATACGTACTTTAACTTGTAAAAAACCTACTTTAACTCGTCAAAACGTAACTTTAATTTGCCAAAACATAAGTTTAACTTGTTAAAAACGTAGTTTTACTTGTCAAAACGTAACTTTAACTTGTAAAAAACGTACTTTAACTTGTCAAAATGTAATATTAATGTGTCAAAATGTAACTTTAAGTTGTTAAAACGTAACTTTAACTTCTAAAAAATGTACTTTAACTTGTAAAGAACGCACTTCAACTTGTAAAACACGTACTTTAACTTCAAAAAAAAAGTACTTCAACTTGTAAAAAACGTACTTTAATTTGTAAAAAAACGTACGTCAACTTGTAAAAAACGTACTTTAACTTGTGAAAAACCTACTTTAACTTGTCAAAACGTAACTTTAACTTGTCAAAACGTAAGTTTAAGTTGTTAAAAACGTAATATAACTTGTAAAAACGTAACTTTAACTTGTAAAAAATGTACTTTAACTCGTCAAAATGTAATTTTAATGTGTCAAAACGTAACTTTAAGTTGTTAAAATGTAACTTTAACTTGAAAAAAATGTTCTTTAACTTGGAAAAAACATACTTCAACTTGTAAAACACGTACTTTAACTTGTAAAAACGTTCTTTAACTTGTAAAAAACGTACCTTAACTTGTCAAAACGTAACATTAACTTTTAAAAAACCTACTTTTACTTGTCAAAACTTTACTTTATCTTGTCAAAACGTAACTTTAACTTGTAAAAAACATACATTAACTTGTAAAAAACGTACTTTAACTTGTCAAAAATGTGGTTTAACTTGTAACAAATGGACTTTAACTTGTAAAAAAGGTACTTCAACTTGTAAAAAAGGTACTTTAACTTGTAAAAACCTACTTTAACTTGTCAAAACGTAACTTTAATTTGTCAAAACATAAGTTTAACTTGTTAAAAACGTAGTTTAACGTGTCAAAACGTATTTAACTAGTAAAAAACGTACTTTAACTTGTCAAAATGTAATTTTAAAGTGTCAAAACGTAACTTTAAGTTGCTAAAACGTAACTTTAACTTAGAAAAAATGCACATTAACTTGTAAAGAACGCACTTCAACTTGTAAAACACGTACTTTAACTTGAAAAAAACGTACTTCAACTTGTAAAAACTTACTTTAATTTGTAAAAAACGTATTTTAACGTGTTAAAATGTAACTTTAACTTGGCAAAACGTAACTTGAATTTGTAAAAAACGTACTTTAACTTGTAAAAAACGTACTTTAACTTGTAAAAAACGTACTTTAACTTGTAAAAAAGGTATTTTAACTTGTCAAAATGTAACTTTAACTTATTAAAACAGAACTTTAACTTGTTAAAAACGTACGTTAACTTGTAAAAAACGTACTTCGACTTGTAACACACTTACTTTAACTTGCAAAATACGTACTTTAACTTGTAAAAAACGTACTTTAACTAGTAAAAAAACGTATTTTAACTTGTCAAAATGTAACTTTAACCTTCAAAACGTAACTTTAACTTGTTCAAAACGTTCTTTAACTTGTAAAAAACGTACTTTAACTTGTCAAAACGTAACTTTAACTTGTAAAAAACGTACTTTAACTTGTCAAAATGTAATATTAATGTGTCAAAATGTAACTTTAAGTTGTTAAAACGTAACTTTAACTTCTAAAAAATGTACTTTAACTTGTAAAGAACGCACTTCAACTTGTAAAACACGTACTTTAACTTGAAAAAAACGTACTTCAACTTGTAAAAAACGTACTTTAATTATAAAAAACGTACGTCAACTTGTAAAAAACGTAATTTAACTTGTGAAAAACCTACTTTAACTTGTCAAAACGTAACTTTAACTTGTCAAAACGTAAGTTTAAGTTTTTAAAAACGTAATATAACTTGTAAAAACGTAACTTTAACTTGTAAAAAATGTACTTTAACTCGTCAAAATGTAATTTTAATGTATCAAAACGTAACTTTAAGTTGTTAAAATGTAACTTTAACTTGTAAAAAATGTTCTTTAACTTGGAAAAAACATACTTCAACTTGTAAAACACGTACTTTAACTTGTAAAAACGTTCTTTAACTTGTAAAAAACGTACTTTAACTTGTCAAAACGTAACATTAACTTTTAAAAAAACCTACTTTAACTTGTCAAAACTTAACTTTATCTTGTCAAAACATAACTTTAACTTGTTAAAAACATACATTAACTTGTAAAAAACGTACTCTAACTTGTCAAAAATGTGGTTTAACTTGTAACAAATGGACTTTAACTTGTAAAAAAGGTACTTCAACTTGTAAAAAAGGTACTTTAACTTGTCAAAACGTAACTTTAATTTGTCAAAACATAAGTTTAACTTGTTAAAAACGTATTTTGAAGTGTCAAAACGTAACTTTAACTAGTAAAAAACGTACTTTAACTTGTCAAAAATGTGGTTTAACTTGTAACAAATGGACTTTAACTTGTAAAAAAGGTACTTCAACTTGTAAAAAAGGTACTTTAACTTGTAAAAAACCTACTTTAACTTGTCAAAACGTAACTTTAATTTGTCAAAACATAAGTTTAACTTGTTAAAAACGTTGTTTAACGTGTCAAAACGTAACTTTAACTAGTAAAAAACGTACTTTAACTTGTCAAAATGTAATTTTAAAGTGTCAAAACGTAACTTTAAGTTGCTAAAACGTAACTTTAACTTAGAAAAAATGTACTTTAACTTGTAAAGAACGCACTTCAACTTGTAAAACACGTACTTTAACTTGAAAAAAACTTACTTCAACTTGTAAAAACTTACTTTAATTTGTAAAAAACGTATTTTAACGTGTTAAAATGTAACTTTAACTCGTCAAAACGTAACTTGAACTTGTAAAAAACGTACTTTAACTTGTAAAAAACGTACTTTAACTTACAAAAAACGTACTTTAACTTGTAAAAAAGTTATTTTAACTTGTCAAAATGGAACTTTAACTTATTAAAACAGAACTTTAACTTGTTAAAAACGTACTTTAACTTGTAAAAAACGTACTTCGACTTGTAAAACACTTACTTTAACTTGCAAAATACGTACTTTAACTTGTAAAAAACGTACTTTAACTAGTAAAAAAACGTATTTTAACTTGTCAAAATGTAACTTTAACCTTCAAAACGTAACTTTAACTTGTTTAAAACGTTTTTTAACTTGTAAAAAACGTACTTTAACTTGTCAAAACGTATCTTTAACTTGTAAAAAACCTACTTTAACTTGTCAAAACGTAACTTTAACTTGTTAAAATACATTAACTTGTAAAAAACGTACATTAACTTGTCAAAAATATGGTTTAACTTGTAACAAATGGACTTTAACTTGTAAAAACGTACTTCAACTTGTAAAACATGTACTTTAACTTGTAAAAAACCTACTTTAACTCGTCAAAACGTAACTTTAATTTTTCAAAACATAAGTTTAACTTGTTAAAAACGTAGTTTTACTTGTCAAAACGTAACTTTAACTTGTAAAAAACGTACTTTAACTTGTCAAAATGTAATATTAATGTGTCAAAATGTAACTTTAAGTTGTAAAAACGTAACTTTAACTTCTAAAAAATGTACTTTAACTTGTAAAGAACGCACTTCAACTTGTAAAACACGTACTTTAACTTGAAAAAAACGTACTTCAACTTGTAAAAAACGTACTTTAATGTGTAAAAAACGTACGTCAACTTGTAAAAAACGTACTTTAACTTGTAAAAAACATACTTCAACTTGTAAAACACGTACTTTAACTTGTAAAAATTGTTCTTTAACTTGTAAAAAACGTACTTTAACTTGTCAAAACGTAACATTAACTTTAAAAACCTACTTTAACTTGTCAAAACGTAACTTTATCTTGTCAAAACGTAACTTTAACTTGTTAAAAACATACATTAACTAGTAAAAAACGTACTTTAACTTGTCAAAAATGTGGTTTAACTTGTAACAAATGGACTTTAACTTGTAAAAAAGGTACTTCAACTTGTAAAAAAGGTACTTTAACTTGTAAAAAACCTACTTTAACTTGTCCAAACGTAACTTTAATTTGTCAAAACATAAGTTTAACTTGTTAAAAACGTAGTTTAACATGTCAAAACGTAACTTTAACTAGTAAAAAACGTACTTTAACTTGTCAAAATGTAATTTTAAAGTGTCAAAACGTAACTTTAAGTTGCTAAAACGTAACTTTAACTTAGAAAAAATGTACTTTAACTTGTAAAGAACGCACTTCAACTTGTAAAACACGTACTTTAACTTGAAAAAAACTTACTTCAACTTGTAAAAACTTACTTTAATTTGTAAAAAACGTATTTTAACTTGTCAAAATGTAACTTTAACTTGTCAAAACGTAACTTGAACTTGTAAAAAACGTACTTTAACTTGTAAAAAACGTACTTTAACTTACAAAAAACGTACTTTAACTTGTAAAAAAGTTATTTTAACTTGTCAAAATGGAACTTTAACTTATTAAAACAGAACTTTAACTTGTTAAAAACGTACTTTAACTTGTAAAAAACGTACTTCGACTTGTAAAACACTTACTTTAACTTGCAAAATACGTACTTTAACTTGTAAAAAACGTACTTTAACTAGTAAAAAAACGTATTTTAACTTGTCAAAATGTAACTTTAACCTTCAAAACGTAACTTTAACTTGTTTAAAACGTTTTTTAACTTGTAAAAAACGTACTTTAACTTGTCAAAACGTATCTTTAACTTGTAAAAAACCTACTTTAACTTGTCAAAACGTAACTTTAACTTGTTAAAATACATTAACTTGTAAAAAACGTACATTAACTTGTCAAAAATATGGTTTAACTTGTAACAAATGGACTTTAACTTGTAAAAACGTACTTCAACTTGTAAAACACGACTTTAACTTGTAAAAAACCTACTTTAACTCGTCAAAACGTAACTTTAATTTTTCAAAACATAAGTTTAACTTGTTAAAAACGTAGTTTTACTTGTCAAAACGTAACTTTAACTTGTAAAAAACGTACTTTAACTTGTCAAAATGTAATATTAATGTGTCAAAATGTAACTTTAAGTTGTAAAAACGTAACTTTAACTTCTAAAAAATGTACTTTAACTTGTAAAGAACGCACTTCAACTTGTAAAACACGTACTTTAACTTGAAAAAAACGTACTTCAACTTGTAAAAAACGTACTTTAATGTGTAAAAAACGTACGTCAACTTGTAAAAAACGTACTTTAACTTGTAAAAAACATACTTCAACTTGTAAAACACGTACTTTAACTTGTAAAAATTGTTCTTTAACTTGTAAAAAACGTACTTTAACTTGTCAAAACGTAACATTAACTTTAAAAACCTACTTTAACTTGTCAAAACGTAACTTTATCTTGTCAAAACGTAACTTTAACTTGTTAAAAACATACATTAACTAGTAAAAAACGTACTTTAACTTGTCAAAAATGTGGTTTAACTTGTAACAAATGGACTTTAACTTGTAAAAAAGGTACTTCAACTTGTAAAAAAGGTACTTTAACTTGTAAAAAACCTACTTTAACTTGTCCAAACGTAACTTTAATTTGTCAAAACATAAGTTTAACTTGTTAAAAACGTAGTTTAACATGTCAAAACGTAACTTTAACTAGTAAAAAACGTACTTTAACTTGTCAAAATGTAATTTTAAAGTGTCAAAACGTAACTTTAAGTTGCTAAAACGTAACTTTAACTTAGAAAAAATGTACTTTAACTTGTAAAGAACGCACTTCAACTTGTAAAACACGTACTTTAACTTGAAAAAAACTTACTTCAACTTGTAAAAACTTACTTTAATTTGTAAAAAACGTATTTTAACTTGTCAAAATGTAACTTTAACTTGTCAAAACGTAACTTGAACTTGTAAAAAACGTACTTTAACTTGTAAAAAACGTACTTTAACTTGTAAAAAAGGTATTTTAACTTGTCAAAATGTAACTTTAACTTATTAAAACAGAACTTTAACTTGTTAAAAACGTACTTTAACTTGTAAAAAACGTACTTCGACTTGTAAAACACTTACTGTAACTTGCAAAAAACGTACTTTAACTTGTAAAAAAACGTACTTTAACTAGTAAAAAAACGTATTTTAACTTGTCAAAATGTAACTTTAACCTTCAAAACATAACTTTAACTTGTTCAAAACGTTCTTTAACTTGTAAAAAACGTACTTTAACTTGTCAAAACATAACTTTAACTTGTAAAAAACCTACTTTAACTTGTCAAAACATAACTTTAACTTGTTAAAAACATACATTAACTTGTAAAAAACGTAGATTAACTTGTCAAAAATGTGGTTTAACTTGTAACAAATGGACTTTAACTTGTAAAAACGTACTTCAACTTGTAAAATACGTACTTTAACTTGTAAAAAACCTACTTTAACTCGTCAAAACGTAACTTTAATTTGTCAAAACATAAGTTTAACTTGTTAAAAACGTAGTTTTACTTGTCAAAACGTAACTTTAACTTGTAAAAAACGTACTTTAACTTGTCAAAATGTAATTTTAATGTGTCAAAATGTAAGTTTAAGTTGTTAAAACGTAACTTTAACTTCTAAAAAATGTACTTTAACTTGTAAAGAACGCACTTCAACTTGTAAAACACGTACTTTAACTTGAAAAAAACGTACTTCAACTTGGAAAAAACGTACTTTAATGTGTAAAAAACGTACGTCAACTTGTAAAAAACGTCTTTTAACTTGTGAAAAACCTACTTTAACTTGTCAAAACGTTACTTTAACTTGTCAAAACGTAAGTTTAAATTGTTAAAAACGTAATATAACTTGTAAAAACGTAACTTTAACTTGTAAAAAATGTACTTTAACTCGTCAAAACGTAATTTTAATGTGTCAAAACGTAACTTTAAGTTGTTAAAATGTAACTTTAACTTGTAAAAAATGTTCTTTAACTTGGAAAAAACATACTTCAACTTGTAAAACACGTACTTTAACTTGTAAAAATTGTTCTTTAACTTGTAAAAAACGTACTTTAACTTGTCAAAACGTAACATTAACATTTAAAAAACCTACTTTAACTTGTCAAAACGTAATTTTATCTTGTCAAAACGTAACTTTAACTTGTTAAAAACATACATTAACTTGTAAAAAACGTACTTTAACTTGTCAAAAATGTGGTTTAACTTGTAACAAATGGACTTTAACTTGTAAAAAAGGTACTTCAACTTGTAAAAAAGGTACTTTAACTTGTAAAAAACCTACTCTAACTTGTCAAAACGTAACTTTAATTTGTCAAAACATAAGTTTAACTTGTTAAAAACGTAGTTTAACGTGTCAAAACGTAACTTTAACTAGTAAAAAACGTACTTTAACTTGTCAAAATGTAATTTTAAAGTCCCAAAACGTAACTTTAAGTTGCTAAAACGTAACTTTAACTTAGAAAAAATGTACTTTAACTTGTAAAGAACGCACTTCAACTTGTAAAACACGTACTTTAACTTGAAAAAAACTTACTTCAACTTGTAAAAACTTACTTTAATTTGTAAAAAACTTATTTTAACGTGTTAAAATGTAACTTTAACTTGTGAAAACGTATCTTGAACTTGTAAAAAACGTACTTTAATTTGTAAAAAACGTACTTTAACTTGTAAAAAAGGTATTTTAACTTGTAAAGAACGCACTTCAACTTGTAAAACACGTACTTTAACTTGAAAAAAACTTACTTCAACTTGTAAAAACTTACTTTAATTTGTAAAAAACGTATTTTAATGTGTTAAAATGTAACTTTAACTTGTCAAAACGTGACTTTAACTTGTAAAAAACGTACTTTAACTTGTAAAAATCGTACTTTAACTTGTAAAAAAGGTATTTTAACTTGTCAAAATGTAACTTTAACTTATTAAAATAGAACTTTAACTTGTTAAAAACGTACTTTAACTTGTAAAAAACGTACTTCGACTTGTAAAACACTTACTTTAACTTGCAAAATACGTACTTTAACTTGTAAAAACCGTACTTTAACTAGTAAAAAAACGTATTTTAACTTGTCAAAATGTAACTTTAACCTTCAAAACGTAACTTTAACTTGTTTAAAACGTTCTTTAACTTGTAAAAAACGTACTTTAACTTGTCAAAACGTAACTTTAACTTGTAAAAACATATATTAACTTGTAAAAAACGTAGATTAACTTGTCAAAAATGTGGTTTAACTTGTAACAAATGGACTTTAACTTATAAAAACGTACTTCAACTTGTAAAATACGTACTTTAACTTGTAAAAAACCTACTTTAACTCGTCAAAACGTAACTTTTAATTTGCCAAAACATAAGTTTAACTTGTTAAAAACGTAGTTTTACTTGTCAAAACGTAACTTTACCTTGTAAAAAACGTACTTTAACTTGTCAAAATGGAATATTAATGTGTCAAAATGTAACTTTAAGTTGTTAAAACGTAACTTTAACTTCTAAAAAACATACTTTAACTTGTAAAGAACGCACTTCAACTTGTAAAACACGTACTTTAACTTCAAAGAAACGTACTTCAACTTGTAAAAAACGTACTTTAATTTGTAAAAAACGTACGTCAACTTGTAAAAAACGTACTGTGAAAAACCTACTTTAACTTGTCAAAACGTAACTTTAACTTGTCAAAACGTAAGTTTAAATTGTTAAAAACGTTATATAACTTGTAAAAACGTAACTTTAACTTGTAAAAAATGTACTTTAACTCGTCAAAATGTAATTTTAATGTGTCAAAACGTAACTTTAAGTTGTTAAAATGTAACTTTAACTTGTAAAAAATGTTCTTTAACTTGGAAAAAACATACTTCAACTTGTAAAACACGTACTTTAACTTGTAAAAACGTTCTTTAACTTGTAAAAAACGTACTTTAACTTGTCAAAACGTAACATTAACTTTTAAAAAACATACTTTAACTTGTCAAAACGTAACTTTATCTTGTTAAAACGTAACTTTAACTTGTTAAAAACATACATTAACTTGTAAAAAACGTACTTTAATTTGTCAAAAATGTGGTTTAACTTGTAACAAATAGACTTTAACTTGTAAAAAAGGTACTTTAACTTGTAAAAAAGGTACTTTAACTTGTAAAAAACCTACTTTAACTTGTCAAAACGTAACTTTAATTTGTCAAAACATAAGTTTAACTTGTTAAAAACGTAGTTTAACGTGTCAAAACGTAACTTTAACTAGTAAAAAACGTACTTTAACTTGTCAAAATGTAATTTTAAAGTGTCAAAACGTAACTTTAAGTTGCTAAAACGTACTTTAACTTGTAAAGAACGCACTTCAACTTGTAAAACACGTACTTTAACTTGAAAAAAACTTACTTCAACTTGTAAAAACATACTTTAATTTGTAAAAAACGTATTTTAATGTGTTAAAATGTAACTTTAACTTGTCGAAACGTGACTTTAACTTGTAAAAAACGTACTTTAACTAGTAAAAATCGTACTTTAACTTGTAAAAAAGGTATTTTAACTTGTCAAAATGTAACTTTAACTTATTAAAATAGAACTTTAACTTGTTAAAAACGTACTTTAACTTGTAAAAAACGTACTTCGACGTGTAAAACACTTACTTTAACTTGCAAAATACGTACTTTAACTTGTAAAAACCGTACTTTAACTAGTAAAAAAACTTATTTTAACTTGTCAAAATGTAACTTTAACCTTCAAAACGTAACTTTAACTTGTTTAAAACGTTCTTTAACTTGTAAAAAACGTACTTTAACTTGTCAAAACGTAACTTTAACTTGTAAAAACATACATAAACTTGTAAAAAACGTAGATTAACTTGTCAAAAATGTGGTTTAACTTGTAACAAATGACCTTTAACTTGTAAAAACGTACTTCAACTTGTAAAATACGTACTTTAACTTGTAAAAAACCTACTTTAACTTGTCAAAACGTAACTTTAATTTGTCAAAACATAAGTTTAACTTGTTAAAAACGTAGTTTTACTTGTCAAAACGTAACTTTAACTTGTAAAAAACGTACTTTAACTTGTCAAAATGTAATTTTAATGTGTCAAAATGTAAGTTTAAGTTGTTAAAACGTAACTTTAACTTCTAAAAAATGTACTTTAACTTGTAAAGAACGCACTTCAACTTGTAAAACACGTACTTTAACTTGAAAAAAACGTACTTCAACTTGTAAAAAACATACTTTAATTTGTTAAAAACGTATTATAACGTGTTCAAACGTAACTTTAACTTGTTAAAACGTAAATTTAACTTGTTAAAAACGTACTTTAACTTGTAAAAAACCTACTTTAACTTGTCAAAATGTAACTTCAACTTGTCAAACGTAACTTTAACTTGTAAAAAACAGACTTTAACTTGTAAAAAACGTACTTTAACTTGTAAAAAAGGTATTTTAACTTGTCAAAATGTAACTTTAACTTATTAAAACAGAACTTTAACTTGTTAAAAACGTACTTTAACTTGTAAAAAACTTACTTTAACTTTTAAAAAACAAAATTTAACTTGTCAAAATGTAACTTTAACTTGTCAAAACATAACTTTAACTTGTAAAAAACGTACTTCAACTTGTAAAAAACGTACTTTAACTTGTAAAAAACATATTTTAAAGTGTCAAAATGTAACTTTAATTTGTCAAAACGTAACTTTAACTTGTTAAAAACGTACTTTAACTTGTAAAAAACGTAATTTAACCTGTCAAAATATAACTTTAACTTGTCAAAACGTAACTTTAACTTGTTCCAAATGTACTTTAACTTGTAAAAAACGTACTTTAACTTGTAAAAAACAGACTTCAATTTGTAAAAAACGTACTTTAACTTGTCAAAATGTAATTTTAATGTGTCAAAACGTAACTTTAAGTTGTTAAAACGTAACTTTAACTTATAAAAAATGTACTTTAACTTGTAAAGAACGCACTTCAACTTATTAAACACGTACTTTAACTTGTAAAAAACGTACTTTAACTTGTAAAAAACGTACTTTAACTTGTAAAAAAGGTATTTTAACTAGTCAAAATGTAACTTTAACTTATTAAAACAGAACTTTAACTTGTTAAAAACGTACTTTAACTTGTAAAAAACGTACTTTAACTTGTAATAAACGTAATTTATATTGTCAAAACGTAACTTTAACTTGTTAAAAACGTACTTTAACTTGTAAAAAACTGTACTTTAACTTGTAATAAACGTACTTCAACTTGTAAAAAACGTACTTTAACTTGTCAAAATGTAACTTTAACTGGTAAAAAATGTACTTTAACTTGTAAAAAACGTACTTCGACTTGTAAAACACTTACTTTAACTTGCAAAAAACGTACTTTAACTGGTAAAAAACGTACTTTAACTTGTAAAAAACGTATTTTAACAAGTAAAAATGTAACTTTAACCTGCAAAACGTAACTTTAACTTGTTCAAAACGTTCTTTAACTTGTAAAAAACGTACTTTAACTTGTCAAAACGTAACTTTAACTTGTAAAAAACCTACTTTAACTTGTCAAAACGTACTTCGACTTGTAAAACACTTACTTTAACTTGCAAAAAACGTACTTTAACTGGTAAAAAACGTACTTTAACTTGTAAAAAACGTATTTTAACAAGTAAAAATGTAACTTTAACCTGCAAAACGTAACTTTAACTTGTTCAAAACGTTCTTTAACTTGTAAAAAACGTACTTTAACTTGTCAAAACGTAACTTTAACTTGTAAAAAACCTACTTTAACTTGTCAAAACGTACTTTAACTTGTTCAAAACGTTCTTTAACTTGTAAAAAACGTACTTTAACTTGTCAAAACGTAACTTTAACTTGTAAAAAACCTACTTTAACTTGTCAAAACGTAACTTTAACTAGTTAAAAAAATACTTTAACTTGTAAAAAACGTAATTTAACTTGTCGAAATATAAATTTACCTTGTCAAAACATAACTTTAAGTTGTTACAAATGTACTTTAACTTGTAAAAAATTGTACTTTAACTTGTAAAAAATTGTACTTTAACTTGTAATAAACGTACTTGAACTTGTAATAAACGTACTTTAACTTGTCAAAATGTAAATTTAATGTGTCAAAACATAACTTTAAGTTGTTAAAACGTAACTTTAACTGGAAAAAAATGTACTTTAACTTGTAAAAAACGTACTTCGACTTGTAAAACACTTACTTTAACTTGCAAAAAACGTACTTCAACTGATAAAAAACGTACGTTAACTTGTAAAAAACGTATTTTAACGTGTCAAAATGTAACTTTAACCTGCAAAACGTAACTTTAACTTGTTCAAAACGTTCTTCAACTTGTAAAAAACGTACTTTAACTTGTCAAAACTTAACTTTAACTTGTAAAAAACCTATTTTAACTTGTCAAAACGTAACTTTAACTTGTTCAAAACGTTCTTTAACTTGTAAAAAACGTACTTTAACTTGTCAAAACGTAACTTTAACTTGTAAAAAACCTACTTTAACTTGTCAAAACGTAACTTTAACTTGTTAAAAACATACTTTAACTTGAAAAAAACGTAATTTAACTTTACCTTGTCAAGACGTAACTTTAAGTTGTTACAAATGTACTTTAACTTGTAAAAAATTGTACTTTAACTTGTAATAAACGTACTTCAACTTGTAAAAAAACGTACTTTAACTTGTCAAAATGTAAATTTAATGTGTCAAAACGTAACTTTAAGTTGTTAAAACGTAACTTTAACTGGTAAAAAATGTACTTTAACTTGTAAAAAACGTACTTCGACTTGTAAAACACTTACTTTAACTTGCAAAAAACGTACTTTAACTGGTAAAAAACGTACTTTAACTTGTAAAAAACGTATTTTAACAAGTAAAAATGTAACTTTAACCTGCAAAACGTAACTTTAACTTGTTCAAAACGTTCTTTAACTTGTAAAAAACGTACTTTAACTTGTCAAAACGTAACTTTAACTTGTAAAAAACCTACTTTAACTTGTCAAAACGTACTTTAACTTGTTCAAAACGTTCTTTAACTTGTAAAAAACGTACTTTAACTTGTCAAAACGTAACTTTAACTTGTAAAAAACCTACTTTAACTTGTCAAAACGTAACTTTAACGTGTTAAAAAAATACTTTAACTTGTAAAAAACGTAATTTAACTTGTCGAAATATAAATTTACCTTGTCAAAACATAACTTTAAATTGTTACAAATGTACTTTAACTTGTAAAAAATTGTACATTAACTTGTAAAAAATTGTACTTTAACTTGTAATAAACGTACTTGAACTTGTAATAAACGTACTTTAACTTGTCAAAATGTAAATTTAATGTGTCAAAACGTAACTTTAAGTTGTTAAAACGTAACTTTAACTGGAAAAAAATGTACTTTAACTTGTAAAAAACGTACTTCGACTTGTAAAACACTTACTTTAACTTGCAAAAAACGTACTTCAACTGGTAAAAAACGTACGTTAACTTGTAAAAAACGTATTTTAACGTGTCAAAATGTAACTTTAACCTGCAAAACGTAACTTTAACTTGTTCAAAACGTTCTTCAACTTGTAAAAAACGTACTTTAACTTGTCAAAACTTAACTTTAACTTGTAAAAAACCTACTTTAACTTGTCAAAACGTAACTTTAACTTGTTCAAAACGTTCTTTAACTTGTAAAAAACGTACTTTAACTTCTCAAAACGTAACTTTAACTTGTAAAAAACCTACTTTAACTTGTCAAATCGTAACTTTAACTTGTTAAAAACATACTTTAACTTGAATAAAACGTAATTTAACTTTACCTTGTCAAGACGTAAGTTTAAGTTGTTACAAATGTACTTTAACTTGTAAAAAATTGTACTTTAACTTGTAATAAACGTACTTCAACTTGTAAAAAACGTACTTTAACTTGTCAAAATGTAAATTTAATGTGTTAAAACGTAACTTTAAGTTGTTAAAACGTAACTTTAACTGGAAAAAAATGTACTTTAACTTGTAAAGAACTTACTTCGATTTGTAAAACACTTACTTTAACTTGTAAAAAACGTACTTCAACTGGTAAAAACGTACTTTAACTTGTTAAAAACGTATTTTAACGTGTCAAAATGTAACTTTAACTTGCAAAATGTAACTTTAACTTGTTCAAAACGTACTATAACTTGTAAAAAACATACTTTAACTTGTAATAAACGTATTTCAAATTGTAAAAAATGTACTTTATCTTGTCAAAATATAATTTTAATGTGTCAAAACGTAACTTGAAGTTGTTAAAACGTAACTTTAACTTGTAAAAAACGTACTTCGACTTGTAAAACACTTACTTTAACTTGTAAAAAACGTACTTCAACTGGTAAAAAACGTACTTTAACATGTCAAAAATGTGATTTAACTTGTAACAAATGGACTTTAACTTGTAAAAACGTACTTTTACTTGTAAAAAACGTAATTTAACTTGTAAAAAACGTACTTTAACTTGTCAAAACGTAACTTTAACTTGTATAAAACTTAATTCAACTGGTAAAAAATCTACTTTAACTTGTCAAAACGTAACTTTAACTTGTCAAAACGTAACTTTAACTTGTAAAAAACGTACTTTAACTTGTAAAAAACGTAATTTAACTTGTAAAAAACGTACTTTAACATGATAAAACGTAACTTTAACTTGAATAAAACTTACTTCAATTGGTAAAAACCCTACTTTAACTTATCAAAACGTAACTTTACTTGTCAAAACGTAACTTTAACTTGTAAAAAATGTACTTTAACTTGTAAAAAACGTACTTTAACTTGTAAAAAAGGTATTTTAACTTGTCAAAATGTAACTTTAACTTATTCAAACAAAACTTTAACTTGTTAAAAACGTACTTTAACTTGTAAAAAACTTACTTTAACTTGTAAAAAACGTAATTTAACTTGTCAAAACGTAACTTTAACTTGTAAAAAACGAACTTAAACTTGTAAAAAACTTACTTTAAATTGTAAAAAACGTATTTTAACGTGTCAAAATGTAACTTTAACTTGTCAAAATGTAACTTTAACTTGTTAAAAACGTACTTTAACTTGTAAAAAACGTAATTTAACTTGTCAAAATCTAACTTTAACTTGTCAAAACGTAACTTTAACTTTTTACAAATATACTTTAACTTGTAAAAAACGTACTTTAACTTGTAAAAAACGTACTTCAACTTGTAAAAAACGTAACTTTAATTTGTCAAAACGTAAATTTAACTTGTTAAAAACGTAGTTTAACATGTCAAAACGTAACTTTAACTTATAAATTACGTACTTTAACTTGTCAAAATATAATTTTAATGTGTCAAAACGTAACTTTAAGTTGTTAAAACGTAACTTTAACTTCTAAACAATGTACTTTAACTTGTAAAGAACGCACTTCAACTTGGAAAACACGTACTTTAACTTGAAAAAACGTACGTCAACTTGTAAAAAACGTACTTCAATTTGTAAAAAACGTATTTTAACGTGTTAAAATGAAACTTTAACTTGTCAAAACGTAAATTTAACTTGTTAAAAACGTACTTTAACTTGTAAAAAACCTACTTTAACTTGTCAAAATGTAACTTTAACTTGTAAAAAATTTACTTTAACTTGTAAAAAATGGACTTTAACTTGTAAAAAACGTACTTTAACTTGTCAAAACGTAACTTTAACTAGTAAAAAACCTACATTAACTTATCAAAACGTAACGTTAACTTGTCAAAATGTGAGTTTAACTTGTTAAAAACATACATTAACTTGTAAAAAACGTACTTTAACTTGTCAAAAATGTGTTTTAACTTGTAACAAATGTACTTTAACTTGTAAAAACGTACTTCAACTTGTAAAAAACGCACTTTAACTTTTATATAACGTATTTTAAAGTGTCAAAATGTAACTTTAACTTGTCAAAACATAAATTTAACTTGTTCAAAACGTACTTTAACTTCTAAAAAACGTACTTTAACTTGTAAAAAACCTAATTTAACTTGTCAAAAGGTAACTTTAACTTGTCAAAACGTACTTTAACTTGTAAAAAACGTTCTTCAACTTGTAAAAAACGTACTTTAACTTGTCAAAATGTAATTTTAATGTGTCAAAACATAACTTTAAGTTGTTAAAACGTAACTTGAACTTATAAAAATGGTACTTTAATTTGTAAAGAACGCACTTCAACTTGGTAAACACGTACTTTAACTTGAAAAATATGTTGGAATTTATTTAACAATTAAACAATATTAATTACAATATACATCCTATGTGGCGGAAAATTATAATTAGATATAATATATTAAAACTAATTTTAATATATTTAACAACCTAAGGCATTAAAATTTATTGAGTAATTATAAACAATTTATAATACACAAGCTCAATTAAATAAAATTAAAATAATAATTTATATAACAATTATATAATTTATATTTAATTATTTAGTTGAAGAATTACTTACGTAAGAGGCTGTAAACAACCACGACGTTGCTAGCTATCGCCGGAATGCCACGTCTTGCTCAAATCCCGAAAAAAGCCTCGCCGGATTGCTCGGGAGTGTCCTCGCCGGATTGGGAATGGCCACCGGAATGCACAGCAGCTGGGAGCCTCGCGGGACTGGACTTCTTCGCCTGACAGGCAGCTCGCCGGAATGGATGCCCTCGCCGGACTGGCCACTCGCCGGAATGGGATCTGTCGCCGCACAGGGACTCGCCTGACAAGGGACTCGCCGGACTGGGAGTCTCGCCGGACTGGGACACCTCGCCGGACTGGAGATCTCTGGGACACCTCGCCTG
The DNA here is from genome assembly GCA_958296335.1 of Urtica urens. NCBI lineage: Eukaryota > Viridiplantae > Streptophyta > Magnoliopsida > Rosales > Urticaceae > Urtica > Urtica urens. The sequence continues at coordinate 170,633 of CATQIS010000025.1, forward strand.
ATGACCTCGCCGGATTGCCCTCGCCGGATTGGACTCGCCGGACTGGATCGCCTGGCTGGGATCTCCTCGCCTGACAGACAACCTCGCCGGAATGGATCTGCCTCGCCGGATTGAGTCTGTCTCGCCGGATTGGACCCGCCTGACAGGTAGCCTTCGCCGGACTGGGTCTGGGTCGCCGGAATGGACTCCTGGAGGCTGGGAGGTCGCGGAATGCACATAAAACGACCTAAAGACTTTTGTGATGGCTGAAACCTTTTTAAAACAGTTTTAAAAATTTCAAAACAATTTTTCTAAATTATTCAAACACCACAAGTGATGAATCAACAATATTACACTAAGAAATATTGAGATTATGAGTGTGGGCTCTAAAGAACAATTTGGGAATCAAAGATTGAATTAAGGAAAAACAATTTTTCTCTTTTCTTTGTTTGGGGATTTCGGCCGAGAATTGCACAAAGGGGAAGAGGGAATGTTGCCGAAAATTCTCTAGGGTTAGGACTAGGGTTTCTTAGCCTTATTTATACAGGTTATAAATGGGCTTAAGCTGGGTCAAACCCATGACCCTATTCACTTAAGGAATCCGGCCAAGACACTCTCCCTTTACTCGTCCATGTCTTTGATTTTTTGTTCCCAAATTTATTTGATTCAATTTCTAAACTTAATTTAGAACTCTCATTATTATTTAATGACACATCATTAAATATATTTCATAGTTATCGAATAAGTACGAAATAAGAAATAATTTGTTTTCTTCTTTTAACATATTTAATCACTCGAGAATGTCATCATCAATATGATAGCATCTTGTGATTCAATAAACAAAATAAATAACTAGTTATTTATCGAGTTTCAAGAAAACAACTTTCTCAATATAATGTTGGAATTTATTTAACAATTAAACAATATTAATTATAAAACACATCCTATGTGGCGGAAAATTATAATTAGATCTAATATATTAAAACTAATTTTAATATATTTAACAACCTAAGGCATTAAAATTTATTAAGTAATTATAAACAATTTATAATTCACAAGCTCAATCAAATAATAATAAATTATATAACATTTATATAATTATTTAATTGAGAAAGACTTACGTAAATAGTTGTAAACAACTATGACGTTGCTAGCTAACTCCGGAATGCCACGTCACGCCCAAATCCCGAGAAAAAGCTCGTCGGAATGCTCAGCAGCGTCCTCGCCGGAATGGAAGCTGTCGCCGGATTGCACAGCCCCTGGAAGCCTCGCCGGACTGGGATTTCTCGCCTGACAGGGAGCCTGCCGGAATGGGTGACCTCGCCGGACTGGGATCCTCGCCGGAATGGAGTCTGTCGCCGCACAGGGACCTGCCTGACAGGGACCTCGCCGGATTGGGAGCCTCGCCGGACTGGGACTTCTCGCCGGACTGGAGATCACTGGGACCCCTCGCCTGATGACCTCGCCGGATTGCCCTCGTCGGAATGCCCTCGCCGGATTGCCCTCGCCGGATTGGATCTCCTCGCCTGACAGACAGAGTCGCCGGATTGGATCTGCCTCGCCGGATTGCCTCTGCCTCGCCGGATTGGATCCGCCTGACTGGTAGCCCTCGCCGGATTGGATCTGGGTCGCCGGAATGGGCTCCTGGGAGCTGGGAGGTCGCCGGATTGCACAGAAAACGACCTAGGGTGTTTTGTGATGGCTGAAACCTTTTTAAAACAATTTTAAAAAATTCCAAAACAGTTTTCTAAATTATTCAAACACCACAAGTGATGAATCAACAATATTACACAAGGAAAATATTGAGATCAAGAGTGTGGGCTCTTAAGAACAATTAGGAATCAAAGAAGAAAAGGGGGAAAACAATTTTCTCTCTTTTGTTTGGGGTTTTGGCCGAGAATTGCACAAGGGGGAAAGGGAGAGAGGTTGCCGAAAATCACTTAGGGTTAGCCTTATGTGATTAGGGTTTCTTAGCTTATTTATACAGGTTATAAATGGGCTTAAGCTGGGTCAAACCCATGACCCTATTCACTTAATGGAAACCGGCCAAACACTCCCTCCTTACTCGTCCATGTCTTTGATTTTTGTTCCTAAATTTATTTGATTTAATTTCTAAAATTAATTTAGAACTCTCATTATTATTTAATGACACTTCATTAAATATATTTCGTAGTTATCGAATAAGTACGAATTGAGAAACAATTTGTTTTCTTCTTTTAACATATTTAATCACTCGAAAATGTCATCATCAATATGATGTTATCTTGTGATTCAATAAACAAAATAAATAACTAGTTATTTATCGAGTTTCAAGAAAACAACTTTCCCAATATAAATCACTATTTATATTTAATGAATAAATCAACTTTTCAAGTTCTTTTAATCTCTTCCAAGTGTCTATCATTGAGACCTCATGGACCCACATGAACGAAGCTTTAGAATAAAGTACGGACACAAAAGTTCACAAACTTTTTCCGACTTTTAATTCTTAATATTGATCGATTCCACTAAAGGACCAATATTGATAATCTCTCTGTTCATGTGCGTATCTTTTATGTTTGATATGAAGAAACAATTTCTCATACGATCCATGGAGTATATTACGATGTTACCCTTCATGTGTATCAGTAACTGAGAGGAATGTAAAATTACTGTTTTACCCCTCGAGTTATTATTTCACTAACTCCTTTGTTATTTGTGAATGAGAAAAACATAGAGTGAGATGTCTGTACATGTCACATGTTTTAATCAAAGAATGAACTCATTCAATGAATACCTGGCCAGGTTTATTCATTCACACTCTCATAACAAAGCATAGTGTGATACTAATGCATTTGCATTGTTGTTACATGAATTCCATATCTGTGAATCATGTAACCCAACATTGCATCCTTGTGACACCAACAGTCGGGTCAGATGCAACTAAAATTTAGTCATTGCCCATTGACGAATCAAATGTCACAAAGTGCAATGTCAATTACATATTCACTTCAGGATTAAGGTAAGTATCATAATACTCCTTTAGTTGTGAACTTGAAGTTTCGAGTGTGTAAACAGTTTTGTCTCGAGCTTCTAAGTGTCACTGGTCTTGTTCAGTATCTTCTATAAAATACTCAGTATGAATCATAGAGTCACAACTCTCTATATCACAAGATGAGATATCATGATTCATGCTAACAATCAATAATAAGATACGATTGCTCTATCGATCTTTAGATTGCGAACAAATGGTTTCAAACTTGTCATAAGGGGTTATCTTGTCAAGTCTGTACTTAACACCCTTTTCGTTGATGACAGTTTCAGAGCATAGCTTAAACATAACTAAACACAGTCTTATAAAGAATGAACATTTATTAATATCAATGTTTCAACAAAATATAAATACATAAAGTATCTTAATTGTCTAATATCTCCTTTGTGGGCACCAATCCCAACATCATAGAGTCACAACTCTCTATATCACAAGATGAGATATCATGATTCATGCTAACAATCAATAATAAGATACGATTGCTCTATCGATCTTTAGATTGCGAACAAATGGTTTCAAACTTGTCACAAGGGGTTATCTTGTCAAGTCTGTACTTAACACCCTTTTCGTTGATGACAGTTTCAGAGCATAGCTAAAACATAACTAAACACAGTCTTATAAAGAATGAACATTTATTAATATCAATGTTTCAACAAAATATAAATACATAAAGTATCTTAATGTCTAATATCTCATTTGTGGGCACCAATCCCAACAAACTCCCACTTGACTCAAAGGAGATGCGAATGGTCCTTCAGTCCCAATCCTTCTAGGTGTCCCTCGAAGACTTTACTCGTTAAAGGCTTCGTGAAGGGATCAGCAAGGTTATCTAACGTTGAGATCTTCATGACTTCTGCATCCCCTCTGTGAACGATGTCTCGAACGAGGTGATACTTGCGTTCTATGTGTTTAGAGCGCTTGTGACTTCTTGGCTCCTTACAATTAGCGACAGCCCCACTGTTATCACAATAAAGTGTAATAGGCTCGCTTGCACTTGGAACAACTTCCAAGTATATAAGGAATTTCCTTAGCCACACAGCCTCCTTTGCAGCTTCACAAGCTGCCACATACTCGGCTTCCATGGTCGAGTCAGCAACACAAGATTGCTTGATACTCCTCCAAACCACGGATCCACCATTCAGGGTGAACACAGACCCTGATGTGGACTTCCTGGAATCCTTGTCCGCCTGAAAATCGGAGTCGGTGTAACCCGTCATATTTAGGTCACCACCTGAATATGCAAGCATGTAGTTTCTCGTTCTCCGAAGATACTTGAGAACATGCTTGACAGCAACCCAGTGCTCGGGTCCAGGGTTCGACTGGAATCTGCTCACTACGCCTACTGCATAGCATATGTCTGGTCTCGTGCAAAGCATAGCATACATGAGACTTCCTACGGCTGAAGCGTAAGGAATGTGTCTCATGTCCTCAACTTCTTGAGGTGTCTTGGGAGACTGCTCGTTTGAGAGATGCACTCCATGTCTGAAAGGTAGCTGTCCTTTCTTGGAGTCTTGCATACTGAAGCGATCCATGATCTTATCAATATAAGATGCCTGAGAGAGAGCTAGCTTACGGTTCTTTCGATCTCTAAATATCTGAATACCTAGAATGTAAGCTGCTTCTCCTAGATCCTTCATCTCAAACTGCTTTCATAGCCAGACTTTAACCTCTGACAACTTTCCTACATCATTCCCAATGAGTAGTATGTCGTCAACATAAAGAACTAAGAAAACCACTTTGCCATCGTTTACCATCTTATAAACGCATGGCTCATCTACAGACTGATCAAAGCCGTAGCTCTTTACAGTCTCGTCGAATCTAATATTCCACGACCTAGATGCTTGCTTGAGTCCATAAATGGACTTGAGCAATTCACAAACCTTGCCCTGTTGGCCTTTCTCCATGAACCCGTCTGGTTGAGCCATATATATGCGCTCATCAAGATTTCCATTCAGAAATGCAGTCTTGACATCCATTTGCCAGATTTCATAATCTAGGGCTGCGGCAATGGATAAGAGAGTTCGGATGGATTTTAGCATTGCGACTGGCGAGAAGGTATCCTCATAGTCGATACCTTCTTTCTGTGTGTACCCCTTCGCCACAAGTCGTGCTTTAAATGTCTCGACATTTCCATCCGGTCCTCTCTTCTTCTTATAGATCCATTTACAGCCTACAGGCTTGATGCCTTCAGGCAGATCTACAAGCTTCCAGACCTCGTTGACATACATCGAATGCATTTCAACGTTCATGGCTTCTTGCCATAGGTTTGCCTCGGAACTCTGCATTGCGTGGGAAAATGATACGGGATCATCTTCTTCATTGTTTGCAACTGCAGTAAAAGATTCTCCGATACCTATGTATCGAACAGGTTGTCTCACAACTCTGTTGCTACGACGAAGCGCAGGAGTCTCTGATTCCGAGCTTGGTTCTCCCACTGTTGGAATAGGACCCGTCCTATCTTGTGAAGTATTAGTTGCTTCACCCAACAGTTCCTTTAGCACAAGTCTGCTTCTCGGTACCGTATTCTTCATATAATCCGCTTCCAGAAACCTAGCGTTCGTGCTAACGAACGTTTTCTGGTCAGCAGCATTATAGAAGATGTACCCCTTTGTTTCTTTTGAATATCCCACGAACAGGCATACTTCTGAACGACTAGCCAACTTGCTAGTCTTTTGTCTCAGCACATGTGCTGGACAACCCCAGATGCGAGTATGGTGTAAAACAGATTTTCTACCACTCCATCTTTCATAGGGTGTGCCAGGTACCGTTTTAGATGGAACCTGGTTCAGAATGTAAGCTGCTGTTTCAAGGGCATATCCCCAGAACGAATTAGGAAGCGATGAGTAACTCATCATCGATCTCACCATATCTAGCAAAGTTCGATTCCTTCTCTCTGACACACCGTTTTGCTGCGGAGTGCCAGGTGCTGTAAGCTGAGAATGAATGCATTCTTCTCTAAGAAAGTCTTCGAACTCTCCAGACAAGTACTCTCCCCCTCGATCTGATCGAAGGGTTTTGATCTGTTTCTCCGTTTGCTTTTCAACTAAAGCCTTATACTGTTTGAACATTTCAAAAGTATCTGACTTATGTCGCATAAGGTAGATTTGACCAAATCTAGAGTAGTCATCAGTGAAGGTTACAAAATATTCGTAACCTCCTCTTGCCTGGATGTTAATTGGACCACATACATCACTATGTATTAGTTCCAATACTTGCGTGGCCCTAAGACCCTTTGTTGAGAAAGGTCTCTTGGTCATCTTGCCTTCAAGACAGGATTCACATGTGGGAAGGCTTCCCACGTGTAGAGATTTCAAAGGACCATCCTTTGTTAGTCTCTTGATCCTATCTAGGCCTATATGTCCAAGACGCAGGTGCCATAGATATGTGTCGTCAGTTTCATCAGTATGAAACGTCTTACGCTTCCTAAGTGAATCACCATTCACTTCGGTGTCCAAGATTGTCGGCTCAGCAGGATATAAATAATATATTGAATCCACACGTTGAGCTTTAGTAATAAAACAATCATCAATAAAAATTTCAATACCATTATTGATCTTAAAATTGAAACCTTGTTCTTCTAAACGACCAAATGAAATCAAATTCTTGCAAAAATCCGGAACATAGTAAACATTATTCAATAATAAAGTTTCATTTCCAAACTTGAGCTTCATGGTCCCGACAGATCTTGCTCCGACCTTCGTTCCATCACCCCAGTTGAATCCGAACTCTCCGTCACCTAAGCTCCTGGTTTTCCTAAAACCATTCAAATTACACACAACGTGGTCAGACGCCCCGCAATCAAGAATCCAGGGCGATGCCTTGTTTGTAGTATAACAAGCTTGAGTAACAAAGATCTTACCTTTCCCCTTGACACTCTTGAGGTAGGTAGGGCAGTTCCTACGCCAGTGGCCAGCCTCTCCGCAATGGTGACATTTGTGCTCAGACTTGTCCACCTTTGCGATGCCTTTGCCCTTAGCATCCACAGCCTTCTTGTAAGGCTTCTTGGAACCCGCTCGGTTGGCGTTTTTGGGCCTCTTCATCATTCTCTTAGAACCAGAGGTCGAGGCTCTGTGTTCAGCAACATTGAGCTCTCCCGACTTCTTCTTGTTCTTAGGGAGAAGTCCCTCGGCAGTCTGCAACTCCTTCATAAGCTCAGTCACAGTGTAATTGAGCTTGTTCATGGAGTAGTTCAGACGGAAGCTATCAAAAGATTCCGTAAGAGTCTCCAAGATCATGTCAATCTTGGTTTCTCCGTCAATCTCCGAACCAAGAATCTCCATATCGTTCAGGTGACCCATGATCAATAGCATGTGTTCCCGTACGGAAGCTCCTTGCTTCATCCTACAGTTCATGAAACTGCGGATAGCTTGCTGCCTTGCCTGACGCCCATGACATCCAAACATCTCATGGAGATTGAAGAGGATTTCATATGCAGTGGCGATGTCTCTATGAGATTGTTGCAACACATTGCTCATCGATGCTAAAATGTAGCAACGAGCAATCTCATCAGATCTCATCCACGCATCGAAGGCGTCCTTGTCTTCCTTGCTCGAGTCAGCACTCGGTTCAGGAGGACATGGGGTCGTGAGAACGTACTTGTGCTTTTCCACCGTCAGTACGATGTCGAGGTTACGTTTCCAGTCAACGTAATTCTCACCCTCGAGTTTATTCGAACTTAAAATCGTTTGTAGTGGGTTAAAAGACATTTTGCTGAAAACATTGATAAAATAAATGACTTTAGTATGTGCTATATTTTCGAATTATATGCATGCATGAACAATCCTATTATGGTGAGGAAAGCGTTAAAATAATTCATGGTATTGTGAACAACAATAGTTAATTACTTTTCCTATGGGGAAACCGTAATTAACCTCCTTTCACAGTTGTGACACATCACTATTTAGTTCGAACCATCCAAGAAGTCACAACTTCTAGTTCTTACTAATTACCATAAATTTTGGTCACTTATTTTTAATGCAGAGCCTCTATGTGAGGATTACTTTAAAACATAAGTCTAAGTGTATAACCGACACGTGGGCCCTCAATCAAGTTGCTTTGAAGACGGTTCACCTATGTGGAGACCCCGTTTCAAAACTTCTCTTTTAGGCTTAGTTCTTTAACAATGAGATTAATTAAATACTTCTGAAGTACTCCCATTGAAGGGAGGGCCACTATGTGTGACTCTTAGTTCATCACATATTTAATTAATTTCATTCGTGTCGGGGACCTTGGGTTGCTTCAACGACAAACAACCCTCCCACTTAGTTTTTGCAAATGAATCATATTCATTTATAACAGTTTATAATTATTTCATAACTTTTATTAATTATAAACTACATGAACAATTTCATTTTAAATGATGTTGGCGTTCTATCCTATATGACATGTGAGTGTTCTATGCAATGAGATCAATAAATTTAAATATCAAATATGGAAAAATTATTTAACTTATCAATAGGCCCATTTCTATTATACAACTCTTGTAAATAAATGAAATAAAACATTTTAAATTTCATCTTCAAATGATGCGTCATCGGATGTCTCGGGTTAGCCCCCACACGTTCTCCAACGTGCGGCCAATCCCGAGGTGCTGCCTTCTTGCTCCTTCGTCGTCGAATTACAATAATAAATTACAAATTTACATGTCCTCTCAAATTGAGGCTCACAATTTTAAATAAATTAAAATCCGGGACGATAACCGGAATAAAAACATCCTAGGGCCATATTGAATAAGGATCCATTCATTCACAAGCGCACACACAAAAACATTCATAATGTATTCATACAAAAACGCCAACACCAACTAGTCAAACAAATTTCCAAACTAGTCATTAAATCTAAATTTTAATGCCTTTTACTAGCTCTGATACCATTTGTTGGAATTTATTTAACAATTAAAAAATATTAATTATAAAACACATCCTATGTGGCGGAAAATTATAATTAGATCTAATATATTAAAACTAATTTTAATATATTTAACAACCTAAGGCATTAAAATTTATTAAGTAATTATAAACAATTTATAATTCACAAGCTCAATCAAATAATAATAAATTATATAACATTTATATAATTATTTAATTGAGAAAGACTTACGTAAATAGTTGTAAACAACTATGACGTTGCTAGCTAACTCCGGAATGCCACGTCACGCCCAAATCCCGAGAAAAAGCTCGTCGGAATGCTCAGCAGCGTCCTCGCCGGAATGGAAGCTGTCGCCGGATTGCACAGCCCCTGGAAGCCTCGCCGGACTGGGATTTCTCGCCTGACAGGGAGCCTGCCGGAATGGGTGACCTCGCCGGACTGGGATCCTCGCCGGAATGGAGTCTGTCGCCGCACAGGGACCTGCCTGACAGGGACCTCGCCGGATTGGGAGCCTCGCCGGACTGGGACTTCTCGCCGGACTGGAGATCACTGGGACCCCTCGCCTGATGACCTCGCCGGATTGCCCTCGTCGGAATGCCCTCGCCGGATTGCCCTCGCCGGATTGGATCTCCTCGCCTGACAGACAGAGTCGCCGGATTGGATCTGCCTCGCCGGATTGCCTCTGCCTCGCCGGATTGGATCCGCCTGACTGGTAGCCCTCGCCGGATTGGATCTGGGTCGCCGGAATGGGCTCCTGGGAGCTGGGAGGTCGCCGGATTGCACAGAAAACGACCTAGGGTGTTTTGTGATGGCTGAAACCTTTTTAAAACAATTTTAAAAAATTCCAAAACAGTTTTCTAAATTATTCAAACACCACAAGTGATGAATCAACAATATTACACAAGGAAAATATTGAGATCAAGAGTGTGGGCTCTTAAGAACAATTAGGAATCAAAGAAGAAAAGGGGGAAAACAATTTTCTCTCTTTTGTTTGGGGTTTTGGCCGAGAATTGCACAAGGGGGAAAGGGAGAGAGGTTGCCGAAAATCACTTAGGGTTAGCCTTATGTGATTAGGGTTTCTTAGCTTATTTATACAGGTTATAAATGGGCTTAAGCTGGGTCAAACCCATGACCCTATTCACTTAATGGAAACCGGCCAAACACTCCCTCCTTACTCGTCCATGTCTTTGATTTTTGTTCCTAAATTTATTTGATTTAATTTCTAAAATTAATTTAGAACTCTCATTATTATTTAATGACACTTCATTAAATATATTTTGTAGTTATCGAATAAGTACGAATTGAGAAACAATTTGTTTTCTTCTTTTAACATATTTAATCACTCGAAAATGTCATCATCAATATGATGTTATCTTGTGATTCAATAAACAAAATAAATAACTAGTTATTTATCGAGTTTCAAGAAAACAACTTTCCCAATATAAATCACTATTTATATTTAATGAGTAAATCAACTTTTCAAGTTCTTTTAATCTCTTCCAAGTGTCTATCATTGAGACCTCATGGACCCACATGAACGAAGCTTTAGAATAAAGTACGGACACAAAAGTTCACAAACTTTTTCTGACTTTTAATTCTTAATATTGATCGATTCCACTAAAGGACCAATATTGATAATCTCTCTGTTCATGTGCGTATCTTTTATGTTTGATATGAAGAAACAATTTCTCATACGATCCATGGAGTATATTACGATGTTACCCTTCATGTGTATCAGTAACTGAGAGGAATGTAAAATTACTGTTTTACCCCTCGAGTTATTATTTCACTAACTCCTTTGTTATTTGTGAATGAGAAAAACATAGAGTGAGATGTCTGTACATGTCACATGTTTTAATCAAAGAATGAACTCATTCAATGAATACCTGGCCAGGTTTATTCATTCACACTCTCATAACAAAGCATAGTGTGATACTAATGCATTTGCATTGTTGTTACATGAATTCCATATCTGTGAATCATGTAACCCAACATTGCATCCTTGTGACACCAACAGTCGGGTCAGATGCAACTAAAATTTAGTCATTGCCCATTGACGAATCAAATGTCACAAAGTGCAATGTCAATTACATATTCACTTCAGGATTAAGGTAAGTATCATAATACTCCTTTAGTTGTGAACTTGAAGTTTCGAGTGTGTAAACAGTTTTGTCTCGAGCTTCTAAGTGTCACTGGTCTTGTTCAGTATCTTCTATAAAATACTCAGTATGAATCATAGAGTCACAACTCTCTATATCACAAGATGAGATATCATGATTCATGCTAACAATCAATAATAAGATACGATTGCTCTATCGATCTTTAGATTGCGAACAAATGGTTTCAAACTTGTCACAAGGGGTTATCTTGTCAAGTCTGTACTTAACACCCTTTTCGTTGATGACAGTTTCAGAGCATAGCTAAAACATAACTAAACACAGTCTTATAAAGAATGAACATTTATTAATATCAATGTTTCAACAAAATATAAATACATAAAGTATCTTAATGTCTAATATCTCATTTGTGGGCACCAATCCCAACAAACTCCCACTTGACTCAAAGGAGATGCGAATGGTCCTTCAGTCCCAATCCTTCTAGGTGTCCCTCGAAGACTTTACTCGTTAAAGGCTTCGTGAAGGGATCAGCAAGGTTATCTAACGTTGAGATCTTCATGACTTCTGCATCCCCTCTGTGAACGATGTCTCGAACGAGGTGATACTTGCGTTCTATGTGTTTAGAGCGCTTGTGACTTCTTGGCTCCTTACAATTAGCGACAGCCCCACTGTTATCACAATAAAGTGTAATAGGCTCGCTTGCACTTGGAACAACTTCCAAGTATATAAGGAATTTCCTTAGCCACACAGCCTCCTTTGCAGCTTCACAAGCTGCCACATACTCGGCTTCCATGGTCGAGTCAGCAACACAAGATTGCTTGATACTCCTCCAAACCACGGATCCACCATTCAGGGTGAACACAGACCCTGATGTGGACTTCCTGGAATCCTTGTCCGCCTGAAAATCGGAGTCGGTGTAACCCGTCATATTTAGGTCACCACCTGAATATGCAAGCATGTAGTTTCTCGTTCTCCGAAGATACTTGAGAACATGCTTGACAGCAACCCAGTGCTCGGGTCCAGGGTTCGACTGGAATCTGCTCACTACGCCTACTGCATAGCATATGTCTGGTCTCGTGCAAAGCATAGCATACATGAGACTTCCTACGGCTGAAGCGTAAGGAATGTGTCTCATGTCCTCAACTTCTTGAGGTGTCTTGGGAGACTGCTCGTTTGAGAGATGCACTCCATGTCTGAAAGGTAGCTGTCCTTTCTTGGAGTCTTGCATACTGAAGCGATCCATGATCTTATCAATATAAGATGCCTGAGAGAGAGCTAGCTTACGGTTCTTTCGATCTCTAAATATCTGAATACCTAGAATGTAAGCTGCTTCTCCTAGATCCTTCATCTCAAACTGCTTTCATAGCCAGACTTTAACCTCTGACAACTTTCCTACATCATTCCCAATGAGTAGTATGTCGTCAACATAAAGAACTAAGAAAACCACTTTGCCATCGTTTACCATCTTATAAACGCATGGCTCATCTACAGACTGATCAAAGCCGTAGCTCTTTACAGTCTCGTCGAATCTAATATTCCACGACCTAGATGCTTGCTTGAGTCCATAAATGGACTTGAGCAATTCACAAACCTTGCCCTGTTGGCCTTTCTCCATGAACCCGTCTGGTTGAGCCATATATATGCGCTCATCAAGATTTCCATTCAGAAATGCAGTCTTGACATCCATTTGCCAGATTTCATAATCTAGGGCTGCGGCAATGGATAAGAGAGTTCGGATGGATTTTAGCATTGCGACTGGCGAGAAGGTATCCTCATAGTCGATACCTTCTTTCTGTGTGTACCCCTTCGCCACAAGTCGTGCTTTAAATGTCTCGACATTTCCATCCGGTCCTCTCTTCTTCTTATAGATCCATTTACAGCCTACAGGCTTGATGCCTTCAGGCAGATCTACAAGCTTCCAGACCTCGTTGACATACATCGAATGCATTTCAACGTTCATGGCTTCTTGCCATAGGTTTGCCTCGGAACTCTGCATTGCGTGGGAAAATGATACGGGATCATCTTCTTCATTGTTTGCAACTGCAGTAAAAGATTCTCCGATACCTATGTATCGAACAGGTTGTCTCACATAACTAAACATAACTAAACACAGTCTTATAAAGAATGAACATTTATTAATATCAATGTTTCAACAAAATATAAATACATAAAGTATCTTAATGTCTAATATCTCCTTTGTGGGCACCAATCCCAACATATAAATCACTATTTATATTTAATGAGTAAATCAACTTTTCAAGATCTTTTAATCTCTTCCAAGTGTCTATCATTGAGACCTCATGGACCCACATGAACGAAGCTATAGAATAAATAACGGACACAAAAGTTCACAAACTTTTTCCGTCTTTTAACTCTTAATATTGGTCGATTCCACTAAAGGACCAATATTGATAATCTCTCTGTTCATGTGCGTATCTTTTATGTTTGATATGATGAAATAATTTCTCATACGATCCACGGAGTATATTACGATGTTACCCTTCATGTGTATCAGTAACTGAGGGGAATGTAAGATTACTGTTTTACCCCTCGAGTTATTATTTCACTAACTCCTTTGTTATTTGTGAATGAGAAAAACATAAAGTGAGATGTCTATACATGTCACATGTTTTAATCAAAGAATGAACTCATTCAATGAATACCTGGCCAGGTTTATTCATTCACACTCTCATAACAAATCTTAGTGTGATACTAATGCACTTGCATTGTTGTTACATGAATTCCATATCTGTGAATCATGTAACCCAACATTACATCCTTGTGACACCAACAGTCGGGTCAGATGCAACTAAAATTTAGTCATTGCCCATTGACGAATCAAATGTCACAAAGTGCAATGTCAATTACATATTCACTTCAGGATTAAGGTAAGTTTCATAATACTCTTTTAGCTCTGAACTTGAAGCCTCGAGTGTGTAAACAGTTTTGTCTCGAGCTTCTAAGTGTCACTGGTCTTGTTCAGTATCTTCTATAAGATACCTATTATGGATCGTAGAGTCACAACTCTCTATATCACGAGATGAGATATCATGATTCATGCTAACAATCAATAATAAGATTCGAGTACTCTATCCATCTTTAGATTGCGAACAAATGGTTTCAAACTTGTCACAAGGGGTTATCTTGTCAAGTCTGTACTTAACACCCTTTTCGTTGATGACAGTTTCAGAGCATAACTTAAAAAATAACTAGACACAATCTCATAAGGAATGAACATTTATTAATATCAATGTTTCAACAAAATATAAATACATAAAGTATCTCAATGTCTAATATCTCATTTGTGGGCACCAATCCCAACAAAATACGTACTTCAACTTCTAAAAAACGTACTTTAATTTGTAAAAAATGTATTTTAACATGTTAAAATGTAACTTTAACTTGTCAAAACGTAACTTTAACTTGTAAAAAATGTACTTTAACTTGTAAAAAACGTACTTTAACTTGTCAAAACGTAACTTTAACTTGTCAAAACCTAACTTTAACTTGAAAAAACGTACTTCAACTTGTAAAAAACATACTTTAACTTTTAAAAAACGTATTTTAACGTGTTAAATTGTAACTTTAACTTGTCAAAATGTAACTTTAACTTGTTAAAAACGTACTTTAACTTGTAAAAAACGTAATTTAACTTGTCAAAATATAACTTTAACTTGTCAAAACGTAACTTTAACTTGTTACAAATGTACTATAACTTGTAAAAAACGTACTTTAACTTGTAATAAATGTACTTCAAATTGTAAAAAATGTACTTTAACTTGTCAAAATGTAATTTTAATGTGTCAAAACGTAACCTTAAGTTGTTAAAACGTAAATTTAATTGGTAAAAAATGTACTTTAACTTGTAAAAAACGTACTTCTACTTGTAAAACACTTACTTTAACTTGTACAAAACGTACTTCAACTGGTAAAAAACGTACTTTATCTTGTCAAAAATGTGATTTAATGTGTCAAAATGTAACTTTAACTTGCAAAACGTAACTTTAGCTTGTTCAAAAACGTACTTTAACTTGTAAAAAACGTACTTTAACTTGTCAAAACGTAACTTTAACTTGTAAAAAAGCTACTTTAACTTGTCAAAACGTAACTTTAACTTGTCAAAACGTAAGTTTAACTTGTTAAAAACGTAGTTTAACATGTCAAAACGTAACTTTAACTTGTTAAAAACGTACTTTAACTTGTCCAAATGTAATTTTAATGTGTCAAAACGTAACTTTATATTCTAAAAAATGTATTTTAACTTGTAAAGAACGCACTTCAACTTGTAAAACACGTACTTTAACTTGAAAAAAAAGTACTTCACCTTGTAAAAAACTTACTTTAATTTGTAAAAAACGTATTTTAACGTGTTGAAAACTTTAACTTGTTAAAACGTAAATTTAACTTGTTAAAAACGTACTTTAACTTGTAACAAACCTACTTTAACTTGTCAAAACGTAACTTTAACTTGTCAAAACGTAACTTTAACTTATAAAAAACGTACTTTAACTTGTAAAAAACGGATTTTAACTTGTAAAAAACGTACTTTAACTTGTCAAAACGTAACTTTAACTTGTATAAAACTAACTTCAACCGGTAAAAAACCTTCTTTAACTTGTCAAAATGTGAGTTTAACTTGTTAAAAACATACATTAACTTGTAAAAAACGTACTTTAATTGGTCAAAATTGTTGTTTAACTTGTAACAAATGTACTTTAACTTGTAAAAACGTACTTCAACTTCTAAAAAATGCACTTAAACTTGTATAAAACGTATTTTAACGTGTCAAAATGTAACTTTAACTTGTCAAAACATAAATTTAACTTGTTCAAAACGTACTTTAACTTGTAAAAAACGTACTTTCAGTTGTCAAAACGTAACTTTAACTTGTCAAAACGTAACTTGAACTTGTATAAAACTTACTTCAACTGGTAAAAAACCTACTTTAACTTGTCAAAACGTAACTTTAACTTGTAAAAACGTAACTTTAACTTGTAAAAAACGTACTTTAACTTGTAAAAAAGGTAATTTAACTTGTAAAAAACGTACTTTAACATGATAAAACGTAACTTTAACTTGTAAAAAACCTACTTTAACTTGTCAAAACGTAACTTTAACTTGTCAAAACGTACCTTTAACTTGTAAAAATTGTACTTTAACTTGTAAAAAACGTACTTTAACTTGTAAAAAAGGTATTTTAACTTGTCAAAATATAACTTTAACTTATTAGAACATACTTTAACTTGTAAAGAACGTAATTTAACTTGTCAAAACGTAACTTTAACTTGTCAAAACGTAACTTTAACTTGTAAAAAACGTACTTCAACTTGTAAAAAACTTACTTTAAATTGTAAAAAACGTATTTTAACGTGTCAAAATGTAACTTTAACTTGTTAAACTGTAACTTTAACTTGTTAAAAACGTACTTTAACTTGTAAAAAACGTAATTTAACTTGTCAAAATATAACTTTAACTTGTCAAAACATACTTTAACTTATAAAAAATGTACTTTAACTTGTCAAAATATAATTTTAATGTGTCAAAACGTAACTTTAAGTTGTTAAAACGTAACTTTAACTTCTAAACAATGTACTTTAACTTGTAAAGAACGCACTTTAACTTGTAAAACAAGTACTTTAACTTGAAAAAACGTAATTCAACTTGTAAAAAACGTACTTCAATTTGTAAAAAAAGTATTTTAACGTGTTAAAATGAAACTTTAACTTGTCAAAACGCAAATTTAACTTGTTAAAAACGTACTTTAACTTGTAAAAAACCTATTTTAACTTGTCAAAATGTTATTTTAACTTGTAAAAAATGTACTTTAACTTGTAAAAAATGTAATTTAACTTGTCAGAACGTAACTTTAATTTCTCAAAACGTAAGTTTAACTTGTTAAAAACGTAGTTTAACTTGTCAAAACGTAACTTTAACTTGTAAACAACGTACTTTAACTTGTCAAAATGTAATTTTAATGTGTCAAAATGTAACTTTAAGTTGTTAAAACGTTACTTTAACTTCTAAAAAATGTACTTTAACTTGTAAAGAACGCACTTCAACTTGTAAAACACGTACTTTAACTTGAAAAAATGTACTTTTATTTGTAAAAAACGTATTTTAACGTGTTAAAATGGAACTTTAACTTGTCAAAACGTAAATTTAACTTGTTAAAAACCTACTTTAACTTGTTAAAAACCTACTTTAACTTGTTAAAACGTAACTTTAACTTGTCAAAACGTAACTTTAACTTGTAAAAAATGTACTTTAACTTGTAAAAAACGTACTTTAACTTGTAAAAAACGTAATTTAGCTTGTCAAAACGTAACATTAACTTGTAAAAAACCTACATTAACTTGTCAAAACGTAACTTTAACTTGTCAAAATTCGAGTTTAACTTGTTAAAAACATACATTAACTTGTAAAAAACGTACTTTAACTTGTCAAAAATGTGGTTTAACTTGTAACAAATGTACTTTAACTTGTAAAAACGTACTTCAACTTGTAAAAAACGTACTTTAACTTATATAAAACGTACTTTAACGTGTCAAAATGTAACTTTAACTTGTCAAAACGTAAATTTTACATGTTCAAAACATAGTTTAACTTGTAAAAAACGGACTTTAACTTGTCAAAACGTAACTTTAACTTGTAAATACGTAAGTTTAACTTGTTAAAAACATACATTAACTTGTAAAAAACGTACTGTAACTTGTCAAAAATGTTATTTAACTTGAAACAAACGTAACTTTAACTTGTAAAAACGTACTTCAACTTGTAAAAAACGTACTTTAACGTGTAAAAAACCAACTTTAACTTGTCAAAACGTAACTTTAATTTGTCAAAACGTAAGTTTAACATGTTAAAACGTAGTTTAACTTGTCAAAACGTAACTTTAACTTGTAAAAAACGTACTTTAACTTGTCAAAATGTAATTTTAATGTGTCAAAACGTAACTTGAAGTTGTTAAAACGTAACTTTAACTTCTAAAAAATGTACTTTAACTTGTACAGAACGCACTTCAATTTGTAAAACACGTACTTTAACTTCAAAAAACGTACTTCAACTTGTAAAAAACGTTCTTTAATTTGTAAAAAAACTTATTTTAACGTGTTAAAAACGTACTTTAACTTGTCAAAACGTAACTTTAACTTGTCAAAACGTAACTTTAACTTGTAAAAAATGTACTTTAACTTGTAAAAAACGTACTTTAACTTGTAAAAAACGTACTTTAACTTGTGAAAACGTAAATTTAACTTGTAAAAAACCTACATTAACTTGTCAAAACGTAACTTTAACTTGTGAAAACGTGAGTTTAACTTGTTAAACACATACATTAACTTGTAAAAAACGTACTTTAAATTGTAAAAAATGTACTTTAACTTGTAAAAAACGTACTGCAACTTGTAAAAAACGTAATTTAACTTGTATAAAACCTACTTTAACTTATCAAAACGTAACTTTAATTTGTCAAAACGTAAGTTTAACTTGTTAAAAACGTAATTTAACTTGTCAAAACGTAACTTTAACTTATAAAAAACGTACTTTAACATGTCAAAATGTAATTTTAATGTGTCAAAACGTAACTTTAACTTGTCAAAACGTAACTTTAACTTGTAAAAAATGTACTTTAACTTGTAAAAAACATACTTTAACTTGGCAAAACGTAACTTTAACTTGTCAAAACGTAACTTTAACTTGTGAAAAATGTACTTTAACTTGTATAAAACCTACTTTAACTTGTCAAAACGTAACTTTAATTTGTCAAAACGTAAGTTTAACTTGTTAAAAACGTAATTTAACTTGTCAAAACGTAACTTTAACTTGTAAAAAACATACTTTAACTTGTAAAAAACGTACTTTAACTTGTTAAAAACGTACTTCAACTTGTAAAAAACGTACTTTAACTTCTATAAAACCTACTTTAACTTGTCAAAACGTAACTTTAATTTGTCAAAACGTAAGTTTAACTTGTTAAAAACGTAATTTAACTTGTCAAAACGTACTTTAACTTATAAAAAACGTAATTTAACTTGTCAAAATATAATTTTAATGTTTCAAAACGTAACTTTAAGTTGTTAAAACGTAACTTTAACTTCTATACAATGTACTTTAACTTGTAAAGAATGCACTTCAACTTGTAAAACACGTACTTTAACTTGAAAAAACGTACTTCAACTTGTTAAAAATGTACTTTTATTTGTAAAACCGTATTTTAACGTGTTAAAATGAAACTTTAACTTGTCAAAACGTAAATTTCACTTGTTAAAAACCTACTTTAAATTGTAAAAAACCTACTTTAACTTGTTAAAACGTAACTTTAACTTGTCAAAACGTAACTTTAACTAATAAAAAATGTACTTTAACTTGTAAAAAACGTACTTTAACTTTTAAAAAACGTACTTTAACTTGTAAAAACGTAACATTAACTTGTAAAAAACCTACATTAACTTGTCAAAACGTAACTTTAACTTGTCAAAATGCGAGTTTAACTTGTTAAAAACATACATTAACTTGTAAAAAACGTACTTTAACTTGTCAAAAATGTGGTTTAACTTGTAACAAATGTACTTTAACTTGTAAAAACGTACTTAAACTTATAAAAAAACGTACTTTAACTTGTATAAAACATATTTTAACGTGTCAAAATGTAAGTTTAACTTGTCAAAACGTAACTTAAACTTGTTCAAAACGAAGTTTAACTTGTAAAAAACGTACTTTAACTTGTCAAAACGTAACTTTAACTTGTAAAAAACCTACTTTAACTTGTCAAAACGTAACTTTAACTTGTAAAAACGTAAGTTTAACTTGTTAAAATCATACATTAACTTGTAAAAAACGTACTTAAACTTGTCAAAAATGTGATTTAACTTGTAAGAAATGGACTTTAACTTGTAAAAACGTACTTCAACTTGTAAAAAACGTACTTTAACTTGTAAAAAACCAACTTTAACTTATCAAAACGTATCTTTAATTTGTCAAAACTTAAGTTTAACTTGTTAAAAACGTAATTTAACTTGTCAAAACGTAACTTTCACTTATAAAAAACGTACTTTAACTTGTCAAGAACGCACTTCAACTTGTAAAACACGTACTTTAACTGGTAAAAAACGTACTTCAACTTGTAAAAAACGTAATTTAATTTGTAAAAAATGTATTTTAACGTTTTAAAATGTAACTTTAACTTGTCAAAACATAATTTTAACTTGTTAAAAACGAACTTTAACTTTTAAAAAACCTACTTTAACTTGTCAAAACGTAACTTTAACTCGTAAAAAACCTACATTAACTTGTCAAAACGTTACTTTAACTTGTCAAAACGTGAGTTTAACTTGCTAAAAACATACATTAACTTGTAAAAATCATACTTTTACTTGTGAAAAATGTTGTTTAACTTGTAACAAATGGACTTTAACTTGTAAAAACGTACCTCAACTTCCAAAAAACAAACTTTAACTTGTAAAAAACCTACTTTACCTTGTCAAAACGTAACTTTAATTTGTCAAAACGTAAATTTAACTTGTTAAAAACGTAATTTAACTTGTCAAAGCGTAACTTTAACTTGTCAAAATGTAATTTTAATGTTTCAAAACGTAACTTTAAGTTGTTAAAACGTAACTTTAACTGGAAAAAATGTACTTTAACTTGTAAAGAACTTACTTCGATTTGTAAAACACTTACTTTAACTTGTAAAAAACGTACTTCAACTGGTAAAAACGTACTTTAACTTGTAAAAAACGTATTTTAACGTGTCAAAATGTAACTTTAACTTGCAAAACGTAACTTTAACTTGTTCAAAACGTACTATAACTTGTAAAAAACATACTTTAACTTGTAATAAACGTACTTAAACTTGTTAAAAACGTACTTCAACTTGTAAACAACGTACTTTAACTTATAACAAACGTATTTTAACGTGTCAATATGTAACTTTAACTTGTGAAAACGTAACTTTAACTTGTTAAAAACGTACTTTAACTTGTTAAAAACGTAACTTTAACTTGTCAAAATGTACTTTTAAAGTTTCAAAACGTAACTTTAAGTTGTTAAAAGGTAACTTTAACTTGTAAAAAACGTACTTCAACTTGTAAAAAACGTACTTCAACTTGTAAAACACTTGCTTTAACTTGTAGAAAACGTACTTTAACTTGTAAAAAACGTAATTTAACTTGTAAAAAACGTACTTTAACTTGTCAAAACGTAACTTTAACTTTTAAAAAACCTACTTTAACTTGTCAAAATGTAATTTTAATGCGTCAAAACGTAACTTTAAGTTATTAAAACGTAACTTTAACTTGTAAATAAAGTACTTTAACTTGTAAAGAACGCACTTCAACTTGTAAAACACGTACTTTAACTGGTAAAAAACGTACCTCAACTTCTAAAAAACAAACTTTAACTTGTAAAAAACCTACTTTACCTTGTCAAAACGTAACTTTAATTTGTCAAAACGTAAATTTAACTTGTTTAAAACGAACTTTAACTTGTAAAAAACCTACTTTAACTTGTCAAAACGTAACTTTAACTTGTAAAAAACCTACATTAACTTCTCAAAACGTTACTTTAACTTGTCAAAATGTGAGTTTAACTTGCTAAAAGCATACATTAACTTGTAAAAATCATACTTTTACTTGTGAAAAATGTAGTTTAACCTGTAACAAATGGACTTTAACTTGTAAAAACGTACCTCAACTTCTAAAAAAGAAACTTTAACTTGTAAAAAACCTACTTTACCTTGTAAAAACGTAACTTTAATTTGTCAAAACGTAAATTTAACTTGTTAAAAATGTAATTTAACTTGTCAAAGCGTAACTTTAACTTGTCAAAATGTAATTTTAATGTGTTAAAACGTAACTTTAAGTTGTTAAAACGTAACTTTAACTTGTAAAAAACGTACTTAAACTTGTAAAAAATGTACTACAACTTGTAAACAACGTACTTTAACTTGTAAAAAACGTATTTTAACGTGTCAAAATGTAACTCAAACTTGTGAAAACGTAACTTTAACTTGTAAAAAACGTAACTTTAACTTGTCAAAATGTAATTTTAAAGTGTCAAAACGTAACTTTAAGTTGTTAAAAGGTAAGTTTAACTTGTAAAAAACGTACTTCAACTTGTAAAAAACGTACTTCAACTTGTAAAACACTTGCTTTATCTTGTAGAAAACGTACTTTAACTTGTTAAAAACGTACTTTAACGTGTAAAAATGGTAATTTAACTTGTAAAAAACGTACTTTAACTTGTCAAAACGTAACTTTAACTTTTAAAAAACCTACTTTAACTTATCAAAATATAATTTTAATGTGTCAAAACGGAACTTTAAGTTGTTAAAACGTAACTTTAACTTGTAAATAAAGTACTTTAACTTGAAAAGAATGCATTTCAACTTGTAAAACACGTACTTTAACTGGTAAAAAACGTACTTCAACTTGAAAAAAAACGTTATTTAATTTGTAAAAATGTATTTTAACGTGTTAAAATGTAACTTTAACTTGAAAAACGTAAATTTAACTTGTTAAAAGCGAACTTTAACTTGTAAAAAACCTACTTTAACTTGTCAAAACGTAACTTTAACTTGTAAAAAACCTACATTAACTTGTCAAAACGTTACTTTAACTTGTCAAAATGTGAGTTTAACTTGCTAAAAACATACATTAACTTGTAAAAATCATACTTTTACTTGTCAAAAATGTGGTTTAACTTGTAACAAATGGACTTTAACTTGTAAAAACGTACCTCAACTTGTAAAAAACAAACTTTAACTTGTAAAAAACCTACTTTACCTTGTCAAAACGTAACTTTAATTTGTCAAAACGTAAATTTAACTTGTTTAAAACGAACTTTAACTTGTAAAAAACCTACTTTAACTTGTCAAAACGTAACTTTAACTTGTAAAAAACCTACATTAACTTCTCAAAATGTTACTTTAACTTGTCAAAATGTGAGTTTAACTTGCTAAAAGCATACATTAACTTGTAAAAATCATACTTTTACTTGTGAAAAATGTAGTTTAACTTGTAACAAATGGACTTTAACTTGTAAAAACGTACCTCAACTTCTAAAAAAGAAACTTTAACTTGTAAAAAACCTACTTTACCTTGTAAAAACGTAACTTTAATTTGTCAAAACGTAAATTTAACTTGTTAAAAATGTAATTTAACTTGTCAAAGCGTAACTTTAACTTGTCAAAATGTAATTTTAATGTGTTAAAACGTAACTTTAAGTTGTTAAAACGTAACTTTAACTTGTAAAAAACGTACTTAAACTTGTAAAAAACGTACTTCAACTTGTAAACAACGTACTTTAACTTGTAAAAAACGTATTTTAACGTGTCAAAATGTAACTCTAACTTGTGAAAACGTAACTTTAACTTGTTAAAAACGTACTTTAACTTGTAAAAAACGTAACTTTAACTTGTCAAAATGTAATTTTAAAGTGTCAAAACGTAACTTTAAGTTGTTAAAAGGTAAGTTTAACTTGTAAAAAACGTACTTCAACTTGTAAAAAACGTACTTCAACTTGTAAAACACTTGCTTTATCTTGTAGAAAACGTACTTTAACTTGTTAAAAACGTACTTTAACGTGTAAAAATGGTAATTTAACTTGTAAAAAACGTACTTTAACTTGTCAAAACGTAACTTTAACTTTTAAAAAACCTACTTTAACTTATCAAAATATAATTTTAATGTGTCAAAACGGAACTTTAAGTTGTTAAAACGTAACTTTAACTTGTAAATAAAGTACTTTAACTTGAAAAGAATGCACTTCAACTTGTAAAACACGTACTTTAACTGGTAAAAAACGTACTTCAACTTGAAAAAAAACGTTATTTAATTTGTAAAAAATGTATTTTAACGTGTTAAAATGTAACTTTAACTTGAAAAACGTAAATTTAACTTGTTAAAAGCGAACTTTAACTTGTAAAAAACCTACATTAACTTGTCAAAACGTTACTTTAACTTGTCAAAATGTGAGTTGAACTTGCTAAAAACATACATTAACTTGTAAAAATCATACTTTTACTTGTCAAAAATGTGGTTTAACTTGTAACAAATGGACTTTAACTTGTAAAAACGTACCTCAACTTGTAAAAAACAAACTTTAACTTGTAAAAAACCTACTTTACCTTGTCAAAACGTAACTTTAATTTGTCAAAACGTAAATTTAACTTGTTAAAAACGTAATTTAACTTGTCAAAATGTAATTTTAATGTGTCAAAACGTAACTTTAAGTTGTTAAAACGTAATTTGAACTTGTAAAAAACGTACTTAAACTTGTAAAAAACGTACTTCAACTTGTAAACAACGTACTTTAACTTGTAAAAAACGTATTTTAATGTGTCATAATGTAACTTTAACTTGTGAAAACGTAACTTTAACTTGTTAAAAACGTACTTTAACTTGTAAAAAACGTACTTTAACTTGTAAAAAAACGTACTTTAACTTGTAAAAAACGTAATTTAACATGTCAAAATGTAACTTTAACTTATCAAAATGTAACTTTAAATTGTTAAAAACGTACTTTAACTTGTAAAAAACGTACTTTAACTTGTAAAAAATATACTTTTACTTGTCAAAATGTAAATTTAACTTTTATAAAACCTACTATAACTTGTCCAAACGTAACTTTAACTTGTCAAGACGTAAGTTTAACTTGTTAAAAACATATATTCACTAGTAAAAAACGTACTTTAACTTGTCAAAAATGTGGTTTAACTTGTAACAAATGTACTTTAACTTGTAAAAACGTACTTCAACTTGTAAAAACGTACTTCAACTTGTAAAAAACGTACTTTAATTTGTTAAAAACGTACTTTAACTTGTAAAAAAACGTACTTCAACTGGTTAAAAACGTACTTTAACTTGTAAAAAACGTATTTTAACATCCCAAAATGTAACTTTAACTTGTCAAAACGTAACTTTAACTTGTAAAAAACGTACTCTAACTTGTAAAAAATGTATTTTAACATGTAAAAACGTAACCTTAACTTGTCAAAGCGTAACTTTAACTTGTAAAAAACCTACCTTAACTTCTCAAAACGTAACTTTAATTTGTCAAAACGAAAGTTTAACTTGTTAAAAACGTAATTTAACTTGTCAAAACGTAACTTTAACTTGTCAAAATGTAATTTTAATGTGTCAAAACGTAACTTTAAGTTGTTAAAAGGTAACTTTAACTTGTAATAAACGTACTTCAACTTGTAAAAAACGTACTTCAACTTGTAAAACACTTGTTTTAACTTGTAGAAAACGTACTTTAACTTGTAAAAACTGTATTTTAACGTGTCAAAATATAACTTTAAGTTGTTAAAACGTAACTTTAACTTCTAAAAAAAGTACTTTAACTTGTAAAGAACGCAGTTCAACTTGTAAAACACGTAATTTAACTTGAAAAAACGTACTTCAACTTGTAAAAAACGTACTTTAATTTGTAAATAACGTATTTTAACGTGTTTAAATGAAATTTTAACTTGTCAAAACGTAAATTTAACTTGTTAAAAACGTACTTTAACTTGTAAAAACCAACTTTAACTTGTCAAAACGTAACTTTAACTTGTAAAAAACGTACTTTAACTTGTCAAAATGTAATCTTAATGTGTCAAAACGTAACTTTAATTGTTAAAACGTAACTTTAACTTCTAAAACATGTACTTTAACTTGTAAAGAACGCACTTAAACTTGTAAAACACGTACTTTAACTAGAAAAAATGTACTTCAACTTGTAAAAAATGTACTTTAATTTGTAAAAAACGTATTTTAACGTGTTAAAATGGAACTTTAACTTGTCAAAACGTAAATTTAACTTGTTAAAAACCTACTTTAACTTGTAAAAAACCAACTTTAACTTGTCAAAACGTAACTTTAACTTGTAAAAAACGTACTTTAACTTGTCAAAATGTAATCTTAATGTGTCAAAACATAACTTAAAGTTGTTAAAACGTAACTTTAACTTCTAAAACATGTACTTTAACTTGTAAAGAACGCACTTCTACTTGTAAAACACGTACTTTAACTTGAAAAAACGTACTTCAACTTTTAAAAAATGTATTTTAATTTGTAAAAAAACGTATTTTAACGTGTTAAAATGGAACTTTAACTTGTCAAAACGTAAATTTAACTTGTTAAAAACCTACTTTAACTTGTAAAAAACCAACTTTAACTTGTCAAAACGTAACTTTAACTTGTAAAATACGTACTTTAACTTGTCAAAATGTAATCTTAATGTGTCAAAACGTAACTTTAAGTTGTTAAAACGTAACTTTAACTTCTAAAACATGTACTTTAACTTGTAAAGAACGCACTTCAACTTGTAAAACACGTACTTTAACTTGAAAAAACGTACTTCAATTTATAAAAAATGTACTTTAATTTGTAAAAAACATAAATTTAACTTGGTAAAAACCTACTTTAATTTGTAAAAAACCAACTTTAACTTGTCAAAACGTAACTTTAACTTGTAAAAAATGTACTTTAACTTGTAAAAAACGTACTTTAACTTGTAAAAAACGTACTTTAACTTGTCAAACCGTAACTTTAAATTGTAAAAAACCTACATTAATTTGTGAAAACGTAACTTTAACTTGTCAAAATGTGAATTCAACTTTTTAAAAATATACATTAACTTGTAAAAAACGTACATTAACTTGTCAAAAATGTGGTTTAACTTGTAACAAATGTACTTTAACTTGTAAAATCGTACTTCAACTTGTAAAAAACGTACTTTAACTTGTATAAAACGTATTTTAACGTGTCAAAATGTAACTTTAACTTGTCAAAACATAAATTTAACTTGTTCAAAACGTACTTTAACTTGTAAAAAACGTACATTAACTTGTCAAAACGTAACTTTAACTTGTAAAAAACGTATTTTAACTTTTAAAAAATCAACTTTAACTTGTCAAAACGTAAATTTAATTTGTCAAAACGTAAGTTTAACTTGTTAAAAACGTAGTTTAACTTGTCAAAACGTAACTTTAACTTGTAAAAAACGTACTTTAACTTGTCAAAATGTAATCTTAATGTGTCAAAACGTAACTTTAAGTTGTTAAAACGTAACTTTAACTTCTAAAACATGTACTTTAACTTCTAAAGAACGCACTTCAACTAGTAAAACACATACTTTAACTTGAAAAAACGTACTTCAACTTGTAAAAATTGTACTTTAATTTGTAAAAAACGTATTTTAACGTGTTAAAGTGGAACTTTAACTTGTTAAAAACCTACTTTAACTTGTAAAAAACCAACTTTAACTTGTCCAAACGTAACTTTCACATGTCAAAACGTAACTTTAACTTGTAAAAAACGTACTTCCACTTGTAAACAACTTACTTTAGCTTGTAAAAAACGTATTTTAACGTGTCAAAATGTAACTTTAACTTTTCAAAACGTAACTTTAACTTCTAAAAAACCTACTTTAACTTGTCAAAACGTAACTTTAACTTGTCAAAACGTAACTTTAACTTGTTAAATACATACATTAACTTGTAAAAAACGTACTTTAACTTGTCAAAAATGTGATTTAACATGTAACAAATGGACTTTAACTTTTAAAAACTGTTGGAAATTACTTAACGATTTAAGTAAATTATTATTAAACATAACTAATTACGTGCGGAATTAATAATAAAATCGATCTATCATATTAAACTATTTAATATCTAACAACCTATTGGCATTAAAATCATAAGCATGTTAATTAACAATTTAATTCTAAACATATTATTTCAATAAAATAAAACACTCCAAACAATCATAACAATTATATCAATTAAGAGTATTTAAGATTATCGAAACTTACATCGTCGAGTTATAAATAACTCAGTCGAGGAATTGAAAACGAGTTCGATGCGAGAATCTTCAAGATTCTCCAATTCCGGGTTTGCAAGAGACTTCCTCGGCTCGTCAACACGGGCAGCGAAGGCGGCAAGCAGGCACGTTCTTGGGGCTGGTCCGGGAAGCTGGCAACAGATGGCGCGCGGTCCTCGGCAGGCTGGGAACGGGCGTCAGCGGCTGGACTCGTCCGACGCAGAAGGCAGCGGCCCTAGGAGACCCCGGAGCGGCTGAGAGGGGCAGGCACCTCTGGGCTCAGGCGGAGGAACAACGGCGACGTCGGCAGCGACCTGGGCAGAGGCAGGCTCGGCTGGACAAAGGCGGCAGGCTGCTGGGACACGCAGAGGGGCGATCGGGCGGAGTCAGGCGCAGGTTCGCGCGGATGGGCGGAGGCAGATCGCAGGCGAAACTTCGCGACGACGCTGAGAGCTCATGGAAGCTCGGATCGGGACGCCGTTTTTTGCGTTGCGTCGGCAACGAACTGACTTAAATGGGTTCGGAGAGAGATCTGGGTTTGCAGACTCAGATTCGTCGGATTCATCGAATCTTTGGTTCGGAGGTCAGATTTCCAGAAAACGAAAATGGACCAAACAACCACAAGTTGATTCAACGATGACACAAGAAGAAAAACGAGAAGATGAGTGTGGGCTCAGATGAACGCACACGAGAAAACAAGAAACGAAATTTTTCGTCCTCTCGGGTGATGAGGTGGTCGGCCAAGAGGGAAGGGAAGAGAGAGACAGAGCAAGCTTAACCTAGGGTTTCCTCAAACCCTTTATTTATAGACATTGTTAATGGGCTTTCATGTGGGCTTTTGTTGAATCGATATTCAGCCCAAAACCATGTTAATGGCCGGCCCGTATGTCCTACTCGTTTCTCAATTTTATTTCCCAAATTGCCTTGATTTAATTTCCAAATTCGACTTAATTTAGAACTCTCAATTATTTAATAACTCGTTATTAAATTGTTTCATGGTTATCGAATAACATAAAACGAGAAACGTTTTATTTTCTAATATTGTTATTATGAATTCTCAAGAAAATTATTATTACAATAATAAAGTTCTTTAATTCACAAAATCAATAATTAATGAATAACACAGTATTCATTAATTTGCTTGGAAAATAAATTTCTCTATACAAATCACAATTTGTATTTTATGAGTAAATCAATTTATTGCGTTCAATTAATCTCTTCTAAATGTGCATCATTGAGACCTTATGGACCCACATGAACGAAGCTTGAGAATATAGCACAGACTCAATAATTCACAAATTATTTCCGGCTTATAATTCTTAATAATGGTCGACTCCACTAAAGGACCAATATTGAAAATCTCTAAGTTCATGCGCGCATATTTTTCAGTTTGAAGTCACAGAACTTTTCTGTACTCGATCCACGGTGTACTTTACCAAAATACCCTTCGTGTGTATCAGTAAGTCCGGGGAATGTAAAATTACCGTTTTACCCCTAGAGTTATTATTTCACTAACTCGTTTGTTACTTGTGAATGAGAAAAAACATAAAGTGAGACGTCAATACATGTCACATGTTTTAATCAAGGAATCTCATATTCAATGATTATCTGGCCAGATTAATTCATTCACTATCTCGTAACAAACCATAGTGTGATACAATGACTTTCATTATGTGTACACGAATTCCATATCTGTGAATCACATAATCCAACACTACAACATTATGTCACCAACCGTCGGGTCAGATGCAGCCATTACACGGCCATCGCCCATTGACAAATCAAATGACATAAAGTGTAGTATCGACTATGCACTCACCTCAGGATTAAGGTAGTTATCGAAGTACCCCTCGTATGTGATCTTGGAGCTTCTGGATTAAACGGTTTTATATCAAGCTTCCATAGAATCACTAGGTCTTGTTCAATATCTTCTATAAGATATCAAGAATGAAATCATACAGTCACAACTTTCTATATCACATGATAAGATATCATGATTCATTCAAACAATCGTTACTTAGACTCGAATGCTCAATCGGTCTTAAGATTGTGAACAAATGGTTTAAACTAGTCACAAGGGGTTATCATGTCAAATCTGTATTTAACACCCTTTTCGTTGATGACAGTTTCAGAGTGTAGCATACATACATAAACACAAACTATAAGAAAAGAAAGCTTATTTATTAATATTAATGTTTCAGCAAAATATTACAAATAATAAATAAAATGTCTAATATTCTCCTTTGTGGGCACCAATCCCAACAAAAACGTACTTCAACTTATAAAAAACGAACTTTAACTTGTAAAAAACAAGCTTTAACTTGTAAAAACGTAACTTTAATTTGTCAAAACGTAAGTTTAACTTGTTAAAAACGTAGTTTAACTTGTCAAAACGTAACTTTAATTTGTAAAAAACGTACTTTAACTTGTCAAAATGTAATCTTAATGTGCCAAAACATAACTTTAAGTTGTTAAAACGTAACTTTAACTTCTAAAACATATACTTTAACTTGTAAACAACGCACTTCAACTTGTAAAACACGTACTTTAACTTGAAAAAACCTACTTCAACTTGTAAAAATTGTACTTTAATTTGTAAAAAACATATTTTAACGTGTTAAAATGGAACTTTAACTTGTCAAAATGTAAATTTAACTTGTTAAAAACCTACTTTAACTTGTAAAAAACCAACTTTAACTTGTCAAAACGTAACTTTCACTTGTCAAAACGTAACTTTAACTTGTAAAAAATGTACTTTAACTTGTAAAAAAACGTACTTTAACTTGTAAAAAAAGTACTTTAACTTTTCAAAACGTAACTTTAACTTGTAAAAAACCTACATTAACTTGTCAAAACGTAACTTTAAATTGTCAAAATGTGAGTTTAACTTTTTAAAAACATACACTAACTTGTAAAAAACGTACTTTCACTTGTCAAAAATGTGGTTTAACTTGTAACAAATGTACTTTACCTTGTAAAAACGTACTTCAACTTGTAAAAAACGTACTTTAACTTTTAAAAAATCAACTTTAACTTGTCAAAACGTAACTTTAATTTGTCAAAACATAAGTTTAACTTGTCAAAACTTAACTTTAACTTGTAAAAAACGTACTTTAACTTGTCAAAATGTAATTTTAATGTGTCAAAACATAACTTTAAGTTGTTAAAACGTAACTTTAACTTCTAAAAAATGTACTTTAACTTGTGAAGAACGCACTTCAACTTGTAAAACACGTACTTTAACTTGAAAAAACGTACTTCAACTTGTAAAAAACGTACTTTAATTTGTAAAAAACGTATTTTAACGTGTTAAAATGGAACTTTAACTTGTCAAAACGTTAATTTAACTTTTTAAAAACGTACTTTAACTTGTTAAAAACCTACTTTAACTTGTCAAAACGTAACTTTTACTTGTAAAAAACGTACTTTAACTTGTCAAAATGTAATCTTAATGTGTCAAAACGTAACTTAAAGTTGTTAAAACGTAACTTTAACTTCTAAAACATGTACTTTAACTTGTAAAGAACGCACTTCTACTTGTAAAACATGTACTTTAACTTGAAAAAACGTACTTCAACTTTTAAAAAATGTACTTTAATTTGTAAAAAAACGTATTTTAACGTGTTAAAATGGAACTTTAACTTGTCAAAACGTAAATTTAACTTGTTAAAAACCTACTTTAACTTGTAAAAAACCAACTTTAACTTGTCAAAACGTAACTTTAACTTGTAAAAAACGTACTTTAACTTGTCAAAATGTAATCTTAATGTGTCAAAACGTAACTTTAAGTTGTTAAAACGTAACTTTAACTTCTAAAACATGTACTTTAACTTGTAAAGAACGCACTTCAACTTGTAAAACACGTACTTTAACTTGAAAAAACGTACTTCAATTTATAAAAAATGTACTTTAATTTGTAAAAAACATAAATTTAACTTGTTAAAAACCTACTTTAATTTGTAAAAAACCAACTTTAACTTGTCAAAACGTAACTTTAACTTGTAAAAAATGTACTTTAACTTGTAAAAAACGTACTTTAACTTGTAAAAAACGTACTTTAACTTGTCAAACCGTAACTTTAAATTGTAAAAAACCTACATTAATTTGTGAAAACGTAACTTTAACTTGTCAAAATGTGAGTTTAACTTTTTAAAAATATACATTAACTTGTAAAAAACGTACTTTAACTTGTCAAAAATGTGGTTTAACTTGTAACAAATGTACTTTAACTTGTAAAAACGTACTTCAACTTGTAAAAAATGTACTTTAACTTGTATAAAACGTATTTTAACGTGTCAAAATGTAACTTTAACTTGTCAAAACATAAATTTAACTTGTTCAAAACGTACTTTAACTTGTAAAAAACGTACATTAACTTGTCAAAACGTAACTTTAACTTGTAAAAAACGTACTTTAACTTTTAAAAAATCAACTTTAACTTGTCAAAACGTAAATTTAATTTGTCAAAACGTAAGTTTAACTTGTTAAAAACGTAGTTTAACTTGTCAAAACGTAACTTTAACTTGTAAAAAACGTACTTTAACTTGTCAAAATGTAATCTTAATGTGTCAAAACGTAACTTTAAGTTGTTAAAACGTAACTTTAACTTCTAAAATAGGTACTTTAACTTCTAAAACATGTACTTTAACTTCTAAAGAACGCACTTCAACTAGTAAAACACGTACTTTAACTTGAAAAAACGTACTTCAACTTGTAAAAATTGTACTTTAATTTGTAAAAAACGTATTTTAACGTGTTAAAGTGGAACTTTAACTTGTCAAAACGTAAATTTAACTTGTTAAAAACCTACTTTAACTTGTAAAAAACCAACTTTAACTTGTCCAAACGTAACTTTCACATGTCAAAACGTAACTTTAACTTGTAAAAAACGTACTTCAACTTGTAAACAACTTACTTTAGCTTGTAAAAAACGTATTTTAACGTGTCAAAATGTAACTTTAACTTGTCAAAACGTAACTTTAACTTGTAAAAAACCTACTTTAACTTGTCAAAACGTAACTTTAACTTGTCAAAACGTAACTTTAACTTGTTAAAAACATACATTAACTTGTAAAAAACGTACTTTAACTTGTCAAAAATGTGATTTAACATGTAACAAATGGACATTGACTTGTAAAAACGTACTTCAACTTGTAAAAAACGAACTTTAACTTGTAAAAAACAAGCTTTAACTTGTAAAAACGTAACTTTAATTTGTCAAAACGTAAATTTAATTTGTAAAAAACGTACTTTAACTTGTCAAAATGTAATCTTAATGTGCCAAAACGTAACTTTAAGTTGTTAAAACGTAACTTTAACTTCTAAAACATATACTTTAACTTGTAACGAACGCACTTCAACTTGTAAAACACGTACTTTAACTTGAAAAAACGTACTTCAACTTGTAAAAAATGTACTTTAATTTGCAAAAAACGTATTTTAACGTGTTAAAATGGAACTTTAACTTGTCAAAACGTAAATTTAACTTGTTAAAAACCTACTTTAACTTGTAAAAAACCAACTTTAACTTGTCAAAACGTAACTTTCACTTGTCAAAACGTAACTTTAACTTGTAAAAAATGTACTTTAACTTGTAAAAAACGTACTTTAACTAGGAAAAAACGTACTTTAACTTGTCAAAACGTAAGTTTAACTTGTAAAAAACCTACATTAACTTGTCAAAACGTAACTTTAACTTGTCAAAATGTGAGTTTAACTTTTTAAAAACATACATTAACTTGTAAAAAATGTACTTTAACTTGTCAAAAATGTGGTTTAACTTGTAACAAATGTACTTTAACTTGTAAAAACGTACTTCAACTTGTAAAAAACGTACTGTAACTTGTATAAAATGTATTTTAACGTGTCAAAATGTAACTTTAACTTGTCAAAACATAAATTTAACTTGTTCAAAACGTACTTTAACTTGTAAAAAACGTACATTAACTTGTCAAAACGTAACTTTAACTTGTAAGAAACGTACTTTAACTTTTAAAAAATCAACTTTAACTTGTCAAAACGTAAATTTAATTTGTCAAAACGTAAGTTTAACTTGTTAAAAACGTAGTTTAACTTGTCAAAACGTAACTTTAACTTGTAAAAAACGTACTTTAACTTGTCAAAATGTAATCTTAATGTGTCAAAACGTAACTTTAAGTTGTTAAAACGTAACTTTAACTTCTAAAACATGTACTTTAACTTCTAAAGAACGCACTTCAACTAGTAAAACACGTACTTTAACTTGAAAAAACGTACTTCAACTTGTAAACAACTTACTTTAACTTGTAAAAAACGTATTTTAACGTGTCAAAATGTAACTTTAACTTGTCAAAACGTAACTTTAACTTGTAAAAAACCTACTTTAGCTTGTCAAAACGTAACTTTAACTTGTCAAAACGTAACTTTAACTTGTTAAAAACATACATTAACTTGTAAAAATGTACTTTAACTTGTCAAAAAGGTGATGTAACTTGTAACAAATGGACTTTAACTTGTAAAAACGTACTTCAACTTGTAAAAAACGAACTTTAACTTGGAAAAAACAAGCTTTAACTTGTAAAAACGTAACTTTAATTTGTCAAAACGTAAGTTGAACTTGTTAAAAATGTACTTTAACTTGTCAAAATGTAATCTTAATGTGCCAAAACGTAACTTTAAGTTGTTAAAACGTAACTTTAACTTCTAAAACATATACTTTAACTTGTAAAGAACGCACTTCAACTTTTAAAACACGTACTTTAACTTGAAAAACGTACTTCAATTTGTAAAACACGTACTTTAACTTCAAAAAACGTACTTCACCTTGTAAAAAATGTACTTTAATTTGTAAAAAACGTATTTTAACGTGTTAAAATGGAACTTTAACTTGTCAAAACGTAAATTTAACTTGTTAAAAACCTACTTTATCTTGTAAAAAACAAACTTTAACTTGTCAAAACGTAACTTATACTTGTCAAAACGTAACTTTCACTTGTCAAAACGTAACTTTAACTTGTAAAAAATGTACTTTAACTTGTAAAACACGTACTTTAACTTGTAAAAAACGTACTTTAACTTGTCAAAACGTAACTTTAACTTGTAAAAAACCTACATTAACTTGTCAAAACGTAACTTTAACTTGTCAAAATGTGAGTTTAACTTTTTAAAAAGATACATTAACTTGTAAAAAATGTACTTTAACTTGTCAAAAATATGGTTTAACTTGTAAGAAATGTACTTTAACTTGTAAAAACGTACTTCAACTTGTAAAAAACGTACTTTAACTTGTCAAAATGTAATCTTAATGTGTCAAAACGTAACTTTAAGTTTTTAAAACGTAACTTTAACTTCTAAACATGTACTTTAACTTGTAAAGAACGCACTTCAACTTGTAAAACACGTACTTTAATTTGAAAAAACGTACTTCAACTTGTAAAAATTGTACTTTAATTTGTAAAAAACGTATTTTAACGTGTTAAAATGGAACTTTAACTTGTCAAAACGTAAATTTTACTTGTTAAAAACATACTTTAACTTGTAAAAAACAAACTATAACTTATCAAAACGTAACTTTCACTTGTCAAAACGTAACTTTAACTTGTAAAAAACGTACTTCAACTTGTAAAAAACATACTTTAACTTGTAAAAAACGTATTTTAACGTGTCAAAATGTAACTTTAACTTGTCAAAACGTAACTTTAACTTGTAAAAAACCTACATTAACTTGTCAAAACGTAACTTAAACTTGTCAAAACGTAACTTTAACTTGTTAAAAACATACATTAACTTCTAAAAAACGTACTTTAACTTGTCAAAAATGTGATTTAACTTGTAACAAATGGACTTTAACTTGTAAAAACGTACTTCAACTTGTAAAAAACGTACTTTAACTTCTAAAAAACAAGCTTTAACTTGTCAAAACGTAACTTTAATTTGTCAAAACGTAAGTTTAACTTGTTAAAAACGTAGTTTAACTTGTCAAAACGTAACTTTAACTTGTAAAAAACGTACTTTAACTTGTCAAAATGTAATCTTAATGTGTCAAAACGTAACTTTAAGTTGTTAAAACGTAACTTTAACTTTTAAAACATGTACTTTAACTTGTAAAGAACGCACTTCAACTTGTAAAACACGTACTTTAACTTGAAAAAACGTACTTCAACTTGTAAAAATTGTACTTTAATTTGTAAAAACCGTATTTTAACGTGTTAAAATGGAATTTTAACTTGTCAAAACGTAAATTTAACTTAATAAAACCTACTTTAACTTGTAAAAAACCAACTTTAACTTGTCAAAAGGTAACTTTCACTTGTCAAAACGTAACTTTAACTTGTAAAAAACGTACTTCAACTTGTAAAAAACGTACTTTAACTTGTATAAAACGTATTTTAACGTGTCAAAATGTAACTTTAACTTGTCAAAACATAAATTTAACTTGTTCAAAACGTACTTTAATTTGTAAAAAACGTACTTTAACTTGTCAAAACGTAACTTTAACTTGTAAAAAACCTACTTTAACTTGTCAAAACGTAACTTTAACTTGTTAAAAACATACATTAACTTGTAAAAAATATACTTTAACTTGTCAAAAATGTGATTTAACTTCTAACAAATGGACTTTAACTTGTAAAAACGTACTTCAACTTGTAAAAAACGTACTTTAACTTCTAAAAAACAAGCTTTAACTTGTCAAAACGTAACTTTAATTTGTCAAAACGTAAGTTTAACTTGTTAAAAACGTAGTTTAACTTGTCAAAACGTAACTTTAACTTGTCAAAAACGTACTTTAACTTGTTAAAATGTAATCTTAATGTGTCAAAACGTAACTTTTAGTTGTTAAAACGTAACTTTGACTTCTAAAACATGTACTTTAAGTTGTAAAGAACGCACTTCAAGTTGTAAAACACGTACTTTAACTTGGAAAAACGTACTTCAACTTGTAAAAATTGTACTTTAATTTGTAAAAGACGTATTTTAACGTGTTAAAATGGAACTTTAACTTGTCAAAACGTAAATTTAACTTGTTAAAAACCTACTTTAACTTGTAAAAAACCAACTTTAACTTGTCAAAACGTAACTTTCAGTTGTCAAAACGTAACTTTAACTTGTAAAAAATGTACTTTAACTTGTAAAAAACGTACTTTAACTTGTAAGAAACGTACTTTAACTTGTCAAAACGTAACTTTAACTTGTAAAAAACCTACATTAACTTGTCAAAACGTAACTTTAACTTGTCAAAATGTGAGTTTAACATTTTAAAAACATACACTAACTTGTAAAAAACGTACTTTAACTTGTCAAAAATGTGGTTTA
Organism: Urtica urens; assembly: GCA_958296335.1. Lineage (NCBI taxonomy): Eukaryota > Viridiplantae > Streptophyta > Magnoliopsida > Rosales > Urticaceae > Urtica > Urtica urens. The sequence goes on from CATQIS010000025.1 coordinate 207,721, forward strand.
ACTTGTAACAAATGTACTTTAACTTCTAAAAACGTACTTCAACTTGTACAAAACGTAATTTAACTTTTAAAAACTCAACTTTAACTTGTCAAAACGTATCTTTAATTTGTCAAAACATAAGTTTAACTTGTTAAAAACGTAGTTTAACTTGTCAAAACGTAACTTTAACTTGTCAAAAACGTACTTTAACTTGTCAAAATGTAATCTTAATGTGTCAAAACGTAACTTTAAGTTGTTAAAACGTATCTTCTAAAACATGTACTTTAACTTGTAAAGAACGCACTTCAACTTGTAAAACACGTACTTTAACTTGAAAAAACGTACTTCAACTTGTAAAAATTGTACTTTAATTTGTAAAAAACGTATTTTAACGTGTTAAAATGGAACTTTAACTTGTCATAACGTAAATTTAACTTGTTAAAAACCTACTTTAACTTGTAAAAAACCAACTTTAACTTGTTAAAACGTAACTTTCACTTGTCAAAATGTAACTTTAACTTGTAAAAAATGTACTTTAACTTGTAAAAACGTACTTTAACTTGTAAAAAACGTACTTTAACTTGTCAAAACGTAACTTTAACTTGTAAAAAACGTACTTTAACTACAAAAATGTGGTTTAATTTGTAACAAATATACTTCAACTTGTAAAAACGTACTTCAACTTGTAAAAAACATACTTTAACTTATATAAAACGTAATTTAACGTGTCAAAATGTAACTTTAACTTGTCAAAACATAAATTTAACTTGTTCAAAACGTACTTTAACTTGTAAAAAACGTACTTTAACTTGTCAAAACGTAACTTTAACTTGTAAAAAACCTACTTTAACTTGTCAAAATGTAACTTTAACTTGTCAAAACGTAAGTTTAACTTGTTAAAAACGCACATTAACTTGTAAAAAATGTACTTTAACTTGTCAAAAATGTGATTTAACTTCTAACAAATGGACTTTAACTTGTAAAAACGTACTTCAACTTGTAAAAAACGTACTTTAACTTTCAAAAAATCAACTTTAACTTGTCAAAACGTAACTTTAATTTGTCAAAACGTAAGTTTAACTGGTTAAAATCATAGTTTAACTTGTCAAAACGTAACTTTAACTTGTAAAAAACGTACTTTAACTTGTCAAAATGTAACTTTCACTTGTCAAAACGTAACTTTAACTTGTAAAAAACGTACTTCAACTTGTAAAAAAGTTACTTTAACTTGTAAAAAACGTATTTTAACGTGTCAAAATGTAACTTTAACTTTTCAAAACGTAACTTTAACTTGTAAAAAACCTACTTTAACTTGTCAAAACGTAACTTAAACTTGTCAAAACGTAACTTTAACATGTTAAAAACATACATTAATTTCTAAAAAACGTACTTTAACTTGTCAAAAATGTGATTTAACTTGTAAAAAATGGACTTTAACTTGTAAAAACGTACTTCAACTTGTAAAAAACGTACTTTAACTTCTAAAAAACAAGCTTTAACTTGTCAAAACGTAACTTTAATTTGTCAAAACGTAAGTTTAACTTGTTAAAAACGTAGTTTAACTTGTCAAAACGTAACTTTAACTTGTAAAAAACGTACTTTAACTTGTCAAAATGTAATCTTAATGTGTCAAAACGTAACTTTAAGTAGTTAAAACATAACTTTAACTTCTAAAACATGTACTTTAACTTGTAAAGAACGCACTTCAACTTGTAAAACACGTACTTTAACTTGAAAAAACGTACTTCAACTTGTAAAAATTGTACTTTAATTTGTAAAAAACGTATTTTAACGTGTTAAAATGGAATTTAACTTGTCAAAACGTAAATTTAACTTGTTAAAAACCTACTTTAACTTGTAAAAAACAAACTTTAACTTGGCAAAACGTAACTTTCACTTGTCAAAACGTAACTTTAACTTGTAAAAAACGTACTTCAACTTTTAAAAAACTTACTTTAACTTGTAAAAAACGTATTTTAACATGTCAAAATGTAACTTTAACTTTTCAAAACGTAACTTTAACTTGTAAAAATCCTGCTTTAACTTGTCAAAACGTAACTTTAACTTGTCAAAACGTAACTTTAACTTGTTAAAAACATACATTAACTTCTAAAAAACGTACTTTAACTTGTCAAAAATGTGATTTAACTTGTAACAAATGGACTTTAACTTGTAAAAACGTACTTATACTTGTAAAAAACGTACTTTAACTTGTAAAAAACAAGCTTTAACTTGTCAAAACGTAACTTTAATTTGTCAAAACGTAAGTTTAACTTGTTAAAAACGTAGTTTAACTTGTCAAAACGTAACTTTAACTTGTAAAAAACGTACTTTAACTTGTCAAAATGTAATCTTAATGTGTCAAAACGTAACTTTAAGTTGTTAAAACGTAACTTTAACTTCTAAAACATGTACTTTAACTTGTAAACAACGCACTTCAACTTGTAAAACACGTACTTTAACTTGAAAAAACGTACTTCAACTTGTAAAAATTGTACTTTAATTTGTAAAAAACGTATTTTAACGTGTTAAAATGGAACTTTAACTTGTCAAAACGAAAATTTCACTCGTTAAAAACCTACTTTAACTTGTAAAAAACCAACTTTAACTTGTCAAAACGTAACTTTCACTTGTCAAAACGTAACTTTAACTTGTAAAAGACGTACTTCAACTTGTAAAAAACTTACTTTAACTTGTAAAAAACGTATTTTAACGTGTCAAAATGTAACTTTAACTTGTCAAAACGTAACTTTAACTTGTAAAAAACCTACTTTAACTTGTCAAAACGTAACTTTAACTTGTCAAAACGTAACTTTAACTTGTTAAAAAATACATTAACTTCTAAAAAACGTACTTTAACTTGTCAAAAATGTGATTTAACTTGTAACAAATGGACTTTAACTTGTAAAAACGTACTTCAATTTGTAAAAAACGTACTTTAACTTGTAAAAAACAAGCTTTAACTTGTCAAAACGTAACTTTAATTTGTTAAAACGTAAGTTTAACTTGTTAAAAACGTAGTTTAACTTGTCAAAACGTAACTTTAACTTGTAAAAAACGTACTTTAACTTGTCAAAATGTAATCTTAATGTGTCAAAACGTAACTTTAACTTCTAAAACATGTACTTTAACTTGTAAACAACGCACTTCAACTTGTAAAACAGGTACTTTTACTTGAAAAAACGTACTTCAACTTGTAAAAATTGTAATTTAGTTTATAAAAAACGTATTTTAACGTGTTAAAATGGAACTTTAACTTGTCAAAACGAAAATTTCACTCGTTAAAAACCTACTTTAACTTGTAAAAAACCAACTTTAACTTGTCAAAACGTAACTTTCACTTGTCAAAACGTAAGTTTAACTTGTTAAAAACGTAGTTTAACTTGTCAAAACGTAACTTTAACTTGTAAAAAACGTACTTTAACTTGTCAAAATGTAATCTTAATGTGTCAAAACGTAACTTTAAGTTGTTAAAACGTAACTTTAACTTCTAAAACATGTACTTTAACTTGTAAACAACGCACTTCAACTTGTAAAACACGTACTTTTACTTGAAAAAACGTACTTCAACTTGTAAAAATTGTACTTTAATTTGTAAAAAACGTATTTTAACGTGTTAAAATGGAACTTTAACTTGTCAAAACGTAAATTTAACTTGTTAAATACCTACTTTAACTTGTAAAAAACAAACTTTAACTTGGCGAAACGTAACTTTCACTTGTCAAAACGTAACTTTAACTTGTAAAAAACGTACTTCAACTTTTACAAAACTTACTTTAACTTGTAAAAAACGTATTTTAACGTGTCAAAATGTAACTTTAACTTGTCAAAACGTAACTTTAACTTGTAAAAACCCTGCTTTAACTTGTCAAAACGTAACTTTAACTTGTCAAAACGTAACTTTAACTTGTTAAAAACATACATTAACTTCTAAAAAACGTTCTTTAACTTGTCAAAAATGTGATTTAACTTGTAAGAAATGGACTTTAACTTGTAAAAACGTACTTATACTTGTAAAAAACGTACTTTAACTTGTAAAAAACAAGCTTTAACTTGTCAAAACGTAACTTTAATTTGTCAAAATGTAAGTTTAACTTGTTAAAAACTTAGTTTAACTTGTCAAAACGTAACTTTAACTTATAAAAAACGTACTTTAACTTGTCAAAATGTAATTTTAATGTGTCAAAACGTAACTTTAAGTTGTTAAAACGTAACTTTAACTTGTAAAAGATGTACTTTAACTTGTAAAGAACGCACTTTAACTTGTAAAACACGTACTTTAACTTGTAAAAAACGTACTTCAACTTGTAAAAAACGTACTTCAACTTGTAAAAAACGTACTTTAATTTGTAAAAAACGTATTTTAACGTGTTAAAATGGAACTTTAACTTGTCAAAACGAAAATTTCACTCGTTAAAAACCTACTTTAACTTGTAAAAAACCAACTTTAACTTGTCAAAACGTTACTTTCACTTGTCAAAACGTAACTTTAACTTGTAAAAGACGTACTTCAACTTGTAAAAAACTTACTTTAACTTGTAAAAAACGTATTTTAACGTGTCAAAATGTAACTTTAATTTGTCAAAACGTAACTTTAACTTGTAAAAAACCTACTTTAACCTGTCAAAATGTAACTTTAACTTGTCAAAACGTAACTTTAACTTGTTAAAAAATACATTAACTTCTAAAAAAACGTACTTTAACTTGTCAAAAATGTGATTTAACTTGTAACAAATGGACTTTAACTTGTAAAAACGTACTTCAACTTGTAAAAAACGTACTTTAACTTGTAAAAAACAAGCTTTAACTTGTCAAAACGTAACTTTAATTTGTTAAAACGTAAGTTTAACTTGTTAAAAACATAGTTTAACTTGTCAAAACGTAACTTTAACTTGTAAAAAACGTACTTTAACTTGTCAAAATGTAATCTTAATGTGTCAAAACGTAACTTTAACTTCTAAAACATGTACTTTAACTTGTAAACAACGCACTTCAACTTGTAAAACAGGTACTTTTACTTGAAAAAACGTACTTCAACTTGTAAAAATTGTAATTTAGTTTGTAAAAAACGTATTTTAACGTGTTAAAATGGAACTTTAACTTGTCAAAACGAAAATTTCACTCGTTAAAAACCTACTTTAACTTGTAAAAAACCAACTTTAACTTGTCAAAACGTAACTTTCACTTGTCAAAACGTAACTTTAACTTGTAAAAAACGTACTTCAACTTGTAAAAAACTTACTTTAACTTGTAAAAAACGTATTTTAACGTGTCAAAATGTAACTTTAACTTGTCAAAACGTAACTTTAACTTGTAAAAAACCTACTTTAACTTGTCAAAATGTAACTTTAACTTGTCAAAACGTAACTTTAACTTGTTAAAAAATACATTAACTTCTAAAAAACGTACTTTAACTTGTCAAAAATGTGATTTAACTTGTAACAAATGGATTTTAACTTGTAAAAACGTACTTCAACTTGTAAAAAACGTACTTTAACTTGTAAAAAACAAGCTTTAACTTGTCAAAACGTAACTTTAATTTGTTAAAACCTAAGTTTAACTTGTTAAAAACGTAGTTTAACTTGTCAAAACGTAACTTTAACTTGTAAAAAACGTACTTTAACTTGTCAAAATGTAATCTTAATGTGTCAAAACGTAACTTTAACTTCTAAAACATGTACTTTAACTTGTAAACAACGCACTTCAACTTGTAAAACAGGTACTTTTACTTGAAAAAACGTACTTCAACTTGTAAAAATTGTAATTTAGTTTGTAAAAAACGTATTTTAACGTGTTAAAATGGAACTTTAACTTGTCAAAACGAAAATTTCACTCGTTAAAAACCTACTTTAACTTGTAAAAAACCAACTTTAACTTGTCAAAACGTAACTTTCACTTGTCAAAACGTAACTTTAACTTGTAAAAAACGTACTTCAACTTGTAAAAAACGTACTTTAACTTGTAAAAAATGTATTTTAACGTGTCAAAATGTAACTTTAACTTGTCAAAACGTAACTTTAACTTGTAAAAAACCTACTTTAACTTGTCAAAACGTAACTTTAACTTGTCATAACGTAACTTTAACTTGTTAAAAACATACATTAACTTCTAAAAAACATACTTTAACTTGTCAAATATGTGATTTAACTTGTAACAAATGGACTTTAACTTGTAAAAACGTACTTCAACTTGTAAAAAACGTACTTTAACTTGTAAAAAACAAGCTTTAACTTGTCAAAACGTAACTTTAATTTGTTAAAACGTAAGTTTAACTTGTTAAAAACGTAGTTTAACTTGTCAAAACGTAACTTTAACTTGTAAAAAACTTACTTTAACTTGTCAAAATGTAATCTTAATGTGTCAAAACGTAACTTTAAGTTTTTAAAACGTAACTTTAACTTCTAAAACATGTACTTTAACTTGTAAACAACGCACTTCAACTGGTAAAACACGTACTTTAACTTGAAAAAACGTACTTCAACTTGTAAAAATTGTACTTTAATTTGTAAAAAACGTATTTTAACGTGTTAAAATGGAACTTTAACTTGTCAAAACGTAAATTTAACTAGATAAAAACCTACTTTAACTTGTAAAAAACCAACTTTAACTTGTCAAAACGTAACTTTCACTTGTCAAAACGTAACTTTAACTTGTCAAAAACGTACTTTAAAAAATGTAATCTTAATGTGTCAAAACGTAACTTTAAGTTGTTAAAACGTAACTTTAACTTCTAAAACATGTACTTTAACTTGTAAACAACGCACTTCAACTTGTAAAACACGTACTTTAACTTGAAAAAACGTACTTCAACTTGTAAAAATTGTACTTTAATTTGTAAAAAACGTATTTTAACGTGTTAAAATGGAACTTTAACTTGTCAAAACGTAAATTTAACTTGTTAAATACCTACTTTAACTTGTAAAAAACAAACTTTAACTTGGCAAAACGTAACTTTCACTTGTCAAAACGTAACTTTAACTTGTAAAAAACGTACTTCAACTTTTAAAAAACTTACTTTAACTTGTAAAAAACGTATTTTAACGTGTCAAAATGTAACTTTAACTTGTCAAAACGTAACTTTAACTTGTAAAAATCCTGCTTTAACTTGTCAAAACGTAACTTTAACTTGTCAAAACGTAACTTTGACTTGTTAAAAACATACATTAACTTCTAAAAAACGTACTTTAACTTGTCAAAAATGTTATTTAACTTGTAACAAATGGACTTTAACTTGTAAAAACGTACTTATACTTGTAAAAAACGTACTTTAACTTGTAAAAAACAAGCTTTAACTTGTCAAAACGTAACTTTAATTTGTCAAAACGTAAGTTTAACTTGTTAAAAACGTAGTTTAACTTGTCAAAACGTAACTTTAACTTGTAAAAAACGTACTTTAACTTGTCAAAATGTAATCTTAATGTGTCAAAACGTAACTTTAAGTTGTTAAAACGTAACTTTAACTTCTAAAACATGTACTTTAACTTGTAAACAACGCACTTCAACTTGTAAAACTGGTACTTTTACTTGAAAAAACGTACTTCAACTTGTAAAAATTGTACTTTAGTTTGTAAAAAACGTATTTTAACGTGTTAAAATGGAACTTTAACTTGTCAAAACGAAAATTTCACTCGTTAAAAACCTACTTTAACTTGTAAAAAACCAACTTTAAATTGTCAAAACGTAACTTTCACTTGTCAAAACGTAACTTTAACTTGTAAAAGACGTACTTCAACTTGTAAAAAACTTACTTTAACTTGTAAAAAACGTATTTTAACGTGTCAAAATGTAACTTTAACTTGTCAAAACGTAACTTTAACTTGTAAAAAACCTACTTTAACCTGTCAAAATGTAACTTTAACTTGTCAAAACGTAACTTTAACTTGTTAAAAAATACATTAACTTCTAAAAACCGTACTTTAACTTGTCAAAAATGTGATTTAACTTGTAACAAATGGACTTTAACTTGTAAAAACGTACTTCAACTTGTAAAAAACGTACTTTAACTTGTAAAAAACAAGCTTTAACTTGTCAAAACGTAACTTTAATTTGTTAAAACGTAAGTTTAACTTGTTAAAAACGTAGTTTAACTTGTCAAAACGTAACTTTAACTTGTAAAAAACGTACTTTAACTTGTCAAAATGTAATCTTAATGTGTCAAAACGTAACTTTAACTTCTAAAACATGTACTTTAACTTGTAAACAACGCACTTCAACTTGTAAAACAGGTACTTTTACTTGAAAAAACGTACTTCAACTTGTAAAAATTGTAATTTAGTTTGTAAAAAACGTATTTTAACGTGTTAAAATGGAACTTTAACTTGTCAAAACGAAAATTTCACTCGTTAAAAACCTACTTTAACTTGTAAAAAACCAACTTTAACTTGTCAAAACATAACTTTCACTTGTCAAAACGTAACTTTAACTTGTAAAAAACGTAATTCGACTTGTAAAAAACTTACTTTAACTTGTAAAAAACGTATTTTAACGTGTCAAAATGTAACTTTAACTTGTCAAAACGTAACTTTAACTTGTAAAAAACCTACTTTAACTTGTCAAAATGTAACTTTAACTTGTCAAAACGTAACTTTAACTTGTTAAAAAATACATTAACTTCTAAAAAACGTACTTTAACTTGTCAAAAATGTGATTTAACTTGTAACAAATGGACTTTAACTTGTAAAAACGTACTTCAACTTGTAAAAAACGTACTTTAACTTGTAAAAAACAAGCTTTAACTTGTCAAAACGTAACTTTAATTTGTTAAAACGTAAGTTTAACTTGTTAAAAACGTAGTTTAACCTGTCAAAACGTAACTTTAACTTGTAAAAAACGTACTTTAACTTGTCAAAATGTAATCTTAATGTGTCAAAACGTAACTTTAACTTCTAAAACATGTACTTTAACTTGTAAACAACGCACTTCAACTTGTAAAACAGGTACTTTTACTTGAAAAAACGTACTTCAACTTGTAAAAATTGTAATTTAGTTTGTAAAAAACGTATTTTAACGTGTTAAAATGGAACTTTAACTTGTCAAAACGAAAATTTCACTCGTTAAAAACCTACTTTAACTTGTAAAAAACCAACTTTAACTTGTCAAAACGTAACTTTCACTTGTCAAAACGTAACTTTAACTTGTAAAAAACGTACTTCAACTTGTAAAAAACTTACTTTAACTTGTAAAAAACGTATTTTAACGTGTCAAAATGTAACTTTAACTTGTCAAAACGTAACTTTAACTTGTAAAAAACCTACTTTAACTTGTCAAAACGTAACTTTAACTTGTCATAACGTAACTTTAACTTGTTAAAAACATACATTAACTTCTAAAAAACATACTTTAACTTGTCAAATATGTGATTTAACTTGTAACAAATGGACTTTAACTTGTAAAAACGTACTTCAACTTGTAAAAAACGTACTTTAACTTGTAAAAAACAAGCTTTAACTTGTCAAAACGTAACTTTAATTTGTTAAAACGTAAGTTTAACTTGTTAAAAACGTAGTTTAACTTGTCAAAACGTAACTTTAACTTGTAAAAAACTTACTTTAACTTGTCAAAATGTAATCTTAATGTGTCAAAACGTAACTTTAAGTTTTTAAAACGTAACTTTAACTTCTAAAACATGTACTTTAACTTGTAAACAACACACTTCAACTTGTAAAACACGTACTTTAACTTGAAAAAACGTACTTCAACTTGTAAAAATTGTACTTTAATTTGTAAAAAACGTATTTTAACGTGTTAAAATGGAACTTTAACTTGTCAAAACGTAAATTTAACTTGATAAAAACCTACTTTAACTTGTAAAAAACCAACTTTAACTTGTCAAAACGTAACTTTCACTTGTCAAAACGTAACTTTAACTTGTAAAAAACGTACTTCAACTTGTAAAAAACTTACTTTAACTTGTAAAAAACGTATTTTAACTTGTTAAAAACGTAGTTTAACTTGTCAAAACGTAACTTTAACTTGTCAAAAACGTACTTTAAAAAATGTAATCTTAATGTGTCAAAACGTAACTTTAAGTTGTTAAAACGTAACTTTAACTTCTAAAACATGTACTTTAACTTGTAAACAACGCACTTCAACTTGTAAAACACGTACTTTAACTTGAAAAAACGTACTTCAACTTGTAAAATTTGTACTTTAATTTGTAAAAAACGTATTTTAACGTGTTAAAATGGAACTTTAACTTGTCAAAACGTAAATTTCACTTGTTAAAAACCTACTTTAACATGTAAAAAACCAACTTTAACTTGTCAAAACGTAACTTTCACTTGTCAAAACGTAACTTTAACTTGTAAAAGACGTACTTCAACTTGTAAAAAACTTACTTTAACTTGTAAAAAACGTATTTTAACATGTCAAAATCTAACTTTAACTTGTCAAAACGTAACTTTAACTTGTAAAAAACCTACTTTAACTTGTCAAAATGTAACTTTAACTTGTCAAAACGTAACTTTAACTTGTTAAAAAATACATTAACTTCTAAAAAATGTACTTTAACTTGTCAAAAATGTGATTTAACTTGTAACAAATGGACTTTAACTTGTAAAAACGTACTTCAACTTGTAAAAAACGTACTTTAACTTGTAAAAAACAAGCTTTAACTTGTCAAAACGTAACTTTAATTTGTTAAAACGTAAGTTTAACTTGTTAAAAACGTAGTTTAACTTGTCAAAACGTAACTTTAACTTGTAAAAAACGTCCTTTAACTTGTCAAAATGTAATCTTAATGTGTCAAAACGTAACTTTAAGTTGTTAAAACGTAACTTTAACTTCTAAAACATGTACTTTAACTTGTAAACAACGCACTTCAACTTGTAAAACACGTACTTTAACTTGAAAAAAAGTACTTCAACTTGTAAAAATTGTACTATAATTTGTAAAAAACGTATTTTAACGTGTTAAAATGGAACTTTAACTTGTCAAAACGTAAATTTAACTTGTTAAAAACCTACTTTAACTTGTAAAAAACCAACTTTAACTTGTCAAAACGTAACTTTCACTTGTCAAAACGTAACTTTAACTTGTAAAAAACGTACTTCAACTTGTAAAAAACTTACTTTAACTTTAAAAAGCGTATTTTAACTTGTAAAAAACGTACTTTAACTTGTCAAAACGTAACTTTAACTTGTAAAAGCCTACATTAACTTGTCAAAACGTAACTTTAACTTGTCAAAATGTGAGTTTAACTTTTTAAAAACATACATTAACTTGTAAAAAACGTACTTTAACTACAAAAATGTGGTTTAACTTGTAACAAATGTACTTTAACTTGTAAAAACGTACTTCAACTTGTAAAAAACGTACTTTAACTTTAGAAAAATCAACTTTAACTTGTCAAAACGTAACTTTAATTTGTCAAAACGTAAGTTTAACTTGTTAAAAACGTAGTTTAACTTGTCAAAACGTAACTTTAACTTGTCAAAAACGTACTTTAACTTGTCAAAATGTAATCTTAATGTGTCAAAACGTAACTTTAAGTTGTTAAAACGTATCTTCTAAAACATGTACTTTAACTTGTAAAGAACGCACTTCAACTTGTAAAACACGTACTTTAACTTGAAAAAACGTACTTCAACTTGTAAAAATTGTACTTTAATTTGTAAAAAACGTATTTTAACGTATTAAAATGGAACTTTAACTTGTCAAAACGTAAATTTCACTTGTTAAAAACCTACTTTAACTTGTAAAAAACCAACTTTAACTTGTCAAAACGTAACTTTCACTTGTCAAAACATAACTTTAACTTGTAAAAGACGTACTTCAACTTGTAAAAAACTTACTTTAACTTGTAAAAAACGTATTTTAACGTGTCAAAATGTAACTTTAACTTGTAAAAACGTAACTTTAACTTGTAAAAAACCTACTTTAACTTGTCAAAACGTAACTTTAACTTGTCATAACGTAACTTTAACTTGTTAAAAACATACATTAACTTCTAAAAAACATACTTTAACTTGTCAAATATGTGATTTAACTTGTAACAAATGGACTTTAACTTGTAAAAACGTACTTCAACTTGTAAAAAACGTACTTTAACTTGTAAAAAACAAGCTTTAACTTGTCAAAACGTAACTTTAATTTGTTAAAAAGTAAGTTTAACTTGTTAAAAACGTAGTTTAACTTGTCAAAACGTAACTTTAACTTGTAAAAAACGTACTTTAACTTGTCAAAATGTAATCTTAATGTGTCAAAACGTAACTTTAAGTTGTTAAAACGTAACTTTAACTTCTAAAACATGTACTTTAACTTGTAAACAACACACTTCAACTTGTAAAACACGTACTTTAACTTGAAAAAACGTACTTCAACTTGTAAAAATTGTAATTTAGTTTGTAAAAAACGTATTTTAACGTGTTAAAATGGAACTTTAACTTGTCAAAACGTAAATTTAACTTGTTAAAAACCTACTTTAACTTGTAAAAAACCAACTTTAACTTGTCAAAACGTAACTTTCACTTGTCAAAACGTAACTTTAACTTGTAAAAAACGTACTTCAACTTGTAAAAAACTTACTTTAACTTTTAAAAAACGTATTTTAACTTGTAAAAAACGTACTTCAACTTGTCAAAACGTAACTTTAACTTGTAAAAAACCTACATTAACTTGTCAAAACGTAACTTTAACTTGTCAAAATGTGAGTTTAACTTTTTAAAAACATACATTAACTTGTAAAAAACGTACTTTAACTACAAAAATGTGGTTTAACTTGTAACAAATGTACTTTAACTTGTAAAAACGTACTTCAACTTGTAAAAAACGTACTTTAACTTTAGAAAAATCAACTTTAACTTGTCAAAACGTAACTTTAATTTGTCAAAACATAAGTTTAACTTGTTAAAAACGTAGTTTAACTTGTCAAAACGTAACTTTAACTTGTCATAAACGTACTTTAACTTTTCAAAATGTAATCTTAATGTGTCAAAACGTAACTTTAAGTTGTTAAAACGTATCTTCTAAAACATGTACTTTAACTTGTAAAGAACGCACTTCAACTTGTAAAACACGTACTTTAACTTGAAAAAACGTACTTCAACTTGTAAAAATTGTACTTTAATTTGTAAAAAACGTATTTTAACGTGTTAAAATGGAACTTTAACTTGTCAAAACGTAAATTTAACTTGTTAAAAACCTACTTTAACTTGTAAAAAACCAACTTTAACTTGTCAAAACGTAACTTTCACTTGTCAAAACGTAACTTTAACTTGTAAAAAACGTACTTCAACTTGTAAAAAACTTACTTTAACTTTTAAAAAACGTATTTTAACTTGTTAAAAACGTACTTCAACTTGTCAAAACGTAACTTTAACTTGTAAAAAACCTACATTAACTTGTCAAAACGTAACTTTAACTTGTCAAAATGTGAGTTTAACTTTTTAAAAACATACATTAACTTGTAAAAAACGTACTTTAACTACAAAAATGTGGTTTAACTTGTAACAAATGTACTTTAACTTGTAAAAACTTACTTCAACTTGTAAAAAACGTACTTTAACTTTAGAAAAATCAACTTTAACTTGTCAAAACGTAACTTTAATTTGTCAAAACATAAGTTTAACTTGTTAAAATCGTAGTTTAACTTGTCAAAACGTAACTTTAACTTGTCAAAAACGTACTTTAACTTTTCAAAATGTAATCTTAATGTGTCAAAACGTAACTTTAAGTTGTTAAAACGTATCTTCTAAAACATGTACTTTAACTTGTAAAGAACGCACTTCAACTTGTAAAACACGTACTTTAACTTGAAAAAACGTACTTCAACTTGTAAAAATTGTACTTTAATTTGTAAAAAACGTATTTTAACGTGTTAAAATGGAACTTTAACTTGTCAAAACGTAAATTTAACTTGTTAAAAACCTACTTTAACTTGTAAAAAACCAACTTTAACTTGTCAAAACGTAACTTTCACTTGTCAAAACGTAACTTTAACTTGTAAAAAACGTACTTCAACTTGTAAAAAACTTAATTTAACTTTTAAAAAACGTATTTTAACTTGTTAAAAACGTACTTCAACTTGTCAAAACGTAACTTTAACTTGTAAAAAACCTACATTAACTTGTCAAAACGTAACTTTAACTTGTCAAAATGTGAGTTTAACTTTTTAAAAACATACATTAACTTGTAAAAAACGTACTTTAACTACAAAAATGTGGTTTAACTTGTAACAAATGTACTTTAACTTGTAAAAACGTACTTCAACTTGTAAAAAACGTACTTTAACTTTAGAAAAATCAACTTTAACTTGTCAAAACGTAACTTTAATTTGTCAAAACATAAGTTTAACTTGTTAAAAACGTAGTTTAACTTGTCAAAACGTAACTTTAACTTGTCAAAAACGTACTTTAACTTGTCAAAATGTAATCTTAATGTGTCAAAACGTAACTTTAAGTTGTTAAAACGTATCTTCTAAAACATGTACTTTAACTTGTAAAGAACGCACTTCAACTTGTAAAACACGTACTTTAACTTGAAAAAACGTACTTCAACTTGTAAAAATTGTACTTTAATTTGTAAAAAACGTATTTTAACGTGTTAAAATGGAACTTTAACTTGTCAAAACGTAAATTTAACTTGTTAAAAACCTACTTTAACTTGTAAAAAACCAACTTTAACTTGTCAAAACGTAACTTTCACTTGTCAAAACGTAACTTTAACTTGTAAAAAACGTACTTCAACTTGTAAAAAACTAACTTTAACTTTTAAAAAACGTATTTTAACTTGTAAAAAACGTACTTCAACTTGTCAAAACGTAACTTTAACTTGTAAAAAACCTACATTAACTTGTCAAAACGTAACTTTAACTTGTCAAAATGTGAGTTTAACTTTTTAAAAACATACATTACCTTGTAAAAAACGTACTTTAACTACAAAAATGTGGTTTAACTTGTAACAAATGTACTTTAACTTGTAAAAACGTACTTCAACTTGTAAAAAACGTACTTTAACTTTAGAAAAATCAACTTTAACTTGTCAAAACGTAACTTTAATTTGTCAAAACATAAGTTTAACTTGTTAAAAACGTAGTTTAACTTGTCAAAACGTAACTTTAACTTGTCAAAAACGTACTTTAACTTTTCAAAATGTAATCTTAATGTGTCAAAACGTAACTTTAAGTTGTTAAAACGTATCTTCTAAAACATGTACTTTAACTTGTAAAGAACGCACTTCAACTTGTAAAACACGTACTTTAACTTGAAAAAACGTACTTCAACTTGTAAAAATTGTACTTTAATTTGTTAAAAACGTATTTTAACGTGTTAAAATGGAACTTTAACTTGTCAAAACGTAAATTTAACTTGTTAAAAACCTACTTTAACTTGTAAAAAACCAACTTTAACTTGTCAAAACGTAACTTTCACTTGTCAAAACGTAACTTTAACTTGTAAAAAACGTACTTCAACTTGTAAAAAACTTACTTTAACTTTTACAAAACGTATTTTAACTTGTTAAAAACGTACTTCAACTTGTCAAAACGTAACTTTAACTTGTAAAAAACCTACATTAACTTGTCAAAACGTAACTTTAACTTGTCAAAATGTGAGTTTAACTTTTTAAAAACATACATTAACTTGTAAAAAACGTACTTTAACTACAAAAATGTGGTTTAACTTGTAACAAATGTACTTTAACTTGTAAAAACTTACTTCAACTTGTAAAAAACGTACTTTAACTTTAGAAAAATAAACTTTAACTTGTCAAAACGTAACTTTAATTTGTCTAAACATAAGTTTAACTTGTCAAAACGTAACTTTAACTTGTCAAAAACGTACTTTAACTTTTCAAAATGTAATCTTAATGTGTCAAAACGTAACTTTAAGTTGTTAAAACGTATCTTCTAAAACATGTACTTTAACTTGTAAAGAACGCACTTCAACTTGTAAAACACGTACTTTAACTTGAAAAAACGTACTTCAACTTGTAAAAATTGTACTTTAATTTGTAAAAAACGTATTTTAACGTGTTAAAATGGAACTTTAACTTGTCAAAACGTAAATTTAACTTGTTAAAAACCTACTTTAACTTGTAAAAAACCAACTTTCACTTGTCAAAACGTAACTTTCACTTGTCAAAACGTAACTTTAACTTGTAAAAAACGTACTTCAACTTGTAAAAAACTTACTTTAACTTTTAAAAAACGTATTTTAACTTGTTAAAAACGTACTTCAACTTGTCAAAACGTAACTTTAACTTGTAAAAAACCTACATTAACTTGTCAAAACGTAACTTTAACCTGTCAAAATGTGAGTTTAACTTTTTAAAAACATACATTAACTTGTAAAAAACGTACTTTAACTACAAAAATGTGGTTTAACTTGTAACAAATGTACTTTAACTTGTAAAAACGTACTTCAACTTGTAAAAAACGTACTTTAACTTTAGAAAAATCAACTTTAACTTGTCAAAACGTAACTTTAATTTGTCAAAACATAAGTTTAACTTGTTAAAAACGTAGTTTAACTTGTCAAAACGTAACTTTAACTTGTCAAAAACGTACTTTAACTTGTCAAAATGTAATCTTAATGTGTCAAAACGTAACTTTAAGTTGTTAAAACGTATCTTCTAAAACATGTACTTTAACTTGTAAAGAACGCACTTCAACTTGTAAAACACGTACTTTAACTTGAAAAAACGTACTTCAACTTGTAAAAATTGTACTTTAATTTGTAAAAAACGTATTTTAACGTGTTAAAATGGAACTTTAACTTGTCAAAACGTAAATTTAACTTGTTAAAAACCTACTTTAACTTGTAAAAAACCAACTTTAACTTGTCAAAACGTAACTTTCACTTGTCAAAACGTAACTTTAACTTGTAAAAAACGTACTTCAACTTGTAAAAAACTTACTTTAACTTTTAAAAAACGTATTTTAACTTGTAAAAAACGTACTTCAACTTGTCAAAACGTAACTTTAACTTGTAAAAAACCTACATTAACTTGTCAAAACGTAACTTTAACTTGTCAAAATGTGAGTTTAACTTTTTAAAAACATACATTACCTTGTAAAAAACGTACTTTAACTACAAAAATGTGGTTTAACTTGTAACAAATGTACTTTAACTTGTAAAAACGTACTTCAACTTGTAAAAAACGTACTTTAACTTTAGAAAAATCAACTTTAACTTGTCAAAACGTAACTTTAATTTGTCAAAACATAAGTTTAACTTGTTAAAAACGTAGTTTAACTTGTCAAAACGTAACTTTAACTTGTCAAAAACGTACTTTAACTTTTCAAAATGTAATCTTAATGTGTCAAAACGTAACTTTAAGTTGTTAAAACGTATCTTCTAAAACATGTACTTTAACTTGTAAAGAACGCACTTCAACTTGTAAAACACGTACTTTAACTTGAAAAAACGTACTTCAACTTGTAAAAATTGTACTTTAATTTGTAAAAAACGTATTTTAACGTGTTAAAATGGAACTTTAACTTGTCAAAACGTAAATTTAACTTGTTAAAAACCTACTTTAACTTGTAAAAAACCAACTTTAACTTGTCAAAACGTAACTTTCACTTGTCAAAACGTAACTTTAACTTGTAAAAAACGTACTTCAACTTGTAAAAATCTTACTTTAACTTTTAAAAAACGTATTTTAACTTGTTAAAAACGTACTTCAACTTGTCAAAACGTAACTTTAACTTGTAAAAAACCTACATTAACTTGTCAAAACGTAACTTTAACTTGTCAAAATGTGAGTTTAACTTTTTAAAAACATACATTAACTTGTAAAAAACGTACTTTAACTACAAAAATGTGGTTTAACTTGTAACAAATGTACTTTAACTTGTAAAAACTTACTTCAACTTGTAAAAAACGTACTTTAACTTTAGAAAAATCAACTTTAACTTGTCAAAACGTAACTTTAATTTGTCAAAACATAAGTTTAACTTGTCAAAACGTAACTTTAACTTGTCAAAAACGTACTTTAACTTTTCAAAATGTAATCTTAATCTGTCAAAACGTAACTTTAAGTTGTTAAAACGTATCTTCTAAAACATGTACTTTAACTTGTAAAGAACGCACTTCAACTTGTAAAACACGTACTTTAACTTGAAAAAACGTACTTCAACTTGTAAAAATTGTACTTTAATTTGTAAAAAACGTATTTTAACGTGTTAAAATGGAACTTTAACTTGTCAAAACGTAAATTTAACTTGTTAAAAACCTACTTTAACTTGTAAAAAACCAACTTTAACTTGTCAAAACGTAACTTTCACTTGTCAAAACGTAACTTTAACTTGTAAAAAACGTACTTCAACTTGTAAAAAACTTACTTTAACTTTTAAAAAACGTATTTTAACTTGTTAAAAACGTACTTCAACTTGTCAAAACGTAACTTTAACTTGTAAAAAACCTACATTAACTTGTCAAAACGTAACTTTAACTTGTCAAAATGTGAGTTTAACTTTTTAAAAACATACATTAACTTGTAAAAAACGTACTTTAACTACAAAAATGTGGTTTAACTTGTAACAAATGTACTTTAACTTGTAAAAACTTACTTCAACTTGTAAAAAACGTACTTTAACTTTAGAAAAATCAACTTTAACTTGTCAAAACGTAACTTTAATTTGTCAAAACATAAGTTTAACTTGTCAAAACGTAACTTTAACTTGTCAAAAACGTACTTTAACTTTTCAAAATGTAATCTTAATGTGTCAAAACGTAACTTTAAGTTGTTAAAACGTATCTTCTAAAACATGTACTTTAACTTGTAAAGAACGCACTTCAACTTGTAAAACACGTACTTTAACTTGAAAAAACGTACTTCAACTTGTAAAAATTGTACTTTAATTTGTAAAAAACGTATTTTAACGTGTTAAAATGGAACTTTAACTTGTCAAAACGTAAATTTAACTTGTTAAAAACCTACTTTAACTTGTAAAAAACCAACTTTAACTTGTCAAAACGTAACTTTCACTTGTCAAAACGTAACTTTAACTTGTAAAAAACGTACTTCAACTTGTAAAAAACTTACTTTAACTTTTAAAAAACGTATTTTAACTTGTTAAAAACGTACTTCAACTTGTCAAAACGTAACTTTAACTTGTAAAAAACCTACATTAACTTGTCAAAACGTAACTTTAACTTGTCAAAATGTTAGTTTAACTTTTTAAAAACATACATTAACTTGTAAAAAACGTACTTTAACTACAAAAATGTGGTTTAACTTGTAACAAATGTACTTTAACTTGTAAAAACGTACTTCAACTTGTAAAAAACGTACTTTAACTTTAGAAAAATCAACTTTAACTTGTCAAAACGTAACTTTAATTTGTCAAAACATAAGTTTAACTTGTTAAAAACGTAGTTTAACTTGTCAAAACGTAACTTTAACTTGTCAAAAACGTACTTTAACTTTTCAAAATGTAATCTTAATGTGTCAAAACGTAACTTTAAGTTGTTAAAACGTATCTTCTAAAACATGTACTTTAACTTGTAAAGAACGCACTTCAACTTGTAAAACACGTACTTTAACTTGAAAAAACGTACTTCAACTTGTAAAAATTGTACTTTAATTTGTAAAAAACGTATTTTAACGTGTTAAAATGGAACTTTAACTTGTCAAAACGTAAATTTAACTTGTTAAAAACCTACTTTAACTTGTAAAAAACCAACTTTAACTTGTCAAAACGTAACTTTCACTTGTCAAAACGTAACTTTAACTTGTAAAAAACGTACTTCAACTTGTAAAAAACTTACTTTAACTTTTAAAAAACGTATTTTAACTTGTTAAAAACGTACTTTAACTTGTCAAAACGTAACTTTAACTTGTAAAAAACCTACATTAACTTGTCAAAACGTAACTTTAACTTGTCAAAATGTGAGTTTAACTTTTTAAAAACATACATTAACTTCTAAAAAACGTACTTTAACTACAAAAATGTGGTTTAACTTGTAACAAATGTACTTTAACTTGTAAAAACTTACTTCAACTTGTAAAAAACGTACTTTAACTTTAGAAAAATCAACTTTAACTTGTCAAAACGTAACTTTAATTTGTCAAAACATAAGTTTAACTTGTCAAAACGTAACTTTAACTTGTCAAAAACGTACTTTAACTTTTCAAAATGTAATCTTAATGTGTCAAAACGTAACTTTAAGTTGTTAAAACGTATCTTCTAAAACATGTACTTTAACTTGTAAAGAACGCACTTCAACTTGTAAAACACGTACTTTAACTTGAAAAAACGTACTTCAACTTGTAAAAATTGTACTTTAATTTGTAAAAAACGTATTTTAACGTGTTAAAATGGAACTTTAACTTGTCAAAACGTAAATTTAACTTGTTAAAAACCTACTTTAACTTGTAAAAAACCAACTTTAACTTGTCAAAACGTAACTTTCACTTGTCAAAACGTAACTTTAACTTGTAAAAAACGTACTTCAACTTGTAAAAAACTTACTTTAACTTTTAAAAAACGTATTTTAACTTGTTAAAAACGTACTTCAACTTGTCAAAACGTAACTTTAACTTGTAAAAAACCTACATTAACTTGTCAAAACGTAACTTTAACTTGTCAAAATGTTAGTTTAACTTTTTAAAAACATACATTAACTTGTAAAAAACGTACTTTAACTACAAAAATGTGGTTTAACTTGTAACAAATGTACTTTAACTTGTAAAAACGTACTTCAACTTGTAAAAAACGTACTTTAACTTTAGAAAAATCAACTTTAACTTGTCAAAACGTAACTTTAATTTGTCAAAACATAAGTTTAACTTGTTAAAAACGTAGTTTAACTTGTCAAAACGTAACTTTAACTTGTCAAAAACGTACTTTAACTTTTCAAAATGTAATCTTAATGTGTCAAAACGTAACTTTAAGTTGTTAAAACGTATCTTCTAAAACATGTACTTTAACTTGTAAAGAACGCACTTCAACTTGTAAAACACGTACTTTAACTTGAAAAAACGTACTTCAACTTGTAAAAATTGTACTTTAATTTGTAAAAAACGTATTTTAACGTGTTAAAATGGAACTTTAACTTGTCAAAACGTAAATTTAACTTGTTAAAAACCTACTTTAACTTGTAAAAAACCAACTTTAACTTGTCAAAACGTAACTTTCACTTGTCAAAACGTAACTTTAACTTGTAAAAAACGTACTTCAACTTGTAAAAATCTTACTTTAACTTTTAAAAAACGTATTTTAACTTGTTAAAAACGTACTTCAACTTGTCAAAACGTAACTTTAACTTGTAAAAAACCTACATTAACTTGTCAAAACGTAACTTTAACTTGTCAAAATGTGAGTTTAACTTTTTAAAAACATACATTAACTTGTAAAAAACGTACTTTAACTACAAAAATGTGGTTTAACTTGTAACAAATGTACTTTAACTTGTAAAAACTTACTTCAACTTGTAAAAAACGTACTTTAACTTTAGAAAAATCAACTTTAACTTGTCAAAACGTAACTTTAATTTGTCAAAACATAAGTTTAACTTGTCAAAACGTAACTTTAACTTGTCAAAAACGTACTTTAACTTTTCAAAATGTAATCTTAATGTGTCAAAACGTAACTTTAAGTTGTTAAAACGTATCTTCTAAAACATGTACTTTAACTTGTAAAGAACGTACTTCAACTTGTAAAACACGTACTTTAACTTGAAAAAACGTACTTCAACTTGTAAAAATTGTACTTTAATTTGTAAAAAACGTATTTTAACGTGTTAAAATGGAACTTTAACTTGTCAAAACGTAAATTTAACTTGTTAAAAACCTACTTTAACTTGTAAAAAACCAACTTTAACTTGTCAAAACGTAACTTTCACTTGTCAAAACGTAACTTTAACTTGTAAAAAACGTACTTCAACTTGTAAAAAACTTACTTTAACTTTTAAAAAACGTATTTTAACTTGTTAAAAACGTACTTCAACTTGTCAAAACGTAACTTTAACTTGTAAAAAACCTACATTAACTTGTCAAAACGTAACTTTAACTTGTCAAAATGTGAGTTTAACTTTTTAAAAACATACATTAACTTGTAAAAAACGTACTTTAACTACAAAAATGTGGTTTAACTTGTAACAAATGTACTTTAACTTGTAAAAACTTACTTCAACTTGTAAAAAACGTACTTTAACTTTAGAAAAATCAACTTTAACTTGTCAAAACGTAACTTTAATTTGTCAAAACATAAGTTTAACTTGTCAAAACGTAACTTTAACTTGTCAAAAACGTACTTTAACTTTTCAAAATGTAATCTTAATGTGTCAAAACGTAACTTTAAGTTGTTAAAACGTATCTTCTAAAACATGTACTTTAACTTGTAAAGAACGCACTTCAACTTGTAAAACACGTACTTTAACTTGAAAAAACGTACTTCAACTTGTAAAAATTGTACTTTAATTTGTAAAAAACGTATTTTAACGTGTTAAAATGGAACTTTAACTTGTCAAAACGTAAATTTAACTTGTTAAAAACCTACTTTAACTTGTAAAAAACCAACTTTAACTTGTCAAAACGTAACTTTCACTTGTCAAAACGTAACTTTAACTTGTAAAAAACGTACTTCAACTTGTAAAAAACTTACTTTAACTTTTAAAAAACGTATTTTAACTTGTTAAAAACGTACTTCAACTTGTCAAAACGTAACTTTAACTTGTAAAAAACCTACATTAACTTGTCAAAACGTAACTTTAACTTGTCAAAATGTTAGTTTAACTTTTTAAAAACATACATTAACTTGTAAAAAACGTACTTTAACTACAAAAATGTGGTTTAACTTGTAACAAATGTACTTTAACTTGTAAAAACGTACTTCAACTTGTAAAAAACGTACTTTAACTTTAGAAAAATCAACTTTAACTTGTCAAAACGTAACTTTAATTTGTCAAAACATAAGTTTAACTTGTTAAAAACGTAGTTTAACTTGTCAAAACGTAACTTTAACTTGTCAAAAACGTACTTTAACTTTTCAAAATGTAATCTTAATGTGTCAAAACGTAACTTTAAGTTGTTAAAACGTATCTTCTAAAACATGTACTTTAACTTGTAAAGAACGCACTTCAACTTGTAAAACACGTACTTTAACTTGAAAAAACGTACTTCAACTTGTAAAAATTGTACTTTAATTTGTAAAAAACGTATTTTAACGTGTTAAAATGGAACTTTAACTTGTCAAAACGTAAATTTAACTTGTTAAAAACCTACTTTAACTTGTAAAAAACCAACTTTAACTTGTCAAAACGTAACTTTCACTTGTCAAAACGTAACTTTAACTTGTAAAAAACGTACTTCAACTTGTAAAAAACTTACTTTAACTTTTAAAAAACGTATTTTAACTTGTAAAAAACGTACTTCAACTTGTCAAAACGTAACTTTAACTTGTAAAAAACCTATATTAACTTGTCAAAACGTAACTTTAACTTGTCAAAATGTGAGTTTAACTTTTTAAAAACATACATTACCTTGTAAAAAACGTACTTTAACTACAAAAATGTGGTTTAACTTGTAACAAATGTACTTTAACTTGTAAAAACGTACTTCAACTTGTAAAAAACGTACTTTAACTTTAGAAAAATCAACTTTAACTTGTCAAAACGTAACTTTAATTTGTCAAAACATAAGTTTAACTTGTTAAAAACGTAGTTTAACTTGTCAAAACGTAACTTTAACTTGTCAAAAACGTACTTTAACTTTTCAAAATGTAATCTTAATGTGTCAAAACGTAACTTTAAGTTGTTAAAACGTATCTTCTAAAACATGTACTTTAACTTGTAAAGAACGCACTTCAACTTGTAAAACACGTACTTTAACTTGAAAAAACGTACTTCAACTTGTAAAAATTGTACTTTAATTTGGAAAAAACGTATTTTAACGTGTTAAAATGGAACTTTAACTTGTCAAAACGTAAATTTAACTTGTTAAAAACCTACTTTAACTTGTAAAAAACCAACTTTAACTTGTCAAAACGTAACTTTCACTTGTCAAAACGTAACTTTAACTTGTAAAAAACGTACTTCAACTTGTAAAAAACTTACTTTAACTTTTAAAAAACGTATTTTAACTTGTTAAAAACGTACTTCAACTTGTCAAAACGTAACTTTAACTTGTAAAAAACCTACATTAACTTGTCAAAACGTAACTTTAACTTGTCAAAATGTGAGTTTAACTTTTTAAAAACATACATTAACTTGTAAAAAACGTACTTTAACTACAAAAATGTGGTTTAACTTGTAACAAATGTACTTTAACTTGTAAAAACTTACTTCAACTTGTAAAAAACGTACTTTAACTTTAGAAAAATCAACTTTAACTTGTCAAAACGTAACTTTAATTTGTCAAAACATAAGTTTAACTTGTCAAAACGTAACTTTAACTTGTCAAAAACGTACTTTAACTTTTCAAAATGTAATCTTAATGTGTCAAAACGTAACTTTAAGTTGTTAAACATGTACTTTAACTTGTAAAGAACGCACTTCAACTTGTAAAACACGTACTTTAACTTGAAAAAACGTACTTCAACTTGTAAAAATTGTACTTTAATTTGTAAAAAAAGTATTTTAACGTGTTAAAATGGAACTTTAACTTGTCAAAACGTAAATTTAACTTGTTAAAAACCTACTTTAACTTGT